>CAJQZP010000741.1:2417500-2923398 GCA_907164705.1 Parnassius apollo | reverse complement strand
TTCTCTTTAAGCCATATTAGAATGTGGGCATGCGATAATCCTCTTTTTTTGCCATTCAATTGAATACATGAAGCACTGCACCTCTCCGAAAATTTTCCCTTTGTTAATTACATACATTTTTTGTACTTTTAATCTAAATACTCTAGCAACTAAATCGTGTCTGTCAGTACTTTTTTGGCCTGGCATTAGCTCCTCGGTTATTTCTTTCCATGTGGGATTTCAAGTAAAAGTAACAAAAAGATCAGGTCTTCCGTAAGTTCGTACATAGACGAATGCGTCTTTTGTGTACTCATGTAGGTAGCGGGGACTGTTAACGAATGATGAGAGCAGAATTACCATTTTACCTAAATCTCTGGGGTTTACATTGGCGTCGCTAAAAACTGCATCTTGTAAATGTATATAATTCTCAACGCGCAGCTTTTTTTTATTTAAAGCTTTCATTCTACCAAAAATTGATGAAATAATTGTCTACACCGGGCTAAGAGGTTAAAATCATTTTCTCGCAACATCATATGATACGCATAAAAATCCATACATGATACTTTTTTGTTCGAAGTAGGCTCCTTTGTGACCGGGTTAATGATTGAAATTTGAAAATGATAACCCTCTTGTCCTTTGCAATAAATCAATGGGTATTGCAGAGCGTCATAAAACTTGTGTGTATCGGCTACCCGTTGCAACGTATCATCAGGTGCTCGCAAGACAATATCTCTGAAGAAAATTGATCACCACTAATTACGGCTGCTATTTCGTTTATCAAAGGTGCATTGTAGCGCCTTTCATGCCCTCCTCGAGGGGTCTGATCTGCGTGAATGACGACTTTATAATCCTCTTCAGGTAGGTTTTCTAAAGCAGTTTTAAATGTTTTGACTAAAATGTTACGTTCATGCAACAAACATCAACTCCCTGGATAAATTTGCAGCGACTGTCTACCTCAATTTCTTCGTCATCCACAAAATATACTTGTAAAAATTTATGCTGTTCATTTTCAGCTGGAAAAAGTGAACCTATTTTATGATAAATTTGCCCTTGCACCGTAAATATAGACTAAAATCCCGGCATTATTATTTCCCGGACAACTCCGAAGGACGTCATTTGAAAGCATGAGTTATATTTCCGGATCCTGTTTAAAAAGCGCCGTGATTCATTAGCATCATATAAAAAGAGAGTTTTCAAAGTTTCTTCTGGTTCCCCAAGTAACCGAAGAGACACTTTGTCATTCCAACAGCACATGCCTGCGGTCTCATCTTTCCATTTTAAAGCGCTACAAAATCGACACGCCTTGTCCATCAGTCCGATAACCACTAACCTGTGATTTTTATAATCAATCAACGGATCATAATTGAATCTGCATCATTAAAAACCAACCAACTGTTTCTTTGAAAATTTTGTCGACGTTCAGCTTGGAGCTGTGCATTTGCATCTCTTCGCGCCTGTGTCTGTTCTGGTGTCCCAGATGATGTTATAGTAGATTGACGTTCAGCTTGCTCAATGAGTCTGTGTTGAGTTTCATCAGGTGTTTCCGCGGCTTTTAAGTGGCCTGACGTTCCGCTTGTTCGAATAGCCTTTGCTGACTTTGAGGAGGTGTTTCAGTAGCTGGTAAAGTAGATTGACGCTCTGCCTGTTCAAGACGCCTTTGCTGACTTTGATCAGGTGTTTCAGTAGCTCTTAAAGTAGCTTGACGCTCTGCCTGTTCAAGACGCCTTTGCTGACTTTAAGCAGGTGTTTCAGTAGAGTAGCTTGAAGCTTGGTTCAGAGCCTTTGCGACTTTGAGCAGGTGCTTCAGTAGCTCTTAAAGTAGCTTGACGCTATGCCTGTTCAAGACGCCTTCGCTGACTTTGAGAAGGTGTTTCGGAAGCTCTTAAAGCAGCCTGACGCTCTGTCTGTTCAAGACGCCTTTGCTGACCTTGAGAAGGTGTCTCAGATGCTCTAAAAGCAGCCTGACGCTCTGCTTGTTCTTGCCTTCTCAGTTCAGCATCTTCTAAAGATTCTAGCGATCGAGCTAATCTTTTCGCTTGTCTTTGAGAAGATACTCTTGAAAGGCCGGACTTACGTTTGCGAGGCATTATGAAGTAACCAAAAAACCTATTTATATCTAAAAGGAATGAATATTCCTTTTAAATATTTTTTAAAATCAAAACAACAACGCCTTTTCAAGACTCAACACGAACCCAAAATCAATAGCCAAAAAAATCGAATCAACCTAAAACAAATCACAAAACAAATACTATAAATTGACGCGCGGCTCAACGGCGGGAGTTAAGTACATGTCAGGAAACATTTCTTTACCGCGTTTTAAAAACCTAGTAACGACATCTAGCGGAATCAATTTAAACTATGTGTACGTCAGTTAATAAGAACTCTCAAAAATATTTTTCTTATAATTTTGCACAATTTTTTCTTATTGTAATACCGATTCATTCATAACCACATATAAGAACTGTATTCATTTCCGTTCAATAAATATTACTAAGGCTTATTAATAAGGCTTACTAAGAACTGTTTCTACCACAGTTAAGTAATAGTTAAGGGTGAAAGCGTGACAAGTGGTGATAGTATTTCTGATCCATACTTATAATCACGCCTGTAACCCTTGCGGGGTAGGCAGAGCATCAATGGATTACTTAATATCGTCTGCGAGGTTATCGCCTATTCTGTGAATTACAATGTACCAAAACGTATGAAGAAAATCAGCTGGTGAATTTTATGTTTTTTATCGCTCTCTTCCCGGTCCTGGGTGGAAAAATACAGATTCATACATTTTTTATCTTAATTTTGGTAAAAAGACATAATAATCCAGATATTCTGACCTTCTGTGTTCGTCCATCGTACCGTCGTCCGTCTTGTAGGCGTAATCCCGGTGGCGCCACCTAACTGAATTTAATTTTGCAACATATTCGATTTTCTCACGGGAATGATATGTTTTTCCGTTGAAAAAAGTAGCCTATGTCACTCTACAGCCACCGAACTCTCCCCATACCAAAATTCATGCCATGCCGACGCTCTGTTGCGACGTGAAAGAAGGACAAACTTTTGCAACATATTCTATTTTCCCACGGGAATGAGATGTTTTTTGTGCGGAAAAAAGTAACTTATGTCACTCTACAGCCACCGAACTATCCCCACACAAAAAATCATACCATGCCGACGCTCTGTTGCGACGTGAAAGAAGGACATACATACAAACAAACAAACAAACTTTCGCATTTATAATATTAGTATGGATATACGGGCCAAGAAAGATGTAAATGAGGGGTATCGTTTACCTGGTTTTTAATTTTCCTTTATACGAGCATCAACAATAGGATAAAGAATACGTACCTCAGTATTATTTAAAATATTGAACAATCCATATTTACCTCACACACTTCACATACATTTTCAATTTTAACTCTTGTTCAGTGGCTCCTTTTTCAGTCAGTAGGTGTGTATTTCAAACAATATTTGAATCTATTCGTGTCGCGTTAATTAAAAAAATAAAAGTATGAAGTGTTGAAAGAGCTGTGTCACTGTATCAAATTACGAGTGGCGTTCCTGTTTTGTAGAGCATATAATATTATTCATTTTTACGTTTTAATATGCAATTTAGTTATAATAAATAATATAAAATGTTATGCGTAATTTTAATAGTAAGTCCGCATCATGATCCCTATCGCTATCAGTCTGTAAGATTTGGGTTCGGCACATTTAAATTAGGTTTTGACCATAAGTCAATCGCCTAAGTCTGGTTAATTAAAAAAAAAACCTCGTAAAAGTTGGGTTGATTTACTGACCAGAAAATAGAATGAGGTATCCATACGAACTACTTATTCATTTAATACTTGATCCTTTCATTAGATTCAATTTCCTACACTTTCAGTAGATCCTTTCTCTATGTTCCGTTTCTCTCATTAATGACTATAATATAAACATAAGACAAGCTGGGTCTAAATATAAATTTTAGGTTACGTGTATGTATAGTATAAGCCCAGCAGTGAGCTTTTATAAAATATGAATGGTTGTTATAACTATCTAATTAGTTGTTTTAGAATACAATGATAAAATCCCTAAAAAAATCACCAGACTTTATGATATAATTACATTTATTTTACATTTTATGCGAATTTTTTATTCGTTATTAGGAAGATACTGCTGCCCATCTCCTGATTTGTTTCCCTCTGTCGCCTCTTACGACGCCCACGGGATGATATGGGGTATAGTAGATGTTCTTACACCGCCAGTTTGCGAATGCGTTGTGCGTTAAAAATAAATTAACCTTATTTATTCAGATATCAATAATAACATATTTTGAAATCCTAATATATCGCGAGCTTTGCCACCGCTTTACATCTTGTTTTAATTAATATGCATTATGTGTTATTATCAAGGTAATCTGAAAGATGTATTATTTTATACGTTACATTAAAGTTACATACGTTATACGTTATATTAAAGTTACATAAGTAATATAGTTGTAGCACGAATGGGTCGACTCGACCGGGGAAGGACCACGTTCTAACAGAATATCAGCGTAAAATAATCATCATCATTACAGCCCTTCACAAGTCCACTGCTGAACATAGGCCTCCCCCAAGTCCCCAATACCACAAAGCACGGTCCTGAGCCAACTGCATCCATCGACTTCCTGCATGTCTTACCAGGTCGTCACTCCATCTAGTGGGGGTCGCCTCTACATACCACTGTCCACTGACCTTTTTTCCCAACGGTTGTCGGTTCTTCGAGCTATATGGCCGGCCCATTGCCACTTCAGCTTACTAATCCGTTGGGCTATGTCGGTCACTCTGGTTCTACTGCGGATATCCTCATTTTTAAGTTTATCACGTAGAGAAACTCAGAGCATAGCCCTCTCCATAGCTGGCTGAGCGACCTTGAGCGTCCTCATACGGCCAGCAGTGAAGACCACGTCTCAGATCCGTAAGTCATCACTGGCAACACGCACTGGTTGTACAATCTAGTTTTTAGAGATTGAGGTATACCTGACGAGAAGATATGTCGTAATTTCCCGAACGCTGCCCAGCCGAGTTGAATCCGTCATGACATGGACATTAAACATGATATTTGTTTTGGTCCATGTTCATCTTAAGACCTATCCGTTGGGAGGCATTATTGAGGTCATTGAGCATAGTGCTTAAGTCCTCCAGCGATTCTGCCATGAGGACTATATCGTCGGCAAATCGAAGGTGAGTGATGCATTCGCCATTGACGTTAATACCGTATCCTTTCCAGTCTCTTTCAGTAGCTTGAAAACGTCTTCCAATGCAGCGGTGAAGAGTTTCGGGGATATAACGTCACCCTGTTCTTACACCTCTCTGCAGTTGAATAGGTTTCGAGCTCTAGTTCTGTACTCGGATAGCCGTCGTAGCCTACTGTATAAACACTTCAGCACTTCGATATACCGACAGTCAACTTGGCACCGCTGAAGGGACTGTAGCACCGCTCAAATTTCGACGGAATCAAAGGCTTTCTCATAGTCCACATACGCCAGGCAAAGTGGCAGATTGTAATCTCTTTAGTCTTCTGTACAATCTGCCGAAGGGTATGTATGTGGTCTATGGTACTGAAGCCTTTTCGGAAACCTTGCTTGTTCGGGAGGCTGGAAGTCGTCGATTCTGCGTGCGAGACGATTCGTAATGACTCTCGAAAACAGCACGTAGACGCAGCTCAGAAGGGAAATCGGTCTGTAGTTCTTCAAGAGAGCGTTGTCGCCTTTCTTAAAGAACAAGACCACCGCACTTCTGCTCCATGCCTCTGGAGTAGTGCCACCATGGAGGACGGAATTAAAGAGCTTCTGAAGGACTTCAAGTACCGGTGTTCCATCCGCTTTCATAAGCTCCGCTGTAATTCCATCCTCGCCTGGGGTCCTGCCGTTTTTAAGGTGCTGGAGAGCCATTCTAATCTCGCTTAGACTGACGTCCGGGATATCATCGGAATAGTGTCGGATAAGACTTGCTCTTGGATCGTTACTCACACTTGCTGTGCTCCAACGTTGATGTGTACAGCTGCCCATAGAACCTCTCAATCTCACTCAAAATCTCAGGTGTCCTGGAAATGATGCTGCCACACTCAGTCTTCAGCTTTAACAGTTGGCTCTTACTGGCAGACAGATCTCTGGCAAAGACTTTGGAGCCCTGGTTCCGCTCGATCGCTTCTTTAATACGAACAGTATTAAAGTTGAGTAAGTCTCGCCGCATGCATTTAGAGATCTGTCTGTTCAGTTTCCTGTATGCTGTCAAATCTGTTGACGATTGCAGCCTCATCTCCCGTCTAACAGCCATGAGATTAAGAGTGTGATCGGAGAGTTTTTATGTTCTTCTGCGGCGGGTCTTGCAGAACTTAACTTCGACCGCATGGACAGTTTCCACGAGCTTGTCATTCATATCGTCCACTGCATTGCAATCTTGTAAGCACTGAATGCGGTTACGTAACTCGAGCTGAAAGTTTTCGGGATTCTGGATTAGAGCACGAGGGGGACGGAGCGTTGACTTCATTAGACGAGACCTCTCCAACTTAACGTTTAGGTTCAGTGTTCTAACCATTCGGTGATCGCTGCCAGTTTTCACCCTTGCGATCACTGAGACATCACTGAACAGTTGGCGTCTGGTCGTCATAATGAAGTCAATCTCATTTTTTGTCGAACCGTCGGGGCTCGACCAGGTCCACTTCCCGTGGGGCCGCTTCTGGAAGAAAGGGTTCATCATAAAGAGTCCCTCTTTCTCCATAAAGTCGGCCAGCTGCTGGCCCCTTCGGTTCCGTTGCCCTACTCCAAATTTCCCTACCTTCTGCTCACCGCTTTCTCTTGTGCCTAGTTTTGCGTTGAAGTCTCTCATAAACACCGTGTAGTGGGGTTTGGAGGAATGCATGGCTTTGGAAATATCTTCATACATTTCCTCCACCTTCTCATCGGAATGTGCCGAGGTTGGTGCGTAAACCTGTATGACCTTCAGCGAATACCGTTTGGTGATTCTGAGTATCAGGTACGCGACCCTCGTCGACACACTCCCAATCTTTACAACGTTGTTGACGAGAGACTTGTGGACGACAAATCCGACACCTCCTTGGGACAGATGGTCGCCCTCCCGGTGATAGAACAAGTTGCTGGATTCGAGAATCACCGTGTCCCCCCCCCTCTCTTCGGACCTCGGATAATCCTATAATATTCCAGCGCAACTTGTCTATCTCTTCTTCCAGCTCCGGGATCTTCTCGTCAGTCCTCAGGGTGCGTGCGTTAAATGTTGCCAGGGCTAGTCGGCGTAGGTGGCAACCGAACCTCCACTGGAGATTCTTAGCATCCCCTGCCCCGCCGTTACCATGGTCGCCACCGTAGCCAGGAATAGCGGGGCCACCGGGGACTGGGGGCCTTCTATTTGTGTAATTGTTCATGGGGGGGTATATTGCCATAGTTGCCACGCTTGGCGAGCGGGTTGGCAACCGCAGTTTTTTTTTGTCGTACAGTTGCTGTTATCAGGAAGATGCTGCTGCCCATCTCCTGCCTGTTTCCCTCTGTCGCCTTTTACGACACCCACGGGAAGATATGGGGTAGTGGATATTCTTAACCGCCACTACACGGCTATAATAGTAGTAAAATAATAGCTTATTGCAATAATGCATAAAAATGTTTCGTATGGTGAGTGCAGATAACCGGAGACCCTTTTTACTGGAAACGATGTATTCCATCTTAGTCCTCACCGGTGACAACGCATCTGCATTGTGATTCGTAATCGAGGATAGATGTAGATGTCTATGGGCCACAGCAACAATTTACCATCAGGTGGACGAGCACACAGCTCGTTTGTCACCCAATCATATAAAAAATTTTACTAAACACGCGGTATAGATATATTTTCAATAACATTGACCAACTCAAAAAAGTACTGGTCACTTTTAAATGTTTTTAATATCAAATTATTCGGGTTCCAGCTCTAAGTAGAGAAAACGTTGGACGAAGACTGCAATGGGCTTGAGAACATGTGACCTGGAAACCTCACCAATGTTCGTTTGTGCTTTTACCGATGAATCCCGATTTGGTTTTCACCCTGATTCGAGGAGAGTACGTGTTTGGAGAGTTCTTAATCGAACATGCCGGCTCCAACACCCTCAAGAAATTCATCCAAATCAACGTTGTACAATTTTGATGTGGTCAGGAATTCGTTATGGTGAAGAACGGATTTCGTTTGGTTACAGGGCATTGTGACGTCTGAAAAATATCGTCGGGTTTTAATATACATATAGGATA
Source organism: Parnassius apollo (assembly GCA_907164705.1). Lineage (NCBI taxonomy): Eukaryota > Metazoa > Arthropoda > Insecta > Lepidoptera > Papilionidae > Parnassius > Parnassius apollo. The sequence continues at coordinate 2,915,165 of CAJQZP010000741.1, read as the reverse complement.
AAAAATAAAAATATAAATTTCTTTGCAACTTTTAGGGTTTATATTTTTATTTTTTTATTATAATGGATTTCCGCAAAGTAACGCCTGATTCTATCAATTATACATATAGGACATAAAAAAGAAAAAGAAAAAGTAAAAAATACTTTCGCGCCATTTTTCAATTGTTTTTCTGTCCGCCTAAATGAATGAATCTAATGAAGAAATTCGATATATGTACATTCTGAAGTTTTATTACCAAAAAGTGAAAAATACGACTCAAGCCACAAAAAAAATGTAACGTTTAAGGACCTGGTACAGTGTCAGTAAAAGTAGCAGAGAGTTGATTCAAGCGTTTTCAGTCCGTGAATTTTGATATAAAAGATGCAGCTTGCTCTGGTCGCCCTCATACGGATAAAGTCGATGCCATTTTTGAAAAAGTGGAGTAAGATCGGCATATTAGAATTTGCAACGTAACCGAAGAATTGAGGATTGACCACAAAAGAGTTTTGACCCATTTGAAAAATTCTAGCTATACACAGATATTTGGGTGTCACACGAGCTTATTGAAAAAAAAACCTAACAAATCGTGTACTCATTTGCGATTGCGTATGGAAATGTAATAAAACCGAAACATTTTTAAAAAGATCACTAATGATGAAAAGAGGATCATCTACGCAAAAAGAACGTGTGAAAAAGATCATGGTCAAAGGGTAGTCAAGCTCCATAGACTATGGCTACACCCGATTTAACGCGCAATATGGTGATGCTGTGTGTATGGTGTGATTGGAAGGACATCGTTTATTATGGGCTTTTACCGCCGGGTAAAATCATTGATTCAGATCTCGACTGCCAACAACTAATGAGACTCAAGCAAGGAATTGAGAAAAAACGGCCGGAATTAATCAACAGAAAAGGAGTTGTATTTAATCATGATAACGCCAGACCGCACACATTTTGAACCACGCAGCAAAAATTTAAAGAGCTTGCTTGGGAAGTGTTAATGTTTTCACCATACAGTACTGACCCTCAGATTTTCACCTGGACTGTCAAAACTACTAGTTGAATTTTTTGATCGAAGATCTCAAGATTTCTACAGCAACGGGATTATGTCACTAAATACAAAATGCCAACAAGTTATCAAGAAAAATAGCACAAATACTCGTATATTATAATTAAATGTAACTAAACTTTCCAAAAATTTCTTGAATTTTTATGTAAAAACTAACCGATTTTCCCCGACCTTATATAAGGCATAGACCTATTATATAAGGCATAGTCAGTGCTCGACTAACATCCCAGCTGATAGGAATAAGTGGTGATGAAGCCGAAGAAGTGAACAAAAAAACAAAAGCCTAACCTTGAAGACACCCACGTTGTAATTGGATCAAAAGGCAAATTAGTCTACTCCTTTGCTGTTCGTATAACGAACGACGAAGCAATTTATTTGGTTAAAGTAATAAGTGAAGAATTGTATCATGCATTTCCTGTGCACCCTGACCACTCTGTTTGGTTCAAATACGTGGTATCTCAGCGAAAATTGAGATGAGATCAGCCAGGGAAGAATTCAGTAATATGATTCCCATGACCAATCTTTGAAACGTATCTTATAAAATACAGAGAGCTGGCTACGCCTGTGTCCAAGAACGACAAGATTAAATTTAACTATATATGGTGAGTGTAGAGAACCGGAGACCCTTTTCACTGGAATCGAGGCATTCCATCTTAGTCTTCAAGGATGACAAACGTATTTTCATTTTGATCCTTAATTGAGGATAAATATGGATATCTGTATGTGGACTGTGTGCTCGTTTGTCACCTAATTAATGCTTTAAAAAAAGATAAATTCAATCGGAACTATCGTATAGAATTGCGTTTGTATGCTAAGGCAATTTTATCGAATATTATAATTCTTATAACTGCATACCCTTCAAAGTTAAGTTTATGTCTTATTAGTCATTAGCTGATTTTTAGTAGTTATATTTTTATTGACTAGTTTGTTATATGCGCATATATAAATCATATTTCAATCAAATAATAATATATGTATAACAATAGCTTCAACTAAAAATTCTTAAGCACATAGTATCTCCAAACATTAAAGAAATATTTCAAAGTGATAACGTTAAATTACATAAACATTATAAAATGTATTCATTTATACACACTTTGAATATAGCTTACTCAAAGAATTTACACTAGGATTTTCTCCTGTATCGTGGGGGTAGTTTAAGTACAAACATCCAGACCCAGAACAATTACTTGTAGGCCATACAAATATTTGTTCCGTGCGGGATTCGAACCCGCGGCCCTTAGCACTGTAACTCATTGCTAAGCTACTGCGCCACGGAGAGTTAAGAATTATGTGTTTGTACGTTCATACAAATACATTGTATTACGTAACAAACGTAGTAAACTCCTTCGTGTCGCATTTCATTCGCCGATTATTTGTACAATAAGTACCTGATTAAGTTTTCATCGACAAATTTAATAATTTTTAAGAGTTCATTGGTTTTATCTAAAACCAATGTTTTTAAATCACTCCAGTCCCCGGGGTCACTGCCATTTTCGGCAATGGGCTACATAACATGGTTTGTTAAAAAGTAATAAATTACAGTTTTTCATAACTGTAGTAAAAATGAATAATTTGACTCTAGACCATAAGCTCAAACATTTGCCTCTACTGCAGATTTCTCATTTCGAATTATATCTTGCAGAGAAACTCCTAGCAAGACTTACCTAGTCGGACAATGTGTCCTAGGTAAACATTCTCGTCAACAACGTCGAGCGTGTCAACGTGTCAACGTCAACATCGTACAACGTCAAGTGTTCCGAACGACTACCGGCATAGATGTGGCATGGACGTTACACATGACTTTTATCTCGACCATGTTAAACTAAAAACATATCAGTTGGTAGTCACTATTGACTTCATTAATTAAGCAAACATTTGTATTGCTCATAAGGACCTAGTAATAATCTTTTTAACGACTTTTTCTGTTCATTTATGGTAAATCAATTCCATCGAAAACGAGATATTTATGTAACTGTATATTTCCAATTACGATGCCGCTAAAATGGCAGTGTAATTTTACGATTCATTGAACGAAAAGAATCATTTGATTTTTCAATAGCGGGAAATATGTCCGGATTTAGAAAGACGATTTATATTATGATCATTTCTTCATTATGTCTTTTTTGTGTTTGGTCCGCTGAGCACGTTTTTGTTGAAAGAAATTGTTATAGGATGAAGAATATTATCATAGTATTATTACAATCCCTCTTAACTAAATTTGGGGAAAACTTAATTAAGCCACTTCATTTATTGAGTAATTAATTACATTAGATTCTACTTCATTAACAGCCCAATTCTACATCATCACCAGGACGTAGGTCTCTCCCGACGCTGACGTAGGGAGGATTTGCATTAGTCGTCCCGCTTGGTAAGTAGCTTGGCGATCGCAGTACCAGAAACATTAGACGCTGATATTCGCTCCGTCGCCAGTCTGGATATTTACGCCTTGCGTAGATGGTTATACCGCCATCTCTCGGAAGCCATGATTACTTTTTAGATTTCTAAGCCCTTACCTATTTATGATGCCAAAAACCAGTGTACTTTCATTATATTGTGTTGGTTGTGACAAGCTTAAGAGAACCAGTTCTATCTTAGACTATAATGTACTTTATTTAGCCTCCATACAACCACGCCTCAATGGCTTGTTGGAAGTCAATCACAGGTGCTCACGGTCCACAGTCACCATTAGGTGGACTATAAGGTTGTTTGTGACTCTAATATTATACGAAATACATTTGATAGATATTGATTCCTTTCGGAAATAGTCAATTAATATTTTGCACACCCTTAAACAAGTTTATCTGTAGTGTTGTTATGTTGCTACAATAAACACATATATGAAGAATAATTAGGCTATTCCCAGAAGTGTTACCAAGTAGTCTTGCTAACAAGATTACTAATAAGTAGCTGCCTTACTAGGAAGAATATTTGGAAATTTGTTAATTATAGTTAACCTAAAAGTTTATTGTCAAAGGCCAAAACATCAGGATTCGAAAACGATTAGTTTATGCTAGTGCACAAATACTGACACAAGGTATTATATCTATGTACTTTACATATGAAACACTCAATACTATTATCTATAGGTCGTAACATTTTCACATTTCGCATGACTTTTTCAATGCCAATGGGACAAAAAAAGTTTTTTTTATTAGGATCAACAAACAGTTTACGCAATATTTCTTAATCTAAATCACAAAACTATAATATAATAATGCAACGAACACCATAGACCACCAATTACTATTAACAAAAGTCAAAATTGAGAATAGCGTACAATTTTTTCAAATATGTTTGTGTTTTCATACAATACAATAATAAAGATAAATAAAAATTATTGTAATAACCTATTTTACACTTACTCATTCTGCTCTTAGTACTGAAAGTAATTTTTTCATAAGTATACACATTATGGTAAACTAATTTCAATATTAATGAAAGTATTATTAACAATTTAAAAACATATACATAGGGCATTTATTAGTTACAAATGTACAGTTGGCATGAACTCTGCGATACAATGGCCTATACTCTGTGTTGTATTCTATACAGCCGTACCTGTTTTCTGAATGGATTCAATTTTATTTATGTATTTATTACATCCGGACACCAAAGAACTACAGCATATTCGAGTTGTGATCATATTAAAGATTTATAGAGGTGCAAATAAGTGCGAGTTTTTTTTAATTCACGTCCAATATGCGTCCCAAAAACATACATTTTGAAAGCCTTTTTAATAACGTTTTCTACATGTTGTGTATCAAGAATAAGTTGACTATCTAATATTATTCTTAAATATTTAATTTTATAAACTTTTTCGAATGGAACTATGATTAAAATTACTTAAATTACGCGTAAATGTTATGGCTTTACATTTATTAACACTCAAATCTCTCTTATTGCGTTTACATTACGATGAAATATTATCTAAATCTTTTCGAAAATTAAAATTATCATAATATTGAATTTTGCGATAAAATTTAATATCATCTGTGTACAGAATAAAATAACAAAATTTGGATCAACTATTAACATCATTAACGTACAGAACAAAAGTGATACTTGTGGCACACCGGAACTTATAATTATTATATAATAATAAAAATAAAATATTAACTTAATTCACACTTTCAAAACAGTAACGTGTGTGTTTAATCGGCATGCATCGGATATTCTTGGCAAACGGTAGGTACTATTATATAAAATGGAGAATAAAAGCTCTCTTGGCAACGTTGTTCAGAAGAGACCTTGACTGTATGACCTGCCAGCGCCTGCAAAAACTTGAAGATCTTATTTATCGTCTTTAATATATGCTCATATTTTATAAGTGAAACTCTGTTAAGATATTAGATATTTGTTATGTAAACAGATATTAAAAATAATATATAAATTTGGAGGAAATTTGGCACACGGATATATATTGTCCTGTATTAAAAGACGATTTAATTTTTGCCAAGGTAAAAAATAACCATTGTAAATTTTATATTATAAATAGAAAGATATTAAAATAAAGACAGAAATTTTAAAAGTATTGAAATTATGAAAATAATATCTCAGTTTCAATCACATCGAATATTTTATCACAGTTCTAATTTAATTTCACACTCATTTCCTTCTATTCGAACGGTAAATAGAATGTATTAATTTTTAATACACTTGCCAGTATTAAACAGTTAACAGGAAAGGTAGACATTTCAAGTACTATTCGAGTTTCACTCACGCTGAACAAACTCTCGATTACATTAACTAATATGCGTGCTTCTGCACGACTTAATTTCTTTTAAAAATAAATTTTAATAATGGTTTCTGATCTCTTGTCTATTTTTATAGTACCTAAAGATTAAACGTTATATTTATTATTACTAATATACTATCGTTTCCCATTCTTTATATATATATAGTTTTATAAGCATCTTATTTATTTACCCTACCTGGACCATCTTAGTTACGCTTACAACTTAATGTAGCAACATAAAGTTTAATAAAAAAAAATAATTTATAACTGTAGCATTCGTTTTACCAGCTTCTTTTATCAATGACGTTGATCAAAGCTTGCAAGAGTACGTTAAGGGCTTACTGCTTTGGTACATAACAAGCTCAACTTATAACTTTCTAAGGACATTTTCGACCTCATAATCCATTGAATGTTAGAACGTACACAAAAGGTGTATTTGAATGATATCCCATTTGCTGTTTGCAGTGTTAAAAGGATGAAGTGAATTGAATGACACTAATAGGATACATTGATACTTTAATGAAAAACAACCCTTGCTTTTCTTTATAATGCTTCTGACTTTTATATAAACCAATACCAAATACGTTAATTATTTAGCATTGGTTGAAATATTACATATTCCTTGTCTACTTCCCTTTTTTCTTTAATTTTGAACGTAAAGATAATACCAGTTCTTGGATGATTCACCCAAAATTTGGTTTTTTCTTATTTTTATATTAAAATAGTAGGTTAGTGTGTAGTATTAGAGACACGGAGACAATCACTATACGATCAGACCTGAAAACCAGCAATTTGTGTATTTACACAAAATATTATCCACAACTGCTATGCGAACATAGGATCTCGCGACATACTAGCCGGATATGAAGATGCGGCGATGATGAAGACAAATTAGTCAAAATATGATATAAAATAAAATATAAATTTAATTTTAATTATATTATATTATATTTAAAAAAAGGGGACGAATTAGTAACAGCTGAAATTAGTAACAGCAAAGTGAGTAAACTAAAATAGTTCTTATGGAAACGTAGAAATATTATCACTTCATGAAACAAAAAAAAACAGGTCAGGCAGATTTATTATGTATAAGCAAACACTTCACATTTAAATTAAACTATTTTTGCGGATTTTCGAGCACTTTACAGCACCCATAGTCACGAGGGGACTAAGGTATTCGACGTACCAATGTCATAGTTAACCACGGCTACCTCCAGAATAAAATTATTTACAGTCTTTGAAAAGGCACAGGATCGTCCCCGTCACTACACCAGAGTGGATAAACCACAAGTTCTCGCTAAAGAACACCGATTTCTTCCAAGAACGATTCGCAAGGTTATTAAAATCAAAAAACATCTTCATTTTCATTTTCAATGGAGAAGATAGCTAGGTGCTACCATATGCTTAGAATCTTATAATTAATAAAATTACATCTCTGCCCAAGCATACAACTGCAAGGCTTCAATATACTATAAGTTCATACTGTGTAGATGACCAAAAATTAATAACTTTAATCTGGAATTAGCCGCGGTCAACTACGATATAGTAATCCCCCCTTCCCCCTGACCGTGAGTGCTGTTAAAAATGCTCAAAACGTAAGTTAATATACGCGATAGAATTTGTAAAAACTAATATTTTATTTAGGTATTAGTTTTAGCAGGTTTAGGTTATATTTATAATTTTCTTTAAACAGTAAGTTTAAATAAAAAGATTTTATTTAAACAGTATTAATGTTCTAAATTTATAAATTTATTAAAGATTCTCTCAAAGAATCTCTTATATATACACACAGTATATGTTGTATAAACACACAGTCCTTAAATTTCTTTTTTGACAACACTGGTTAATACTTACCAACTAGTAAGTATTCACGAATAAATTTACATTTTCTATTGTATTAACCATGGAATTCAACCAAGAAGGAACGCACGTACAAATATGAAAACATTACCGACGAAGCTAATACTGCAATAAAACTGATAGATAGAGCACCCTTTCACACAGTTGGCATTACTCCAATTAAGTTAAATGCACCACATTTAAAAAATTAATGATCCAGCTCGGAAAATTATTAATTAGCAAAGTGCTTGCCTATAATTTAAACTTAGATATTGTATATTACAGTGGAAACCGCGGTAGCTAAGAGGATAAGCATATTCGTTTTATATTATATACTTCTTGAATAATGCAACAATGTAGTGGCGGTCTAAGTATATCCACTACTCCATACCGTCCCGTGGGTGTCGTAAGAGGCGTCAGAGGGGCAGCAAGGTCTTCCTAATAACAACTGCTATAAGCAGGAGTGCTACCAAGCCTGGGCTGATGCATCAGCGTCCCGGGATGTAAACACCAGCGCTCTAAAAAAGAAGTATAATTCCGCCTCTAGGTCCTTCAAAAGAGTGATTGCCAAGGCAAAGTCAGAGCACATAGGCAGAATTGGCGAGAAACTAGTTCGCCTTCCTTCTGGAACCCGTGCATTCTGGTCTCTCGCCAAGGTTGTCCAGGGGAATTTCTGTCAGCCATCTCTTCCATCTCTGCACAGGGAGGACGACTCACTGGCCCATACCGCAAAGGAGAAAGCCGATCTTCTAGGCTCTTTCTTTGCGTCTAACTCGACTCTCGATGACGGGGGGAGTACTCCGCCGACCATCCCGCGGTGTGAGTGCTCCATGCCGGAAGTGCACTTCACACAGCGCTCGGTTCGCAAAGCACTCCTCTCCCTGGACATCCACAAGTCGAGTGGGCCTGACGGAATCCCCCCAATTGTGCTGAGGACGTGTGCTCCAGAGTTGGCACCGGTTTTAACGCGTCTTTTCCGGTACTCCTACTCCCTAGGCGTAGTCCCAAAATCATGGAAGACGGTTTACGTCCACCCGATCCCTAAAAAAGGCGACCGCTCTGACCCGTCCAACTACCGGCCAATCGCCATCACCTCCTTGTTCTCCAAATCAATGGAGTCCATTGTAAACTGCCAGCTCATGAGGTACCTTGAAGATCACCAGCTGATTAGTGACCGCCAATACGGTTTTCGCCGTGGTCGGTCAGCTGGTGATCTTCTGGTCTACCTAACTCACAGATGGGCGGAGGCAGTAGAGTTCAAGGGGGAGGCATTGGCCGTTAGTTTGGACATTGCGAAGGCCTTCGATCGGGTTTGGCACAAAGCGCTTCTTTCGAAGCTCCCTTCCTATGGGCTTCCCGAGAAATTGTCCGATTGGATCACCAGCTTTCTTGCAGATCGGAGCATCAAGGTCGTTGTAGACGGTGCAAGCTCCGATTGCAAGCCTATTAATGCTGGTGTTCCACAGGGCTGTGTGCTATCGCCAACGCTGTTTCTTCTGCATATCAATGACATGTTGCATACCCGTAACATTCATTGCTATGCAGATGACAGCACTGGTGATGCTCTTTACACCGGCCGAGCCAATATTTCTCGGGAAAACGTCTCCGAGTGCCGGTACAAACTTGTGTCTGAAGTCGAGTCTCTGCTGGACAGAGTCTCGGATTGGGGGCGACTAAATCTAGTCCAGTTTAACCCCCAGAAGACACAAGTTTGCGCGTTAACCGCTAAAAAGAACCCCTTTATCGTATCCCCTCAATTTCAAGGCACTCCCTTGTTGCCTCAGCCAGTATCGGAATCCTCGGCGTCGACATATCGAGTGACGTGTAGTTTCGTGGTCACTTGGAAGGGAAGGCCAAATTGGCCTCTAAAAAGCTTGGCGTGCTCAGCAGAGCGGGACAGTATTTCATGCCGGCACACCGCCTGCACCTTTACAAGGCGCAGGTTCGGCCGCACATGGAATACTGTTCCCATCTCTGGGCTGGGGCTCCCCAGTACCAGCTTCTTCCACTTGACCGCATCCAGCGCAGAGCGGCTCGAATCGTCGACGACCGAGTGCTTTCCGATCGGCTCGATTCACTGGCGCTGCGAAGAGATGTTGCATCTCTTTGCGTATTTTATCGCATCTATCACGGGGAGTGCTCTGAGGAATTGTTTGGATTAATCCCAGCCGCCAAATTTCGTGAACGCACTACACGTCAAACGTCCCGATACCATCCACACCATCTGGATGCTTGGCGGTCCACCACTGTACGTTTCACAAGGAGTTTTTTTCCACGTACAACCTCTCTGTGGAATAGTTTACCACCGGCGATTTTTCCGGACCGATACGACCTGGGGACCTTCAAAAAAAGAGCTTACTCCTTTCTAAAGGGCCGGCAACGCACCCGCAATTCTCCTGGTGTTGCGGTTGATCATGGGCGGCGGTAGTCACTTAACATCAGGTGAGCCACATGCTCGTTTGCCCCTTCTTCTATAAAAAAAAGCGATCCGGCGAGCCTCCTTGCCGGATTGCCGCCATGGGATTTGGAGGCGATAGTCCTCGCGCGCCTGCATGAATGGCGTGCGGAGGCACAGTGCCGTGGGGAAACCCCGCTGCCGCGGCAAGTTGTCGCGCAGCGGACAGACTTCCGGCACGATCTCATGGCGACATGGAGACAGCGACTGTCGCAACCCCGTGCTGGGCACGCCACTATAGCGGCGATAAGACCCCTCTTTGAGGAGTGGCTTGAGAGACGCCACGGCATCCTCACCTTCCGCCTGACGCAGGTCCTCACCGGACACGGTGTGTTTGGGAGGTTCCTGCACCGAATCGGGCGGGAGGAAACGCCCGGGTGCTCCCACTGCGAGGATGGACCGGAGGACACGGTGGAATACACCGTGGAGGTGTGCCCTGCTTGGGCGGAGCACCGCCGTGTCCTCGTAGCGGCGATAGTCGGCGGCGACCTCTCGCGTCCGGCCCTGGTCGAAGCCATGGTCCGGAGCGAGACGGAATGGGATGCCGTCACCACCTTCTGCGAAGCAGTGATGCTAGCGAAGGAGGTGGCGGAGCGGGAGAAGGAGAGAGCAGCAGCTTTCCTCCCAGGCCGCCGCGGGAGACGCCCCGGGCGTCGGGGGCTACGTCGTGGCCCCCGGCCACCGTAGGCGCGGACCTGTGGACGGCGAGCAATGGGTAGCTCGTCGTCCGTCCGTCTAATGACGACAGGCCGTGTCGACGGCGCGTTTTGTTCCACGCGTTGTTGTGAAGGGGCCCACAAGGGCCGACGCCTGCCGGGGCTGCGGACTGTTCGAAAGAGATACCGCGGCTCCGGAACGTAAGGGCACAGAAGGAACACGGATGGTTTTTAGTCAGTAAAAGTCTGACACTCCCTTACGCTCCACCCAGAGCGAAAGGGGTCATTAGATGATTTTCCATCCGCAAAAAAAAAAAAAAAAAAAGGGAGGTCTATTTACAGCTGTGAATCTTTGTATTTCAATACTACACATTTAATTAAACCAACTTTTAGAATTTTAGCGTAAATTAATTTGAATTATTTTTAAATCCCCGCGTTTCGGTTGCTATATAGCACCCATGGTTACTGTTTACTGTTTACTGTGTACTGTGGTTAAATGTCCTGATGTTAAAGTTAACCCTGGGCTACCTTTAGCTCTTCAATACAATTTTTTTGTTTAATCTAAGAAGCATAAGCAGCACCTAGCTGTCTTCTCTATTGAAGTTTGTATGCTTTTTAATTTCACGAATCATCCTTAGAATGAATCTGCGTTCTTTTGTGGGGATTTGTAGTTTATTAAACCTGATGTAGGCAGGAGCGATCTTAAACATTTTCACAGACTGCAGACTTCCCGGTGCATCAGTGCTTCACGTCAGTTATATGTTCTTTTACGCAGACTTTTATCGATCGTTTTATTTGTCCTATGTAAGAGGGACCATATTCACAATCAAACTTCGGGAAGTAAAAATAGTTCAGATTAAACGCGACGAAATCCGTAAAGTTGGTTTTATTCAATATTTTTTGTGTTACTTTTTAAAATGTATGGCCGTGTGATTGAGGTGTCAACTTACACACTGATAAGCCCCTTCCTTGTTTAAAGCCTTCATATTAATCACGTACTCTTCTTCCATGTCTTGGAGTCATTTTACCTGCTTATTATGTTATGGATAGGGTTATAGGAGTAGAAATTAAAAATAATAATACGTGTGGCACTCTGCACTGGTAAAGCTATTGATTAGCATTTTTTATCAACTTATGTAATTATAATTATTTAATTTTTTAAGTCTTTGATATTAAATCAAGTTACACTTTTTGAGCGTGGTGACCGATAAGAAAACAATTTTTTTTCTCTTATTGAATAAATGAGAAGTTAATATTGTTTAAAATATTTTTAATATCTTACAATACATGTAGGTTATTCAGGAATTTTTATCATTGAGTTAGCAGCTAGTGTACAGGCATACGTCTAGTCGCACGCACACAAATACCGTGCCGAAGTCTGCCGAGTGCCGAAGTCTGCCGAGTGCCGAAGTCTGCCGAGTGCCGAAGTCTGCCGAGTGCCGAAGTCTGCCGAACTGAAACGACATTAGACGATGCACGGCTTTCAACGCCACACTTCCGTGCCTGTCGGAGTGGGGAGCGTGAGGTTTTTTTTCGTTACGGAATTTCTGGATTCGGTCCCCGCGCTCAAGGCCCGCGATAGAAGCTATGCAATAGCTTAAAAACAAACTACAGTATTAAGTTCAATGCTGGCGACGATTGGTTAATAATAAAAGTATTACATACATAGTAAATATTAAAAGTCTTCGTATGGTTATCTTGTTTTCCGTGGTCCTTGTACTTTTTTCCACTAGAACAAATAAAGAAATGTTTTCTGTCTTTAAACCGACTTGTATTATACATGATGATAAACAGTGTGACTGTTGGGTTGCATTTTTCATTCACTTTGGTTTTGACGGCCATCACATTTCAGAACATGTGTGATTGTGACCGACACGGAATACGGTATCGACGAATCGTAATTGTCCTGCGTTGAATGATTGATAACAGCGAGAGAGCAAATCAAACATTCAATCTCACACTATATTGTTTTTAACACCTACCTGTTTATGTATTTTCGGCATAGCAATTATTTTATTAAACAATGTAGCATACATTCATTTTTGTAGATCATACAAATATTGCGACTTTCGGGAATCCGCAGTCTGTAGCGCTGAAACCTAAACAAGTCTAGCAGTCGAATAACTTATTTGTTAAAATCGACGAATTAAATGTAAGAGGCTGAAACGAGAACTTAACATTAGATCAGCAGCAATGCACACAAACTTACCGCTGAACAGAAAGACCGGCGGCTGGATTGTTGCCAATTCACGGCAGAGAAATTAGACGCCAGCGAGAAAAAGAATTACGTTAACTATATACTGTCTCGCGATAAAACATGGCTATGATAGCTATAATTCAGAAACAAAGCGACAGTCCACTGTCCAGTCCAGCTTTGAAGATGAGTCATCTCTAGCAAATATCGCCTTGCGCGAAGCACGCAGAAATAAAAAGCATCTTTATCTATAAGAATAGAAGAAGAAATATTGTTATTGTGAAGCGCAAAGAACGGTTAACTTAGTATTATGTTTGCGCCAGAAAATGTTATCCGCTTGGTGGGAAAGTGCCAAAATTAGGAATGTTGACGTGGTAGAGCCATGCCGCAATTATATTATGGTTGTAGCATGAATGGGTCGCCTCGAACAGGGAAGGATAAAATAGCAGTTCAATGCAGCCGAGCATCGTGTGGTGAGTATAAGAGAACGGTAGACACTTTTTACTGAAAACGAGGCATTCCATCACAATTCTCTGTGGTGACAACGCGTACGCATTTTTTGATTGTTAAGTCGAGGCTAAATGTAAGTTTCTATTGGCAATATAACACACTTACTATCCGGTGGACTGTGTGCTCGTTTGGCACCTTTATTGTATAAATAAATACGACATTTACTCTGGCACCATAAAAACGTAGTCACACATGTCTGCCTTAAAACTTGAATTTATTAATACAAGAAATGTGTCTTTGCTAAATCACCCACCTTATTTCTCTGACCTACCTTGTCAATTTTATATAATAAATAAAAATTATACGGTAAAAGTTTTGAATTAGAATTGATCGTTTTAAAAAGGTATGAAATCGTAAGGATAAGGTGAATATTTTGAAAAGAACGGTACTAGTAATAAAGAAAAGCAATATAATTTTTGAGCATCTAGTCTAATTTGGCACGAAGCTCGTAAACGCTTAGCACCCTATAGGCGTCATGGCTTGCTGTCACTTTCATGTAAGTAATTTAAAAAAAAATCATGAAAATCTAATGAAGTGATTTCAACTAAATTTAATTGTTAACAAATCGAATTTACGAAATTTGATACATTGATAATCTGGTAGTAAATAAGATTACATTTGCATTTTTTAAAGACATTTATTTAATAAAGAAAATCAAAAATTCTGCAGAAGTGAAAGGAATAAAAATGCAAATGTAAGAAATTACGAAGAAACGAGACTCTTTGCCAATTCGGCAATAATCAACATCCTCTATGGCTTATTCTTACTGGTGGATATATCAAAGATTTTATAAATTGAATTAATTAAGTGAATAATGAATAATTTATAAGACAAACCAAAACAATAAAATGTATATTATATACTTGATGATCTACACATAATAATTGCTCTGAAGAGTAGTTGAGGATTGATTATCTACACTACACTGAACGTCATATCTACAGGAAAAAATCTTTGCGCTGGGTTTTTTAAAAAGCAGTTTCATACTTCTGTTGAAAGTTCTCAGTTGAATTGGATATTTGATGACAGCTGATGGTTCTTCGATTATTTTGGATCTTTCATATTTTTTTTAGATTCAGTTATTTGAGATTTAGATCCTTAGATGAAATTGGCTTATAAACTTCGTTCTCAGTCACAACCCGTTTTATTATACCTATGCGAAGTATATATATAAAACTAAAAAAAAATACAGTCCACCTGATGGTAAATGGCTCCAGCAGCTCCATGGACATCTACAGTCAGCTTTACGCTGGTCTATGTGTATATATATGAAATGCCTGATAGTTTTTATGTATACTGCATCTCCTTACCTTTCACACTGGAGCACAGCAGTGCACTGCAATTTGATCCTTTTACCTACCTAGAAGCACTCCTATACAGAGAAAGAGTCCTGCCACCATTACTCATATATAGTAATGTGTGCTTGTATGTACGAGCCAATTTTAATGTACTAGTTCGATAACTTAACGGTATAATATAAATCAATTTATGAAAATAATGTCTCGGTATCAATCACATTGCCAAATAAATTACAGTTTTATTCTAATTTTACACTCAGTTGTTTTTTCTTCGAACGGAAATAGAATGTCTCTTAAAAAAATTAATACATTTACCAGTACTAAGCAATTAATAGGAATTGCAGACGTTTCAAGTACTATGCAAATTTCACCCACACTGAATAAACTCTCGATTACATTACGAGTACATTTGCCAATACGCGTGTTTCCGCGCGTAATTTTCCCAATTTTGACTTGTCCTATTTTTAATATACTTAAAGATAATATCTAAAATTCATTATTATTGATTTACTATCATTTTCCACTTCTTTATTTATAGTTTTATAAGCATCTTATTTATTTACCCTAGCTGGACCACCTTTTTTTTTACATACTAAAACCTCAAGGTGTTCCACCCTCGCCACATATAGGCAGGACCACGGGAATGCTTTCGTGCACCACCAGTGCCAGCCGCCTCATGGCAGCCCCTCCTAAAGGGAGGACTTCTCCTCCCCATTCTTTTTCTCAGGCAAGACGCACTAGAAACACAAGGCGCTACTCCCTCCACAGCCTCTACCTCCACCTGAGTAACGGCTTCCCCGAGTCTGATACGTGGAGACTATGGGGTCAGGAAAAAGAAGCGCTCGGAAACACCCTGAATGGATCTTATCTATGGCTCCGCCGCCAACCAAGTTTCAGCAGCGTAGGACAGGGAGAGCGGTGCCTCGCAATACCATCACTCTTCTCTCCCCTCAGTCCCGCCACCACCATGTTCTAATATGCGGCCCCATCAGAATCGCGAAGTATAGAGCGAGTAGCGCATCGCCATAACTACCCCCGCGACTCCACCTCGGCTGCAGTGGTAGGAGGAGAGGACTCCCCACCCAACAAAGACCACCAACATACATCCAAAGTGGGCTCGCCAAGCTCACTCGGAGTGGCCACCTCAGGCCGGCCCTACCCGGCTAGCCAACTAGGTTCCTCTTTGTTTTTTGTAGCGTTCATACCACAGCTACTAAGCCCCACCGCCACGACAAGGCGGGAACTTGTTTAGGCGGGTACCTGGACTACCCTCGTTACGCTTATACCTTGAATACGTAGCAACATAAAAATTAAGAACAAAAAATAATTTATAACAGTAGCATTAATTATACGAGGGTGGATTGAAAAGTACTCGGCCTAACCAAGAAAATAAACACATACTAAATCAGTTATATTTTTATTTTTCTACATAATCACCATCAAGTTCAATAAAATTTTGCCACCTGCCCTTCCAATCATTTAGAACGTTGAAAAAAAAATGATTCTTCCTTAGAGTCAAAATATGCGTCTACAGCTGCTTTGACCTCGTCGTTTGTCGAAAATCTTTGACCTCCCAAGTGCTTTTTAGGTTAGGGAACAGAAAGAAGTCTGATGGTGCCAGATCAGGTGAATACGGCGGATGCGGTAACAGTTCAAAGCCACAGTTGTGAATTTCAGCCATTGACTGTACTGAAGTGTGAACACGGGCGTTATCTTGATGAAACAGGACTTTTCTTCTGAGCATTCCTCGACGTTTTTCTTTTATTTCCTCTCGTAAACAACGTAATAAGGTGCAGTAGTAATCAGAGTTTATAGTCTGACCCCTTTCAAGATAATCAATCATAATCACACCTTTCGAGTTCCAGAATACTGAAGCCATCACCTTATTTGCCGACAAAATCGACTTAGCCTTTTTAGGGGGTGGTGAACCAGGTCTTCTCCACTGTTTTGATTGTTGTTTTGTTTCCGGTGTACAGTAATGAACCCATGTTTCGTCCATAGTAACAAAACGATTCAAAAAATCATCTGCATCGGCTTCAAATAACTCCAAACAGTCGCGTGAAATAGTCAATCGCGTCCTTTTTTGTTCAACTGAAAGCAGTCGCGGAACCCACCTCGCTGACACCTTGTGGAAACCCAACTCGTTGACAATGATGTTTTGAGTTCATTCATAAGAGATGCCTATAATCTCGGCTATCTCTCTAATTTTTAATCTGCGGTCTCCCATTATTAAATCAAGTACTTTTTTTAATATTTTCGTCAGTAGTTGACGTCGAAGGCCTTCCAGAGCGGGGTTCATCTTTCACACTCTCTCTACCACGCTTAAATTCTGCTATCCATTTTTTGACGGATGAATATGACAGAGCACAATCGCCTAATGTACTGACCATGTCATCATGGATGGCTTTTGATGATAGCCCCTTCTTATGGAGGTACTTAATGACGGCACGCTGCTCGATTTGCTCCATTCGCGGAAATTATGTCCGATTACTTTGTTAATAAATTTATATAATCACAACTAATTATCGCACACGTTTCTAACTTCACACAATGAACTAGTCTGAACTGAA
Organism: Parnassius apollo; assembly: GCA_907164705.1. NCBI lineage: Eukaryota > Metazoa > Arthropoda > Insecta > Lepidoptera > Papilionidae > Parnassius > Parnassius apollo. The sequence goes on along the minus strand of CAJQZP010000741.1, from coordinate 2,897,857 downwards.
CTAAATAATGTGGGTAGATTTGATTTTTAGAATTGAATGGATCTGTGTTAGGCCGAGTACTTTTCAATCCACCCTCGTACTAGCTTGTTTTAACAATGACGTTGATCAAAGCTTGCAAGAATGCGATTAAGGCTTTGATACTCAAAGGATTAAGGGCTTACTGCTTTAGTGCATAACAAGCTCAACTCTTAAATTTCTAAGGACTTTTTCGAACCTCATCATCCATTGAATGTTGGAACGTACACAATAGGAGTATTTGAATGCTATCTCATTTGCTATTCGCAATGTTAAAATGATGAAGTAAATTGAACTCTAATAGGATACATTGATACTTTAATGAAGAACAACCCTAGCGTTTCGTTCTTTCTCCTGACTTTTACGAAAACCGCGATAGTATAAAATTACCTCTGACTTTATAAACTAATACCAAATATGTTAATTATTTAGCCTTGGTTGAAATATTACATACTGCTTATTTACTTTTTTTTCTTTAGTTGTAAACGTAAAGATAACACTAGCATTTCCTCCAGAATCGTGGAGGCGTATATAAATTGCACATGGATATGTATCCATCCGAAATAGTTATTGGTTGATCAAACAAACACCCTGCGGGATTCAAAAAAACTGCCCCAGAACGCCGTATTAAATGGATAGCCACCACTCTACAGATCATAAAATAGTGAAAATAATAGAGATAAGTTGGGATGTAGTATTAGAGACATGGAGACAAACACTTTGCGACCAGACCCGAAAACTAAATTTTTTTGAATTTACACAAAATATTATCTGCAACTGCTATGCGAACATAGGATCCCGCGACATGCTAGCCGGGTATGAAGATATAAAGATGTAGAGTCATCAAAATATATTAGTTTAATTCAATCAAATTCAAATAAGTTAGATTAAATGTGAGCGGGTAGCGCGGCCTTGATAATTTCACCAGAAAATTTAGAAGAGCTTAACCTTTTCGCTTCGCGTTTGTGGTGGATAATAAAATAATATAACATAAAAATATAAATTTTATATGTATCAGTAAAGAGATTAATAAATTACAGCTAAGAGTAAGGTGAGTAAACTAGAAGTGAAGTACAAGTTAAACTAGTAAGTAGTTCTTACGGAAACGTAGAAATATTATCACTGCATTAAACAATAGAAACAGAACAGTTAGCTTTCTTATGTTTACTCGAACACCACACGTTTAAACAAAACTAGTTTTTACTGATTTTATCGCGTATATTAACATATTTTATATTCCCTAGTCCCAACATTTCGAGCACTTTTCAGCGCCCAAGCTCACGGGGGGAACTGAAGTATATACTCGTAGTAATATATAGTATCAAAATTGTCTCCCTACCTGCAGTAATCAATTTAATAATTAATAGGAATTTTAAGTATTGTTACACTGTATGCTCGTTGGTGAGGTAGTAGACACCTTGTGGAAGCCTGCAAGTCTAAGAAACCAAAATAAAATATCTTGATTTGATTTGTGGACTTGTGAATAACATTAAATGCACTGGCTCTTGGTGCAGTGTGGCGGACTCTTGCTGCTGCCTACTTCAAAATCCTTTCAGAAATTAGGGGACCTTGCTCAGCAAGGCGATATAATATACATGCAATTAAACAACTTTATTGACTTTAAATTATTTTAACTACACAATAACTGTTATTACTGCCTTCATCATCATCATCATCATTACGCCTATCACAAGTCTGCTACTGGTAACAGGCCTTTAAGGAATAATACAAAGCACGGTTCTGAGCCACCTGCATCAATCGACTTCCTGCATCTCCTACCAGGTCTTCACCTCCGTCTTCACCTGTCGTAATTTTAAATATATTTTTGTAAAGATGTCCTTACTTACACCACAATACACACATAAACACCAGCTTATCACCCAGACGGGTAGGCAGAGGCACCTCCTGGCACACTTTCTCTTTGCCTCCTTTACATCCATACTACGCATACAGTTGTCGGTTAAGGTTATTCTTCATCTGGCCCATTTTCAAATAAATCGCCAACTTTAACCAAAATACTTTAACTACACAATAACTGTTCGCTAATTTATTACTGCCTTCATCATCATCATCATTTACGCCTATCGCAAGTCTGCTACTGGTAACAGGCCTTTAAGGAATAATACAAAGCACGGTTCTGAGCCACCTGCATCAATCGACTTCCTGCATCTCCTACCAGGTCTTCACCTCCGTCTTCACCTGTCGTAATTTTAAATATATTTTTGTAAAGATGTCTTACATTTACACCACATATACATACACACATAAACACTCAAGCTTATCACCCAGACGGGTAGGCAGAGGCACCTCCTGGCACACCTCTCTCTTGCCTCCTTTACATCCATATATCTACGCATACACGCTTGTCGGTTAAGGTTATTCTTCATCTGGCCCATTTTCAATAAATCGCCAATTTAACCAAAAATATTTAACCGAAAATAAACCTTCACATCATCAGTATTTTAGCCCTACTGCCTCGTTGGTCTAATGGTTGTAGTAGTGCGACTGCTGATCGTGAGGATCTGGGTTCGAGTTCCAGGTCGGCCCAAAAAATCAATTATTGAGGTTTTCTGTCAAGAAATTCTCAGTAGCTGCCCGGAGTCAGGAAGTTGGCGGTGTTTCACCCCCGTGCCTCGGACCGTTTACGTGCTGTAAAGCCGTTGGTCCTGCGCCTGATCTCTTTTCGGTCGTGTCGGTTTACCGTCCCATTGGATTATGAGAGTGAGGGAATAGAGAGGGCACCTGTGCTTGCGCATACATTTGGGCACTATAATCCTATCCTGCGCCGATGGCTAGCCTCCGTTGAGGCAGGCCGCCGTGGCCGGAACTCGGTCTGGAGGACATTATTATTATTATCATTATTTTAGCCCTGGCATAATGTAATGTTTACACAAGTATACACATATGTGTACACATATGTTTACACATTTATTAAAACTGAATTTGATCACAGTCACACTTAAATACTAATTTTTAAGTGAGTTTTCATATTTTACTCTCATGACTTATGACGTCATGACCCAGCAGACAGGCGCACTAAGTCATATCATATTATACATCAAAATAAGTTATGGATAATATGAAATGTGCAAACAGGCACATTCTATAAGAAGCCATTACACCAACACCAACTTTGGGGAATTTATTGCAGATTAATTTCAATTATTTTTGAACCCACGCGTTTCGGGTGCTATGATATAGCACCTATGGTCTCGGAGGACTGAGGTGTTTGACGTTCTGATGTCATATTTAACCCTGGGCTACCTTCAGCTTTTTGATATAAATGTTTGATCTAATCTACGCAGATTAAACAGCACCTAGCTCTCTTTTGTAATTCAGATAATTTTTAACCTCAGGAATTGTTCTTCCGAAGAATCCGTGTTTTTTTGTTGGGATTTGTAGTTTATCAAATCTAAAATAATGGCAGGAGTGATCTTGAATATAGCATTATATATAGCACAGTATTAAGTTCAAAATAAGAAACGTTTTCTGCCGTGAAGCCGATAAACAGAGTAGCTGTTGGCTTGCATTCTTAATTTTCTGAGGTCTGACGTCCATCTGTGACATTCTTTTGGGGAGGCATGTGTTCAGCAGTAGACTTGTGAAGGGCTGTAATGATGATGATGATGATGACGTCCACCACGCTTCACTACATGCGTGTTTGTGATCGAGACGTAACACGAAATGGTCGAATTTTACATCCACCGTTACACTATTATATGGTTTTGAACACATTTCTCTAAATGTGTTTTCGGCATAAGCAACTACGTAAATTAAACAACTAGGCTTGCATTGATTTTCATGGATCATACAAATATTGTAGAGCCGTGGTAGCTCAAATGGTTAGCGCTCGCTTTAAACTTCACAGTACGCGAGCCACCTGGGTTCGATCCCGGCCGGCACCAATAAAATTGTAAATTGTAATTTTAAATGCTGATTTACACCTGCTCAGAGGTGTAGGTAAAATATTCATTCATTTTCAAAGACATGTGAATTTCGCCTACACGCATTTGGGCAGCGCAGCGGACACTTCCTTACACTTCGAGGCCTGTACCCTACAGTGTGACGTATATAGGCCGTAACTTTAACTTTTTTTATACAAAAATTGTGCCTTTCAGAAAACCGCAGTCCGTAACGTTGAAGCCTCAACAATTCGGTCGCCAACAGCGGCTACTCAACAAAAATATTTTCAAGCAGTCGAATAACCTATTTGTTAAAATCGTCGAATTAAATATGAGAAGCTTAAGCGAGAACTAGATCAGATCAGCAGCAATGCAAGCCGTCGTTCACGACTAATTTGCTTCCGTAAGTGTTGTTCGAGATAGGTGTCACACAAACTTACCGCTGAGCAGAAAGACCGTCGGCTGGACTGTTGCCAATTGGTGACGGAGAAATTAGACGCCAGCGAGAAAAAGAATCACGATTACAATATACCTCGTGTTAATAAAACATGGCTATGATAACTATAATCCAGAAATAAAGCGACAGTCGACTGTATGGAGCTTTGAAGATGAGCCAACTCTAGCAAAATGTCGCCTTACGCGTAGCACACAGAAACAAAAGTCGTATTTATCTTTATAGATACAGTACATATTGTACAATATCAAAATAACTATCGAGATAAAAAGAAGGTGTATTGATATTGTGAAGCTTGAAGAACAGTTAACTTAGTGTACTGCGCCAAAAAATATTATCCGCTTGGTGGGAAAGCGCCAAAGTTAGGAATGTTGACTTGGGAGTGCCACGCCGTACTTATTATAATAGGTTGTAGTACGAATGGTTCCGCTCGACCTGGGAAGGACCAGGCTCTCACCGAATACCACCGTAAAATAGCAGCTCAATGCTGCCGTGTTTCGTATGTTGAGTATAGAGAACAGGAGACACATTTTACAGGAAACGAGGCACTACATCGTAGTCCTCTGACACCGCTTCTGTATTTTGTTTCACTTACCATCTGGTGGACCGTGTGCTCGTTTGTCACTCTCATCCTATAAAAAATTCGACATTCGGACTGCGTTAAAACTTGAATTTATTAATACAAAAAATGTGTCCTTGCTAAATTATTTCTTAACGTATGGAAAAGGTATGCAATAATCGTACGGATTACGTAAATACTTTGAATAGAGCAATACTAGTAATAAAGAAAAAGTCTAGTTTTTGAGTCTAGTCTATTTTGGGATGAAGCTACAAGCTCGGCTGAAACATTCTAATACATTCTCGTCTATACCATAACTCCACGGCCTTTCGTCACTACGGCTCGCGACCATCGAGTTTATGAACACTCACCCTTTTGACAGTATACACATAACGGGTTTCGGGTACAAATTTTCTGCAGAACAAATTAATGTCACTAAAAAAACGTATTTCTTTTCTTAGACGAATTCAAAATTTTGTGCTGTACCTGAAACAATGGAGTTATTGACTTCATTGATTAAGAAATTTACTGATGCGAGCCGTAAATTTTTTTTATTTTATGACGTCTTTGATTTTTATATTTTTACTACTTAATATGGTGGTATATAAATAGTTAACAGTGTTATTTTGCAATAACTGGCCAAATTTATTGGTGAGGATCCACAAAAGGCCCCTGAACTCCCGCAGTCTAATGTAGATTCTCTAGTAAGATGGTGCAACAACGCCGGTCTAGTACTAACAAAAACACAACAACATCTCATCGTCAAAAAACATAGTTCCACAGAACCATAACTGCTTGCACGGTCTGACTACATATGACTGTCCGCTCGTAGAAACTGTGGACACTCATACAGTCATAAATATCTTGATCTTGTTATATACAGATATATGATGATTTTATTACGTGGTAGAGCCAAGCTGCAGCTGTATTTTAGTTGTAGCACGAATTGGTCGATTTGACTGGAGCACGACCACGCTCTCACAGAATACCAGCGTAAAATAGCAGCGTAATGCTGCCGTGTTTCGTGAGATGAGTGTAGAGAACCGGAGACCCTTTTCACTGGAATCGAGGCATTCCATCTTAGACTTCAAGGATGACAACGCATTTGCATTGTGATCCTTAATTGAGGATAAATGTAGATAATTATAGGCCACAGCATCCACTTACCATCAGGTGGACTGTGTGCTCGTTTGTCACCTAATGCTTAAAAAAAAGATAAAATCGGAACTATCGTATAGAATTGCGTATTATCAAAGTCTCTAGTAATATATCATATTTCAATCAAATAATAATATATGTATAATAACAGCTTCAACTAAAAATTCTTAAACACGTAGTATCTCCAAACATTAAGGAAATACTTCAAAGCAATTTAATTATTTAAACATTATAAAAATGTATCCATTTATACACACTTTGAATACAGCTGATTCAAAGAATGTTTTTTTTTTATTAAAAACGTTACCTCCACTTTAGGATTTTGTTCTGTATCGTGGGGGCAGTTTACAAACTTAAATTTCACAAAGACAAACATCCAGAGCCGGAACAATTACCTGTAGGCCATGCAAACACTTGTTCCGTGCGGGATTCGAACCCGTGGCCCTTAGCGCTATAACTCATTGCTAAGCCACTGCGCCACGGAGCCGTCAAAAATTCTTGAATAAAAACTTATTGAAAAAATTAAACATTCTGAATACACGCGAGCAGTCGTATTAAATCGATTTTATACTAACCGTGGTAATATAAAACCATTTACCGCTACGAACGCATACAATTGTAGTACCTACGAGGGACACACTGAAATGATTGGGAATAAGAAAAACCACATGCACGGTATAGCTAAATTGTAATTTATTGTTTTTCGATATATTCTCCGTTCCACTAAATGCACTTTTCCGTCTGAAGTTGATGTTGACAAGCCATTTTGATTGGTACGCTTCCACAGCTGCCTCGGGGTCTTCAAACCTTTGACCGCGTAATAAATCTTTCATTCTAGGGAATGTAAAGAATCGTTTGGGCTCAGGTCAGGACTGTACCGAGGATGGCTCATCAGCTCAACGTTTTCCTGCTTCAAAAATCATTTGTCTTCCGAGCCATATAGGAGCTCGCATTCTTGTGATGTAAGATGATGCGACGTTTCGGGTTATTTTTTCGGAGTTCGGCTATCATTTCTGGCAAACAAATCGGGATATACCACTGAGCGGTAACCGTTCTGCGTTTCTGTAAAGGAATTGTAGCAACATGCCCCTTTTTCGAGACAAACGTAGCGACCATTTTCTTTGACACGCTGCGGGAGCGAACCACTTTCGTTGGTTTGACCTCGTCTTCGAAGACCCAACTGCTGACTGATGTTTTCTTTCAGGATCGTATGAATAAATCCATGATTCGTCACCTGAGACTATATTATAAACGGCATTTGACTTCCCTCCGTTGAAGTATTGCAGAGTATTCTGGCACCAATCTACACGAGCCGCCTTTTGCTCTTCGGACGAATTGTGGGGAACCCAGCGGGAAACTAGCTTTCTTACACACAGCTAATTATGTAAAAACGACTGAATTGCAGTCATAATGACATAACGACAATATACCGCTAGTTCAACATCATAAATCGAAACAAGTTCGATGAGACATTTATCTTGAGATAAGCCGCGACGAAAATTGTGATAAAGTTGAAAATTGTGAACATTTCCGTGCCATAATTATGGCACGGAAATGTTCACGCGTGTGCTCTATTTCTGTTAACGAATGTGTCAACTTTAAACCAACATCAGGTTTTTGTTTTTTAACCACTTTTTTAATTGTTTGAATGTCATTAAGATTTTAAGAGGCCAGTATTCAAATTCTAAAAAAGGTTTTATTGTAACTCAATCCGAAATATTCTATTCTCAATCATTTCAGTGTGCCCTAACGTACTTTATTTTCTTGTGCACAATTGAATAACTTCCGGCCTGCCAGGGGTTGATTGACGTAGATTCCTTTCAAAAATAGTCAATTAATATTTTGCACACTCTTAGACAAGTTTATCTGTAGTGTTGTTATGTTGCTACATTAAACACATACATGAAAAATAATTACGGTATTCCCAGAAGTGTTACCAAGTAGTCCTGCTAACAAGATTACTAATAAGTAGCTGCCTTACTAGGAAGAATATTTGGAAATTTGTTAATTATAGTTAACCTGAAAGTGTATTGTCAAAGGCCAAAACATCAGGGTTCTAAAGAGATTAGTTTATGCTAGTGCACAAATACTGACACAAGGTATTATATCTATGTGCTTAACTTATTTTTAATACCTGACGTTTCGGGCTTTACAGCACCCACGGTCACGAGGGGGGGTACTGAGATGTTTGACGTCCCAATGTCATAATTAGTCCGGCTACCTTCTGTTTTTGAATAACAAATCGAATTTATTTAATTTGATATATTAATAATTTGTTAATAAATAAGATTATATTTGTATTGTTAAAGACATTTACATCAATATAGAATATCAAAAAGTCTGCAGAACTGAAAGGAATAAAAATGCAAATGTAAGAACTTACTTAGAACGCGGCTCATTGCCAATTCGAGTACAATCAACATCCTCTATGGCTTATTCTTACTGGTGGAAATATCAATGATTTTATAAATTGAATTAATTAAGTGAATAATGAATAATTTATAGGACAAACCAAAAAATATAAAATATATGTTATATGCTTGATACATGGAGATGGACATGGACACCCGCAGCCAACTTTACACTGGTCTATATGTATATATGGAACGCGTGATTGTTGTTAAGTATACTGGCCCTCTTCACCTCGCACACCGGAGCACTGCAGTCTCCGGAAAGCACTCCTACAGAGAAAGAGTCCTACCACTTATACTCATGTATAGATGTGTGCTTGTACGTACGAGCCGATTTTAATGTTCTAGTTCGGCAACTTAACGATATAATATAAATCAATTTATGAAAATAATATCTCAGTATCAATCACATCGTCAATTTTATTACAGTTTTAATTTAATTTTACACTCAGTTGCCTTTTCTTCGAACGGAAATAGAATGACCCTTATAAATACTAATACATTTACCAGAATTGAGCAGGAATCGCAGACGTTTCAAGTACTATGCAAATTTCACATAGGCCATGGTGTCATTTTTTGACGCCATGGCCTATGTGAAATTATCCCTCCTAGGGGGAGGACTTCCCCTCCCCATTCTTTTTGGAAGAGCTGAAAAAGCGCTACTAGCCGAGAAGGTTCCGAGTGATGGGAGGCCATGGGGTCAGGAAAAAGAAGCGCTCGGAAACACCCGCTTTCCCGACCCCATCGGCGGATCTTATCTATGGCTCCGCCGCCAACCAAGTTTCAGCAGCGTAGGACAGGAAGAACGGCGCCTCGCAATGCCGTCACTCTTCTCTCCCCTCAGTCCCACCACCACCATGTTCTTATATGCGGCCCCATCAGAATCGCGAAGTATAGGGCGAGTGGTGCATCGCCATACCTACTCTTTTCTTCCTCCGCGACTCTACCTCGGCTGCAGTAGTAGGAGGAGAGGATGCCCCACCCAACGAAGCCCACCAACATACATCCAAAGTGGGCTTGCTGAGCCTACTCGGAGTGACCATCTCAGGCCAGCCCTACCCGGCTAGCCAACTAGGTTTCTCTTTGTTTTTGTAGCGATCAAGCCACAACTACTAAGCCCCACCGCCACGACAAGGCGGGAACCTGTTCAGGCGAGTACCTGGACTACCCTCGTTACGCTTATACCTTGAATACGTAGCAACACAAAATTTAAGAACAAAAAATAATTTATAACTGTAGCATTCATTTTACTAGCTTGTTTTTTATTAACAATGACGTTGATCAAAGCTTGCAAGAGTGCGATTAAGGGCTTATTGCTTTTGTGCATAACAAGCTCAACTCTTAACTTTCTAAGGACTTTTTCGAACTGCATCATCCATTGAATTTTGGAACGTACTCAAAAGGAGTATTTGAATGCTATCTCATTTGCTGTTTGCAGTGTTAAAAGGATGAAGTAAATTGAACTCTAATAGGATACATTGATACTTTAATGAAAAACAACCCTAGCGTTTCCCTTTCTTTCTCCTGACTTTTATGAAAACCGCGATAGTATAAAATTACCCCTGACTTTATAAACCAATACCAAATATGTTAATTATTTAGCCTTGGTTGAAATATTACATATTGCTTATTTAATTTTCTTTTCTTTTTTTTTTTGTTGTAAACGTAAAGATAGTCCGAAATAATTATTGGTTGACCAAACAAACACTTTCTCCCTGCAGGATTCAAACAAACTGCCCCAGAACGCCGTATTCAAATGGTTAGCCACCACTCTACAGATCATAAATAGTGAAAATAATAGAGATAAGTTGGGATGTAGTATTAGAGACATGGAGACAATCACTACGCGACCAGACCCGAAAACTAAATTTTTTTGAATTTACACAAAATATTATCTGCAACTGCTATGCGAACACAGGATCCCGCGACGCACTAGCCGGATATGTAGATATGAAGATGCGGAGTCATCAAAATATATTAGTTTAATTTAATCAAATTCAAATAAGTTAGATTAAATGTGAGTGGGTAGCGCGGCCTTGAAAATTTTGCAAGAAAGTCCAACCTTTTCGCTTCGCGTTTGTGGTGGACACTAATATAATAAAACATAAAATATATATATTATATGTGGAGGGACACACGGGCAGAGGAAGGCCGAATAAAAGATGGATCGATTGTGTGAAGAGTGATATGAGAATGAAAGGAGTAAGTATGGAAATGACGGCTGATAGAGAGGAATGGAACAAGAAGATTTACTGCGCCAACCCCAGATAATGGGAAATGGCTTAGAGAATGATGATGATATATTATATGTATCAGTAAAGAGATTAATAAGTTACAGCTTAGAATAAGGTGAGTAAACTAGAAGTAAAGTACAAGTTAACCCTTTATAAGGCACAGAAAACTGATAAGGGTGTGGAATTAAAAAATTGATGTATATGATAACTAGGACCTCTTTATTAAGAATATAGTCTATGTTGCCTCAAGTTTATCTAATTGTATTATCTGAAACAGGAAAAAAACATAAAAGCAGTTTATTCAAAATTGCACTTGCCGGACAGGCCAACAGGCTCTGTCCAATATATGGACGTCATAATTTTTCGAAATTTCCGTTGAAAAATGAAAGTAATGACTACAATCAAGACATTTATACCATATTTGCTTCCTTCCAAAAACGATTCACGAGGGTATTAAAATCAGAAATCGTCTTAATAAAGAAGATGGCTGGGTGCTACTATATTATTGATAAAATTAAACCCCAACCCATGCATATAACTGCAAGTGGTTGCTGTAAAATGCTCAAAGCTTCGGGGATATAAAATAATTTAATATACTCGTTAGAATCTGTAAAAACTACCTTTATTTAAACAGCTCGGAATCTTTATTACATAAATTAAAAAGAAAAGAAGATAAAAAATGTACAATTAATTCAAATAATGTCTTAATAAAAATTCAAAAATTCACAATCTCTTTTTTACAACACGCTCAGTCTTTCTTTTACAACACCGGTTAATTGTAAAATTAGTAAAATACTAATTTTACATTTTCTACTGGAGTAACAATGGAATTCAACCAAGAAGTAACAGTCGCACGTACAAATATGAAAACTTTACTGACGAAGCTAATACTGCAATAAAACTGATAGATAGAGCACCCTTTTCGGCAGTTGGCATTACTCCGATTAAGTTAAATGCAGCACATTTAAAAAATTAATGATCCAGCTCGGAAAATTATTAATTAGCAAAGTGCTTGCCTATAATTTAAACTTAGTTATTGCATATTATAGTGGAAACCGCGGTAGCTAAGGGGATAAGCATATTCGTTTTATAAATATTTTATACTTCACATCCAACCATTTGTGACGGTCTAAAAATATCCACTACCCCATACCTACTACCCCATACCGTCCCGTAGTTGTTGAGGGAAACTGACATACTCGTAGGAGATGGGCAGCGACGTCTTCCGATATAAACTAAAAGTTTTTAAAAAACTGCGGCTAATAGCCTGTCAAGCCTAGCAACTATAGCAAATATCCCCGCTACGAGGCAATCTATGGGGGGCCTATCTTCAGCGGTGGGCTATGCTAGGCTGTATTGGATGAATAGTATATACTCGTAGTAATGTATAGTATTGAATAAAACTAAATTTACGGATTCTATCGCGTTTATTTAACTGATTTTACTTATGTTTAATTCCCGACGTTTCGGGTGCTTTACAGCAACCATGGTCACGGGGGGGGACTGAGATGTTTGACGTCCCAATGTCATTGTTAGCCCGGCTACCTTCAGTTTTTGAATATTAATTTTTGGTCCGATTTACGCAAAACGAACTTACAGTATCTTGAAGTCTTGCAGTGGTATGCTTGGGTTTGGGTTTAATTTTGTTAATTATAGGATCCCAAGCAGATGGCAGCACCCAACCATCTTCGCTATTGAAATTAGGATGTTTTTTAATTTCAATAGCCTCGCGTATCATCCTTGGTAGGAATCGGTGTTCTTTTGCGAGGATTTGTGGTTTATCAAATCCGATGTAATGGTGGGGATGATCTTGAACATATTCACAGACTGCAGACTTCCCGGAGCGTCGATTGATATTTTAAGTATTGTTACACTGTATGCTCGTTGGTGAGGTAGTAGACACCCTGTGGAAGCCTGCAAGTCTATGAAACCAAGACAAAATATTTTGATTTGATTTGTGGACTTGTGAATAACATTAAATGCCTGGCTCTTGGTTCAGTGTGGCGGACTCTTACTGCTGCCTACGTCAAAATCCTTTCAGAAATTAGAAGACCGTGCTCAGCAAGGCGATATAATATACATGTACAAACAAAACTTTATTAACTTTAAATTATTTAACTACACAATAACTGTTCGCTAAGTTATTACTGCCTTCATCATCATCATCATCATTACGCCCATCACAAGTCTGCTACTGGTAACTGGCCTTAAGGAATAATACAAAGCACGGTCCTGAGCCACCTGCATCAATCGACTTCCTGCATCTCCTACCAGGTCGTCACTCCCGCATTCATCTGTCGTGGTTTTAAATATATTTATTGCAAAGATGTCTAATATTTACAGCACATATACATACACACATAAACACTCAAGCCAGATGGGTAGGTAGAGGCACCTCCTGGCACACCTCTCTCTCGCCTCCTTTACATCCATCTATCTACGCATACACGCTTGTCGGTTAAGGTTATTCTTCATCTGGCCCATTTTCAATAAATCGCCAATTTAACCAAAAATATTTAACCGAAAATAAACCTTCGTCTGTAGCGCCCCTTCGCGACTCTGCAGATCACATCATTAATATTTTAGCCCTACTGCCTCGTTGGTCTAGTGGTTGTAGTACTGCGACTGCTGATCGTGAGGTCCTGGTTTCGAATTCCGAGTTGGGCCAAGAAATCAATTATTGAGTTTTTCTGTCAAGAAATTCTCAGTAGCCGATAAACAGAGTAGCTGTTAGCTTGCATTCTTAATTTTCTTAGGTCTGACGTTCATCTGTGACATTCTTTGGGGAGGCCTGTGTTCAGCAGTAGACTTGTGTAGTCATCGTCATCATCATTACGCCCATCACAAGTCTGCTACTGGTAACAGGCCTTAAGGAATAATACAAAGCACGGTCCTGAGCCACCTGCATCAATCGACTTCCTGCATCTCCTACCAGGTCGTCACTCCCGCATTCATCTGTCGTGGTTTTAAATATATTTATTGCAAAGATGTCTAATATTTACAGCACATATACATACACACATAAACACTCAAACCTATCACCCAGTAGGCAGAGGCACCTCCTGGCACACCTCCCTCTCGCCTCCTTTACATCCATCTATCTACGCATACACGCTTGTCGGTTAAGGGTATTCTTCATCTGGCCCATTTTCAATAAATCGCCAATTTAACCAAAAATATTTAACCGAAAATAAACCTTCGTCTGTAGCGCCCCTTCGCGACTCTGCAGATCACATCATTAATATTTTAGCCCTACTGCCTCGTTGGTCTAGTGGTTGTAGTAGTGCGACTGCTGATCGTGAGGTCCTGGTTTCGAATTCCGAGTTGAGCCAAGAAATCAATTATTGAGTTTTTCTGTCAAGAAATTCTGCCAGTAGCCGATAAACAGAGTAGCTGTTAGCTTGCATTCTTAATTTTCTTAGGTCTGACGTTCATCTGTGACATTCTTTGGGGAGGCCTGTGTTTAGCAGTAGACTTGTGAAAGGCTGTAATGATGATGATGATGATGATGATGATGACGTCCATCATAATGACGTCCATCAAGCTTCACTACATGCGTGATTGTGATCGAGACGTAACACGAAACGGTCGAATTTTACATCCACTATTACACTATTATATTGTTTTGAACACTTTTCACTAAATGTGTTTTCGGCATAAGCAACTACGTAAATTATACAACTAGGCTTGCATTGATTTTAGTGGATCAAATGTTGTAGAGCCGTGGTAGCTCAGATGGTTACCGCTCGCTTTAAATTTCACAGTACACGTGCAACTCGAGTTCGATCCCTGGCGGCACCAATAAAATTGTTATTTGTAATTTTAAATGCTGATTTACCACGTGCTCAGCGGTGTAGGAAAATCAGAAAAAAATATTTTCAGAGACATGTGAATTTCACCAACACGCATTTAGGCAGCGCGACGGACACTTCCTTACCCGAAACACTTCACAATTATCTTTGTATTATTCCTAGTAATGAGAAGATGCCTGTAATGTTGAAGCCTCCACAATTCGGTCGCCAACAGCGGCTACTCAACAAAAATATTTTCAAGCAGTCGAATAACCTATTTGTTAAAATCGTCGAATTAAATATGAGAAGCTTAAGCGAGAACTAGATCAGATCAGCAGCAATGCAAGCCGTCGTTCACGACTAATTTGCTTCCGTAAGTGTTGTTCGAGATAGGTGTCACACAAACTTACCGCTGAGCAGAAAGACCGTCGGCTGGACTGTTGCCAATTGGTGACGGAGAAATTAGACGCCAGCGAGAAAATGAATCACGTTTACAATATGCTGTCTCGCAATGATAATGATAACTATAATCCAGAAACAAAGCGACAGTCGACTGTATGGAGCTTTGAAGATGAGCCAACTCTAGCAAAATGTCGCCTTACGCGTAGCACACAGAAACAAAAGTCGTATTTATCTTTATAGATACAGTATATATTGTACAATATCTAAATAACTATCGAGATATTAAGAAGAAGGTATATTGATATTGTGAAGCTTGAAGAACGGTTAACTTAGTGTACTGTTCGCGCCAAAAAAATATTATCCGCTTGGTGGGAAAGCGCCAAAGTTAGGAATGTTGACGTGGGAATGCTATGCCGTACTTATCATAATAGTTTGCAGTACAAATGGGTCCGCTCGACCTGGGAAGGACCACGCTCTCACCGAATACCACCGTAAAGTAGTAGCTCAATGCTGCCGTGTTTCGTATGTTGAGTATAGAGAACAGGAGACACATTTTACAGGAAACGAGGCACTACATCGTAGTCCTCTGACACCGCTTCTGTATTTTATTTCTATATCGAGGATAGATGTAGGCTTCTATGGGCCTCAGCATCCACTTTTCGGTGGACCGTGTGCTCGTTTGTTACTCTCATCCTATAAAAAATTCGACATTCGCACTGCGTTAAAACTTGAATTTATTAATACAAAAAGAGTGTCCTTACTAAATTATTCCTTATTTTCTTAACTTGTAATTTTTATTCGATTTCAAAATTCAAAGAAAAATTAAGCCGCTAGAGTTTCGAAGGAAAATAAGATGGACTAGTTGCATACAAATTTGATAATTTAACGTATGGAAAAATTGTGGAATAGTAGTACGGATTACGTGAAAACTTTGAATAGAACGATACTAGTAATAAAGAAGAAAGAAGTAATCACTTAACACCAAATGGAGTCATGACTTGCTCTCACTTTCATGAAAGTAATTTTGAAAAACATGAAAAATTTCATCAAGTAGTTTCTACTAAAATAATTAATTTACATAGAAACGCGGTTCTTCGCCAATTCGAGTATAATCAACATCCATTATAACTTAATCTTACTGGTAAAAACACGAGTAGCAACGATTTTATAAATTGAATTAATTAAGTGAATAATGAATAATTTATGAAACAAACCAGTACATTTTAATATATATTATATCATCCATTACAGCCTATAAAAGTCTTCTGCTGAACATAAGGCTCCCTTATTGATTGCCTCACTTTGCCATAGTTGCCACGCTTTGCGAGCGGGTTGGCAAGCGCAGTTCTTTATTGTTTCGAGTTGTTATCAGCAAGATGCCGCTACCCACCTCCTGATTCAATTTCTCTCTGTCGCCTCTCACTACACCTGCGGGACCACATAGGTAGCGGATATTCTTATACCGCCACTACATGTTATGTATGCATGCAATATCCAACAACAATAATGTATGTCTCTGTAGCCCTGTTACTAAGCAATTAGCTACGGAGGTGAGAGTTAAGGATTCGATTCTCGCACGAAACAAGTATTGGTATTGTCTACACATAATCCTTGTTCCGAAAAGTGTTTGGGGATTTCATGCGTTCATACTACTATTGAAAGTTCTCAGTTGAATTGGATATTTGATGACAGCTGATGGTTCTTCATATTTTATTTCGGATTCAGATATTTGCGATTTAGATCATAAGATGAAATTGGCCATAAAACTTCGTTCTTAGTAACAACCCGTTTTATTATACCTAAACGAAGTACATATAAAACTGAAATGAATTTAGAGTCCACCCGATGATGAGTGGCTCCAGCAGCTCCATGGACACCCGCAGCCAACTTCAGACTGGTCTATGTGTATATGTGGAATGCCTGATAGTTGTTAAGTATCGCACTCGCCCTATTATGTCCGTAATGCCGACCTCCACCGAGATTTAGAGCTCCCAACAATTTAATAGTTCCTCAAAATACTGTCTGAGAGATTTTTCAAAGCCTTAGAGTCCCACTCAAATCGCCTCATTCGTGAGACAGCTGCCTATGCAGCCCCTCTTCACACTCGCTATAGTGTGCGCAGACCGAGAAACTCTCCCTCAGACCCCCCCTCCCCAACAAGCTTTCGGCTGACTTGAACTGCCTCCTGGCGGCTCAGGCCGAGCCTATTTAACACATCCCTTAATCTGCCTTAGTTAGGCATACTTCTAAGCGGCTTTTCGCCGCTTGCGCCCTTCTTTCTGCCAAGGAGGGTCGCGTCCGTTTACGGTTTAAAGATATCTTGTCAGATCAGTAAGCCAATCCCTAAAGGCAGTGTTTAGTGGGTAAAAGTCTTCACATAACCACGCAGCTGGCTGCGTGGTATGCTATGAGCATTCACTGCCTCCCTCTCCCGCTTTCCGGACGGAAAAAAAAGTTGTTAAGTACATTGGCTCTATTCACCTCTCACACCGGAGCACTGCAGTCTCCGGAAAGCACTCCTACAGACAAAGAGTCCTGCCTCCTACACTCATTTATATATGTGTGCTTGTATGTACGAACCGATTTAAATGTTCTAGTTCGGCAACTTATCGATATAATATAAATAAATTTATGAAAATAATATCTCGGTATCAATCCGATGTGATTGTACTACAGTTTTAATTTAATTGTACACTCAGTTGCTTTTTCTTCGAACGGAAATGGAATTTCCCTTATAAATATTAATACATTTACCAGTACTAAGCACTTAATAGGAATCGCAGACGTTTCAAGTACTATGCAAATTTCACCCACACTGAACAAACTCTCGATTACATTGCGACTATGTACATTTACCAATACGCATGTTTCTCCGCTTAATTTTGTCAATTTTGATGTTTGACTTAATTTCTCTTAAAAAAGAATCTATTAATGGTTACAGATCTCTTGTACAATTTTTATAGTACGTAAATATTATTATATCTAACAGTTATTAATACTGATCTACTATAATTTTCTACTTTTTAATTTATAGTTCTATAAGCATCTTATTTGTTTACCCTTCCTAGACCGTCCTTCCTTTTTTAACATAGAAAAATGCGAACGCATACCCCTCTCGGGGGCAAGTACGAGATTATATCGGACTTGGCTAAAACTCCATGGTGTTCCACCTTCGCCGCATATTGGCAGGACTACAGGAAAGCTTTCGCACACATCCGCAACCTCACCGGCACCAGCCGCCTCACGGTAGCCCCTCGTAGGTGGAGGACTTCTCCTCCCCATCCTCCTCCTCAGGCAAGGAGCACCAGAAACATAAGACGCTCCTTCCTCCACAGCCTCCACCTCCACCTGTGTAACGGCCCCCGCTAGCATGACAGGCGGAGGCCACGGGGTCAGGAAAAGCAAACGCTTGGAAATAACTGCTTTCCCGACCCCATCGGCGGATCTTTTCTATGGCTCCGCCGCCAACCAAGTTTCAGCCGCATAGGGCAGGGAGAGCGGTGCCTCTCCGTCCGTACCGTTACTCCTGTCTTCCCGCGGTCCCAACACCACCACGTTCAAATATGCGGCCCCGTCAGAATCGCGGAGGATAGGGCGAGTAATTGCAGCGCTAGGAGTAGAAGACACCCCCCCGACGAAGCCAAGCCCACTCGGAGTGGCCACCTCAGGCCGGCCCCTCCCAGCTAGCCAAACTAAAACTGTACGTGACTACGTGGGCGACCAAGCCACGGCTGCTAGCCCTCCGTCGCGATAAGGCGGGCTCCTGTTTTGGCGGATACCTGGACCATCCTGGTTACGCTTATACCTCGAATACGTAGCAACATAAAATTTAAGAGAAAAAATAATTTATATCATTTTTCCATTCATTTTACCCATAAAATATACTATAATAGCGCCCTGTAGCCACTAACATGTCAATTGACAGGTATAGATTTCACCACAATGGTTTCTAATTTTCGTGTCAAGCGTCGCTGCATGGAAATTATTTAAAAAATAGAAAATTGTACAATAATTGCGTGTCGAAAGAACAGCGGGAAATGGAATTTACATTAAGGAGACATATTCTACAACCAGTGAGTCGAAACTATTTATATTTTGTGAATATTAGAAACAAAAATAAGGAAATATTGATGTGTCAAAACATTAATCAAAAGTTTAAAATGTGTAAATTCGCCCGGTCTGTCAAATACAACGAGACGGGTTTGTGCTCCCGGCGACACCGATCTTCGTACAAAATAAGGTTGACAGCCATTCTATTGTATATTATAGTATTCTACGGTTTTGACATTCATTATAAATTATTTAAAAAAAATATTAAATTATTGAAAATGACGTTGATCAAAGCTTGCAAGAGTGCGATTAAGGGCTTACTGCTTTGGTGCATAACAAGCTCAACTCTTAAGTTTCTAAGGATTTTTTCGAACGTCATTATCCATTGAATGTTAGAACGTACCACAAAAAGAGTATTTGAATGATATCTCATTTGCTGTTCGCAGTGTTAAAAGAATGAAGTAAATTGAACACTAATAGGATACATTGATACTTTAATAAAAACAACCCTTGCGTTTCTTACTAATTCTCCTGACTTTTATATAAACCAATACCAAATGTGTTAATTATTTAGCACTGGTTGAAATATTACATATTCTTCGTTTACTTCCCTTTTTTCTTTAATTTTAAACGTAAAGATAATACCAGAATTTCCTCCAGTATCGTGAAGGCGTATATACATTTCACATGGATTAACATTCAAGCCCAAAACAATTATTAGTAAAGCACAAAAACACTTGCTCCGGATTCAAACACACCGCCTTATTCAAATGATTAGCCACTACTTCACAGACCATAAATATTGAAAATAATAGAACTAAGTTAGGATGTAGTGTATAAGAAAACTGGCAATTACTGTGTATACACAAAATATTATCTGCAGCTGCTATGCGAACATAGAATCCCGCAACACAACGGGCGGATAAGAAGATAAGGGCACGCAGTCATCAAAGTAAGTTTAATTTAATTCAATTAAAAAGTTAATAAACTAGATTAAATGTAAGTGGGTAGCGTGGCCTTGACAATTTTACAAGAAAGTCCAACCTTTTCGCTTCGCGTTTGTGGTGTAAAACAATATAATATAACATAAAATATAAATTATATATGTATCAATAAGAGATTAATAAGTATTAATATTAGTATTTCACTAATTTTACAAACAAAAACTTTAAACCAGTTCAGGCTCACCGAACCAGAACTGGTACAGCTCACCATAACTACCTAACTACTAATATACTCCTACTTCCGTACCCAGGCCTTGTCAAGCGTTTTCACATTGAGGTTTAATAACATTGCGCTCACTAGATGTCGCTATTTGGGACTAAGGTGAATATGTTTATCATGCAGATGGTAACATAGTATCATCATTAATTAAAAGTTAAATAAATGCTTTGCGATTTCTTCGTCCACCCGATCCCTAAAAAAGGCGACCGCTCTGACCCGTCCAACTACCGGCCAATCGCCATCACCTCCTTGTTCTCCAAAACAATGGAGTCCATTGTAAACTGCCAGCTCATGAGGTACCTTAAAGATCACCAGCTGATTAGTGACCGCCAATACGGTTTTCGCCGTGGTCGGTCAGCTGGTGATCTTCTGGTTTATCTAACTCACAGATGGGCGGAGGCAGTAGAGTTCAAGGGGACGGCATTGGCCGTTAGTTTGGACATTGCGAAGGCCTTCGATCGGGTTTGGCACAAAGCGCTTCTTTCGAAGCTCCCTTCCTATGGGCTTCCAGAGAAATTGTGCGATTGGATCACCAGCTTTCTTGCAGATCGGAGCATCAAGGTCGTTGTAGACGGTGCAAGCTCCGATTGCAAGCCTATTAATGCTGGTGTTCCACAGGGCTGCGTGCTATCGCCAACGCTGTTTCTTCTGCATATCAATGACATGTTGCATACCCGTAACATTCATTGCTATGCAGATGACAGCACTGGTGATGCTCTTTACACCGGCCGAGCCAATATTTCTCGGGAAAACGTCTCCGAGTGCCGGGACAAACTTGTGTCTGAAGTCGAGTCTCTGCTGGACAGAGTTTCGGATTGGGGGCGACTAAATCTAGTCCAGTTTAACCCCCAGAAGACACAAGTTTGCGCGTTAACCGCTAAAAGGAACCCCTTTGTCGTATCCCCTCCGTTTCAAGGCACTCCTCTTGTTGCCTCAGCCAGTATCGGAATCCTCGGCGTCGACATATCGAGTGACGTGCAGTTTCGTGGTCACTTGGAAGGGAAGGCCAAATTGACCTCTAAAAAGCTTGGCGTGCTCAGCAGAGCGGGACAGTATTTCATGCCGGCACACCGCCTGCAACTTTACAAGGCGCGGGTTCGGCCGCACATGGAATACTGTTCCCATCTCTGGGCTGGGGCTCCCCAGTACCAGCTTCTTCCACTTGACCGCATCCAGCGCAGAGCGGCTCGAATCGTCGACGACCGAGTGCTTTCCGACCGGCTCAATTCACTGGCGCTGCGAAGAGATGTTGCATCTCTTTGCGTATTTTATCGCATCTATCACGGGGAGTGCTCTGAGGAATTGTTGGGATTAATCCCAGCCGCCAAATTTCGTGAACGGTCTACACGTCAAACGTCCCGATACCATCCACACCATCTGGATGCTTGGCGGTCCACCACTGTACGTTTCACAAGGAGTTTTCTTCCACGTACAACCTCTCTGTGGAATAGTTTACCACCGGCGATTTTTCCGGACCGATACGACCTGGGGACCTTCAAGAAAAGAGCTTACTCCTTTCTAAAGGGCCGGCAACGCACCCGCAATTCTCCTGGTGTTGCGGTTGATCATGGGCGGCGGTAGTCACTTAACATCAGGTGAGCCGCATGCTCGTTTGCCCCTTCTTCTATAAAAAAAAAATTTATATATTTTTTAATTCTTCTACTTTTAGAATATCGGTAGTTTAGTTTTTCCATTTCTAATTTAATTAATATAAAATTTAACTAATATTTCAGAAAGAAACACTAATCTTTACACTTTTCTAACAATTTAAAAAAAATAGTTTAAAGTAGTGCTGCTCTGCTGACCAAAATAGTTCTCAGCAGTCGTCAAATCAACTTTTGGATTTCAGTACCTTCCATATTGCAAAACATATCAAGTATAACTTCTCTATTTATGAATTGATTTAATTTTTTTAAATAAATAGGTTTACTTCAGAGGTGGCTCCATTAAATAAAGAAATATGTATATATGTATATATAGGGTAGTGGACAATCTTATACCGCCACTATGCATGCAATATCCAGCAATAATAATGTATGACTTTGTAGCCCTGTAACTAAGCGTTTTCTGCGGATCTGAGGGTTAAAGGTTCGATTCTCGCCCGAAACAGGTATTGGTATTGTCTCCAAACAGTAATTTTTTCGACGAGTATTTGGGAATTGTCCTACCTGCACCACAATGAACTACATTATAACTGCAGGAAAAATTATTTGCGTGGGATTTATTCAAAAGCAATATATTTTATGACAGCTGATGGTTCTTCAAATTATTTTGGATCTTTAATATTTTACTTTGGGATCAGATATTAGAAATTTAGATCATAACATGAAATCGGCCAAAAAAACTTCGTTCTCAGTAACAATCCGTTTTATTATACATATCTGAAGTATAGGTATTTCTCTCGTGCTAGAGCCATGCTGCAGCCATATAGGTACGTAGTATAGTTGTAACACGAATGGGTCAGCTTGACCGGGGAAGGATCACACTCTCACAGAATATCAACGTAAAATAGCAGCTCTATGCTGCTGTGTTTCATATGGTGAGTGTAGAGAACCGGATACCCTTTTTACTGGAAACGAGGCATTTCATATTAGTCCTTACGGTTGACAACGCACCTGTATTTTGATTCGTAATCGATGGTAGATGTAATTGTCTATGGGCCAGAGCAACCGTGCCATCAGGTGAACTGTGTGCTGGGTTGTCACCCAGATCTATTATATATATATATATATATATATATATATATATATATATATATATATATATATGTATGTATACAGTCCACCTAATGGTAAGTGGCTCCAGCAGCTCCATAGACACATGCAGCCAACTTTACACCTAGACTGAGATGGGATTTTGACAGTTCTAATTATACTGGCTATCTACATCCTTCACACCGGGTTACAGCAAAGCAAGCACTGCTATTTGGTGGCACAAGTATGTGAAATGTTGCCGTGTTACCTACCTAGAATGACCCCTAGGCAGAAAAAAAATTACTACCTAGTGATGTGTACATGTACGAGCCGATTTTAAGTACTTATACGGCAACTTGTTAATGAAACAAATACAAACAAATTTAAACTCTTTGTAAGTTACTGAACCAATATTTTGTTTTATAAATGGATTAATCATGTACATTATAAATTGTAAAGGTCACATTCAAAACAGAACCTTCTTTTTAATATAAAAACAGAACCTTTTCACATTTTTTTCTAAAGAAATCCGAAAATATATCTTCTGGATATTTTACATTTACTCATTAGGTATTTCGGGAAATTCTTCCATCGATTCTACCACGTGGCTTCTTTATTATATTACACCATGGATTACCAATCCCCGCTGCGAGTTGACCTGCTACAGGCGGTCGAAAAATAAATAGGATGTTGTAAATAAAAATAACGTCAACTTGTAAAACCTTTATTAATATAAAATTTTGTTTGATAAATTAGCCAACGTTTCCCTCTTTTTTAACAAATGAATTGAATTTGTTGAATTAACATTTTAATCACAAAACATAACTGACCACTTATTAATAAAATTTGAAATAAAACGTAATATAAGAAAACGTATCACAGATTTTCGTGTGTTTTTCCTTTTTAGGTAGTTTTATTTAATTTTTTAAATTCATAATCTTAATGTTATCAAATAATTAGTTTGGAAACAAAACTAAAAATATAAACAAATAAAAATTCAACACTCATCAACAATAAAACAAATAACTGTTAGAGTTAACATGAAATAACAAATTATTGTGTTCATTTAACTCTCGTATTTCTCACGAGACTTTATTCATTTTATAGTTTCATCAAAATAGATTCAACTTATTTATATTCTTTTAATATGTATCTACCTTAAAAAGAAGAGAACCAAGAAAACAATTAAACCGTTGCTAGTCGTTGCAATCGTACCACCTGAAAATATAAAAGTTATAGCATCTTAAACAAAGTTAAACTTATAAAATTAGATAAATATAATATGGCAATAAATTGGATATATACGAGTAGAAGGCATGCGTTAAATGACACTTTATTTTATCTACA
Organism: Parnassius apollo; assembly: GCA_907164705.1. Taxonomy (NCBI): domain Eukaryota; kingdom Metazoa; phylum Arthropoda; class Insecta; order Lepidoptera; family Papilionidae; genus Parnassius; species Parnassius apollo. The sequence goes on along the minus strand of CAJQZP010000741.1, from coordinate 2,873,617 downwards.
TGTTTGTATTTGTCGCTTACATAATAAATAAATTATGTTAGTATCTAAAAGCGTTAAATTTTTTTAACTTATCTACGTGAATTACTTAAATTATCTTGACATTTAATACAAACTTATTTTACGTGGCATGCGCTTATAATTTCGGAAATAACAAAAATTTCGTAGGTCACGTCTAAGGATAAGTTAACGTTTTAAAACCGCTTGAAGGATTAAAAGGCCTCGTTTAATAATAGTTTAAAGCTACTCACTGTTTGATAGGCGTTCTTGTGGCTTGTTCACCTCAAAAGCGGCGATGTATGCAGTAGGCATTAACCCTAAAATTTAATACAGCCGTTCCATTATATTAGTTCAAGACTGTTCTAATGTGACTTTTATGAGTATCTATTAAGCCGGTTTCTTTTGGTTGAGAATTGAAATATTAATGTTTAATATTAAATTTTCAATTTGAAGTAAAGCCGAAAGACGGTCACACTTTGGATATTTGGATAATTTTTCAAAACGCTTATTACTCTCTGAATAAAATATTAGTAAGAATATGAAAAAGTTTTGCAATTTAAATGTATTTTATTTTATTTAATAATTACAAAAAACCTACCTTAATAAAATTTTATGAAAAGTGCGGTAATATTGAGTGATTTCATATTCCGTTTTATTACCAAATTTTGTTTAATGATAGTCTCAAATTTAAACTACTGTTTAAGAAAAACTTTACTAAATAAAGAAGTCCCTTAACCCGCGGCGCTATAGTCTTCGCGATATTTGTGACATTTGCTGTCAAATTCCATATTCTATCCATATTTTTGTGGATTGAATTTATCTATCTATAAAACTACATCAAAATTAAGTTATAAAACCGACATACTACAAACTTTCCATTGCGGAGCATCCAGTATTTGCTAGATACTTCAATGCGTCTTGGTAAGTTCACATTTCATTGAAATATTTATCATTTTCTTTCGCCGCATGTAACGAGGAACTGCAACTAATAATTTCTGAGACGTTGCCATTGCAAAGTGAACTCGAGTTGCTCCTCACGTGTTATTAAATTTAACGCGAGCGATACTGTAGGATTAAGTACGATAACGGTGCTAGAGGAAAATGAATATTTCTAGGTCAGGAGGTTATTGTCATATCCCCTCTAAAAACACTCGGAAAAAATATGTTGATGGAAAGTTTTTGGTATTCTTACCGGGATAGTACACTGTTGTTTTATTACGCGTATAATTTGCTGGTGGTAAAGACACCACGCACACAAACTCCTCCAGTGGCCTAGCGACGTCGTCATCATGGACCACTGCCGTAGTGCTAATTGAGTAGAGGCCCCATGAATTCATTTTCATTACCGTTAAAGCTTGTTTTAATGGTACCCTGTAAAATGTGAAGACTAATAATTTTTACATTATTCCATAAAGTTTTAAGATTAAATTATGTATACTTTTGAAGCTCCTGCTAACTGGATGCGTTTACAACACGTATACCTATGTCTAAATGTAAGGAGGACTAAGGATATACGCAAAACAACGGTAATCCCTAAGAAATAATGCCAAAAGGCAGTTAGTTACCATCATTCTTAGTCGTAGTCTAGTCTTAGTTAGTAGTATGTTTATGGTCCACAGTACCCACTGATCTCCGGGTGAACTGTGTGCTTGTTGGTCACCTTTACTCTATTAGAGTTAGTACGGATCTTAGTTCTGATCAGTAATTTAAAGTGGGAATGGGCCTCCCATACAACTCGAAGAGAAGCAGACCATACAACGGCCCCACTAGATGATGACCTGGGAAGATATGCTAGAATGCTGGATGCTAGTGGCTCTAGACTGTTTGACTGTTTTGTGGTATTTTTTTTTGACTGACAGGCTGTTTATGGTTATACCCACTGTTTTCTGGGTGTAATTTATCTATAATATTTATGTATTTAAAATATATAAGTATGTTTATCAGTTGTCTATACCCTCCGTTTTTGGGACTAGATGGCTTGTGTTAGTTGTGGTTTTTTTATTATTTTATTTTTAGGGGATGTAATAATGAAATAATTAAGAAATTTTGATGATGAAAGTTTCAGCTTACACATTTCCATAGTCCATTTCCAGTCCATGAGTCCACATGAGTTTTTAACAAATTAAAATTATAGCTGTAGCTAAAAAAAACATTAAAAAACTATAAAACAACAAAAAAAATCAGACAATTGTGGAATAGATCCACGCTACAACTTCCGCTGTGTGGACTGCACCCACGCCTGTAAAAGCCTCGCATAATATATTCAGCAGTAATCTTTGAGCGGATATAATGATGATTATGATCAATAAAAATGTGAAAGAATATTTTCGTGAAATCATACATTCTAGCATACAAGCTCTTTGATATCCACAAAAAAATGTTCATTCTACAACAAATACACCATCAGTCTCCATTTTATGCTATTAATGTTTAATGAATTTCGTGTAACAATAGTTTTAGTTGAACACTACTATTCTGCTATCGCTCCGAGAAGTGCAATTGTACTTAAAACTTTTACTGGATTTTCATTTTTTATTGATTGAAAAGGACTGATTTGATAAACTTGTGTTCGTATAAAATTTAAGGCACCTACTATTCTTACATAACTGGATAGCCCTAAAAGTGCTCTATAATTCTTATTACACGTATTCAAAGAAACGTTGTAAAGTAAGTATATACTCGTAGTATAGAAGTAAGTATATTATTTTGGAATGAACTGCTGTACTTCAGCAGAAACATTCTAATTCATTCTCGTCTATACCCTAACTCCACGGCATTTCGTCACTACGGCTCGCGACCATCGAGTTTATGAACACTCACCCTTTTGACAGTATACACATGACGGGTTTCGGGTACAAATTTTCTGCAGAACAAATTAACGTCACTAAAAAAACGTATTTCTTTTCTTGGACGAATTCAAAATTTTGTGCTGTACCTGAAACAATTGAGTTATTGACGTTATTGATTAAGAAATTCACTGAAGCGAGCCTTTATAATGTTTTATTTTATTTGATGTCGGCTTTGATTTTTATGTTTTTACTGCGTAATATAGTCGTATATATAGCAAACAGGATTATTTTGCAATAACCGACCAAATTTGCACAGAAGGTTGAGAAAAAGTAATTTAGGCAATATATAGTCTGTCCTTTTATCTTTTAAATTCAAAATGCGGTGGTGATGCATTATTTTAACTAATTTTACTGCAAACGTACATATTTGTAAGGATCGATCGGTAGGCAAAAACGTTGTTGCCCATAAATCACATTCAATTTGGGATAATTACAAATAAAAGTAGAAGTCTTATTTACTCGTACTTTCAAAAACTGCAATAACGGTATATCATTATTTATATACTTGAACCATTGAGCTATTATGTACTACGTACTAGAGGAGACACTGCATTCAGCTACTCTGTTCCACTCAACTGCGGTGCATGCACCGCACTTTAATCAGTCACTCGCTAGGCGCTTGTAGAGTTGTCACGTGTTGTGTTGATTTAAAAAAATCTCTTGATAAAAATATGCCGTCTTGTATACTTAGATATTGACAAATAATTCAAGAAATGTCAGTAAAAACCAAGGAATTACTTTTCATCGGTTAATAAGATACTTAATAATAAAGTATTATAAATTAATAATAAAAATTTTCCTGACGCTCGTGGTTGTTGGTCAGATGCGACATTTCTGTGGGTACTTAAGTATGGGACGAATATATTATAATACACATATTTTTTATAGAAACATATATAAGTTATTATAATTAGGCTAAATTTTTCATGTTTAAATCTGCTTATTATTTTTTTATTTTATTTTTAGGTTTCCACTTCAAAATCAAGGTGGAATAAATTCGTCCATTTTTAACTCTCGCGTGCCCAGCATTTATGAATGATTATTTACAGCATTTAGGATTCTAATTTAAATAAATATATTTGTAATTTAAATTTTATGTTAATAAGTTTTGTTAAACATACATTTAGTATGTTTTTTTTTTTATATTTGACATAGATACCTTTTAAAATATTCAGATAAAAATATCATTAAAATGTAATTGTGATATAATATTATGTAATACTATATTAAATAAACAAATAAAATATACAAAATAAATACAAAACTTAAATATTGTTCTCGATATTATTTAACAATACAATCTACTATTACCTACGGATCATTATACCTATGTTTATTCTATAATAAAAAAAACCAAACACGCGAACACAGAGTAGCTCACATTTTTTGTTTGAGATAGCTGTTCTAGTACGTAAGTTATTACTTCAATAACCTAGTGTCTAGTGACTTAGAATGACAAGTTTAAAATTTGGCTATTCTTGAAAACTAACCCTGTACAGGTAAGACAAAGTATAAAAATGTATTGCGTAACTATGGTTATGTAACATTGAATATAATAAAAATGTTAAAGAATAAATATGATTAAATAATACACATAATCGTTTATTGCATCATTATTGAAAATGGCATAAGCAAGGAATAAAAAAGTATTGACAACTCGACGTCAAATAAGTCCAAACTTTGCAAAACTACAACCTAACCTTATATTTAAAACGTTAGATAGATAGCAATCACAAGTTTATAGGCCATACAACACTGTCTTAGACAAAGTTAGATAAAAGTTCGTTCCATTTTTCTTACTGTAAACGAGCATTGCCCTTGTTTGTCGATCTTCCTCTAAGAACGTTGAAACGACGCATGTGTAGTTACCGCTTAAATCGGTTGTCGGATTCTGTATTTTTATCGCTCTATGGGCTTGAAGTGGATCATCTGAGAAAAAAGAAGAGATGTATCATTTAGTAAAATTGTAAGGTTGTAATACAGTGCAATGAAGTAAAATAATTTAAAATACAATAGTATTATATCGAAAATAAGGATATGGCGTGGGGGATATGAAGAGAATCTTTTGATAATTTGTATTTAATATAAGTGGTAGAGCCACGCTGCAGCTATATTATAGTTGTAGCTAAAGTTGTTCAAAACGACTATAAATCAATACCATGCTACATACTATAAACTATAAATTTCTAGCGCGCTATTAAATACGCTATTATAGCGCGCTATTTATAAGAAAGCGTGTAGGAGGCCGGCAAGCGCGTTAAGTTTAGCAGCACGCTATATCTCAGAGCACGCGAACGCGACATTACTTGTCGTTAATTGGATAGACCGCATGCTATTATATAAGAACAATATTTCGTAATAAGTTGCATTTTAGATTAAAATAATATAAAGTGGTAAAGAGATAATATATTTAAACGTTATTTTAACCTTAATATAAATTGATTTATAATTTATATTAAGGTTAAAATAACGTTTAAATATATTATTAAAATAAATTAAAGGTGTATTTAAAAGTTTATTGATTGTATATACAAAACTCAACTGTTTACAAACACATAACACTTTTGTATCTATATTTTATTTACATTTAAAAACATTAGTTAGGCTTCTTTTGTAGCAGACAACTAAGTTCTTCGATCACTTATAAATATACAGTATACACTGACTAAACAACGTCTAACACTAAATTAGTTCGCGCGTGATGAATAGCGTGCTATAGGATTTAATTTGCGTCACACGTCTGCTCCCAACAGCGCTGCTGCTAGAACTAATTGTCACTTGATATGAATAGCGCCAAAGCGTCATAGCGCCATAGCGGCTACTTACATAGCACGCGTTATGCGTTATGGAGAGATAGCGCGCTAAAATATGGCGCTATGTGCTATATTAACCACTATTAGTTGTAGCCCGACTCGGTCGGCAGGAGAAAATAATCTCAATAATATATTTTTTTAGACTTTATCGACATTTAATTCGAAGTATGTTTGCATCGCAGCTGGTGTAATTTAATTCATGCCATGTCTATTTTAATCTTTTGAATTCAGAATTCCTTTTGTACCGAAACGTAACTCGAAGGCATGCGCTATGTCGCACTAGTGAAGAGCCCGGCAAAATACGCTAGGAACCAAACCTTTGTAACAGACGAAATAAATACAAAGCGGAAACATAAAAGTTAACACACGATTGTAAACATTGTCTTGGTAACTGCATTTAAATAACTTAGTCATTTATTTTTACGATGATTTCCGCATTTTTATGGTATCAAAACTTTGCATTCACAGTAATGTTACTTCGGAAAATTTGTTTACGGTCTCTCACATCACCACTAGATCAGAGTGAAACTGCATATCAAACTTATTTTGATTTTTTTAATTGATCGGGTCCATAGGTGTCCTCGCGTAACCATAGGTGTATGGAATTTGTAAAGTTGAAATTTATTTTGGTAAAGTTGAACGCAATGAAAACCTTAAAAATAGTTTTAGATCTAAAATTATTTATTTTTTAGTTTTTCGAACGTACATAGGTACTTAATACTTCTTATTTCTCGTTTAATATTTATTAATAATTATTAAAATTATGTTAAACTATACGCAAAGATACTGAAAATATATTTCATCATTAGGTATAGTTAGTTAGTCATTTAAAAATAAACATTGGTATTAACACTGTCTTTACTCATCGTAAATCTTGGAAATATCACGATACGATATTAAATACTAATGCAGAATTTATTGTTTTCAGTTATACTTTATAATGTAAGCTAAATATCAATGAAAAGCGATACAAAGAAATATTATTACACACTTCTATAAAGCACAAAACATAAAGTTGATCATATTGAGAAAACCTCCATCATGCGGTCAATAGGTACCTATATTATGTACATGAAATGTTCCTAAGGGTTCGAAAAGTAAGTTTTCCATATTTCTCTTTTGTGATCTTCCATGCCAGCATAAGGAATAAACATAAGTACTAATTTAATGAAATTATTTTTTTACAAATTTGAAAGGTTTGGGAAAGTTTCGTAATCTATTATAGATTTCGGCAACTTATAACAAGCAAAAGTTTTTATTTCATTAAAATTATTGATTGACACTAAAATAACGTAGCGGACGTGGGTTAAATTTCAGTTACAATAATGTAATTTTCGTAATTTCAAGTAAGAGCTAAGTCCAAATAGCTAAAAGCTAATCCAAGCTAAGTAAACCTACTTTTACTATACAAATAAAGCAAATCTAATCATACGGATCTTTACTAAAGTGGTATTCTTATTGTTCGATATTCGAAAAATGGTCTATACTCTATACTCAAAACTCAACATTTTTAAATATTGTTTAGAAAGTAAGATCGTTTACGTAAGATGAAATTCAACTTTTGTTTCATATTATTATTATATTTAGCTAGAAAGGTTGTAATGGTAGCATGTGGGAATGTATCAACCATACTTGTATGGATGTCGTTAAAAGGATGAACGCCAATTTTTTTCGGAGCTAACTATTATACCATGGTTTCATATTATAAGTAGGTGTTAAAATATCTTACATACTTATTCAAATCTAAACATAATATTCTAATCAATTATTCGTTCTTCTTAATAATGACGTAATAAAGACGTAAGTTCACACGCTGTAGAAGTTTCAAATAAAATAAAATTAATTTTAGGGCAAGTGATGTATTTTATATACCTAATGTGATAATTATCAACCACAAGTGCAACATAAACTTTATAAAAAAAATTATACTAAGTATAGCAAATAAATGTTATAATCCTTATTTTTATACGTGTAGTCTAAATTTTAGTGTAATAAATTAAAATAATATTTTCCTTCAAGTAAAATTGCTTTCTATCTCTACTTCCTTCTGTATATAAAGTAATTTTATCGTACGAAAATTGATTATTTCAAGATGGAAAGTAGAATAGACGCTACATGGCCTAAACACGACTAATATAATATAAAAATCTGTTTCATTATCTCGTAGGCTAAATCCTATAGATGTACGTGCCACGCAGCAACTATATTATGGTTGCAGAGCAAATTGGACGGCTCGACCGGGCAGGACCACGCTCCCACGTAATACCAGCGTAAAATAGCAGCTTAATACTGCTGTGTTTCTGACTGTAGAGCAGCGGGAACCATTTTACTGGATTCCACCTTAGTCCTCAGAGGTGACAACGCATCTGCATTTTGATTCGTAGTTGAGGATAGATGTAGATGTCTACGGACCACAGCATCCACTTGCCATCATGAGGACTGTGTGCTCGTTTGTCACCCTTTTCTATAAAAAAATTATATGTTTGTCTCTTTTTAGTGTCGCTTTTTCGTTTCATCGATTTTAAAGTCACAACGAATCTAAAGAAGTTTTAACATCAAAAAGATGGCTTCCGGTTATTGTGTTCTCTATCATTGCAGTGGTGCAGTGAGAAGAATTCTAATTTTAGAATAATTCGTTGAATAAAACTTGAGCATTTTAAATGTTTTAACATGACGCTTATATCATAAAAAATTTTTATTTTTATTTTATATATCTCGAATCTTAGAAAAGAAATTTTTATCGTATGATAGTAAATATAACAGCCCTCTTAAAGCTATATAAATAATATAGTTACATAGAAATAATCAACTCAGCGCATAATAATCATAATTCTTATTTTTATGAAAATTTATTACAAAGTGCTGCAAAAATAAATTTAATATAATCCTCAAATCCACACGATTTTTGAAGGAAACATCAATTAATTCTAATAAAATAAAAATGTCCGATTTCCGCAGTGTTTAATTCTATAAGTGGATACCAGTTGATACGAAATTACTGGGTATACATCGTTGTATTGTATTTTATCCAACAAAACTCCTTAAAAAACCTGACATTCGACTAACTTTCGTGCGTCAAAGGATCTCTATTTTGCTTGGCAATGACCGTCTGAGCCTAAATATAGAGATTCTATTTCTATTTTCCCTACTTTGTCGTGCCTTTGTGTCAGGAACAATAGTGTCTCTATATATTAGAAAAGAAGGCAGATTTACTTATATTTTTATATATTTTTATGTATTACTTTTATTTTTATATATTGTTACGAACTTAGAGTTCGTGACCATAAAAACTGCCGATTGAACTACCAAAATTGACACTTTAATTACCGAACATAAATTAAAACTTAAAACACTAATAATTAATCCCACTTAACACTCCAGTTCACTTTATTTCGCTCCGAAATATTCGTTTGCATTGCCAATTCAATACTGACTCGGGTCGCGGTCAATAAATCTTATATAGGACTCTTTTCTACTGAATATGACTGAAGTGAACTGAACTGAGCGTCGCCATATATCACCTCCAATGCCTCTAAAAGCTGCTCGAAAGTCACTTTCTTACCGAGAGCTTCCAGAACAGTTAAGGCTTGTTCGCACAGGCCTAGGGTGAGTGCAGTCATGGCCTGACTTTTATTCCAGCCGTACGACTCCATGACAGCCTCGAACTGGATTTTTTAGGCCGACCAGGAAGAAGTCCCGTCGAACGGCGGCACTTTGAATCTACGTAGCGAAGGTGTTGTAGCTATCACGGGAGCTGTTACTCCATCGCCAAGTTTGAGGTCTTACAGGAGTTTTCTTTATGTCAGCCATCACGTTGTCAATCCGATTGTTCACTTGCTTGATTCGGGTTTCAGCTTCCGACAGGCGGTTGTCATGTTGAGCAACCCCATCCTTCACCTACCTTATCTCTTACTAACGAAGGTAGCGTGAAGGTTCCTCATGAGGAGCATCTGCTCTTCCAACCGACGGGAATGTTCCTCCTGTCCACCCCTCAGCTGCCTCAACCGACGGGCCTGTTCCTGCAGCATCATCATCAGAGCACCTAATTCAGGTGCTGCAGATGTAGGAGCCGCTGACGGACCGGCCTCCGTGGTCGGCGGCTGGCCCTCCGACGTCTGCGGCGTTGCGCCACCAAATCGTCTCTGGTCCGTCTCCTGCTGGCGTTGACTTAGGGTACGGACATCCTCCTGTGCGTCCTTAGGTAAAATAGGCATGATTTTATCCCATTTCTGATACGAATTGTTACAAGCTTAGGGTTCATGACAATAAAAACTGCCGATTGAATTACCAAAATTGACACTTTAATTGCCGAACACCAATTAAAGTTTAAAACACACTAATAATTATTCACACTTTAGTTCACTTCATTTCGCTCCGAAGTCTTCGCTTGAACACATACAATACATATGTAGGCGAAGGAGCATCATCCTCAGATGCACTCTTGATGGATGTTGTAAATATGCGTGTGTCACAACATAAAATGCAGGAAAATATAATAAATAGATCGTTAGCAATTTGACGACGTTTCGCTAGAGTAAAACTTTTACTCTCGATACAACCAGTTTTATAGACGTCTCGAGAAATATTATTACGTAGTACCTACTGCTATCGATCTAAAGTAAGGTTTAGAGTAGGCGGGCTTAATACCTTGTGAGAACCTTTACCAGTCATACAACGTACATTGAAAGCAAGACTTAGCACAAAAGCAAGTAGATTATAGCTAAAAATGAAAGGTTAAGGTTTAAAAAAGGTACAAAGATAATTATTTATAAGTAATGCTTAACGCACTTTTTTCTACTAGGTAAACATTTTAATTGAATTTGAAACAGTTAACATAGAGTTCTACTTTATCTTTACGTTTAAGTCTGACTATATAGTAAACCGTGACTATATAGTGAGCCGTGGTAGCTCAGTGGTTAACGCTCGCTGTAAATATAACAGAACGCTAGTAACCCGGGTTCGATCCCCGCCGGCACCAATGAAATTGTTAATTGCAATTTTAAGTGCTGATTTACCACGTGCTCGGCGGTGAAGGAAAACATTGTGAGGAAACCTGCATGTCTGTCGAATAAGAAAAAAAAATATTTCGAAGACATGTGAAGTTCGTCAACACGCATTTGGGCAGCGCGGCGGACACTTATTTGCCCTAAACCCTCTCAGAAATCAGGGGAGGCCTGAGCCCAGCAGTGGGACGTATATAGGCTGTAACTTAACTTAACTTAAATATAGTAAACCAGCGATGAGCTCCGGCTTCGCGTGGGTGATATTTTGATCTCGACAACAGCGCCACTAAGCGGGACCGATTGTGAATTTAAACCATCCTGGTACCCACTCAAACAAACACCAAAAATTTCATCAAAATCGTTCCAGCAGTTTAGGAGCAAATTAGTGACAAACACATGTAAGTTCAGAATAATTATATATATATATATATATATATATATATATATATATATATATATATATATATATATATATATACTAGCTGCCAGGCAAAAGTTATTCTGTCCTTTTCGACGACCCTTTATCATGTACTATTAAAAATCCTTAAATTCGCAAAAAAAACTTGTGGGTCACCCATGGCCAAAAGAACTATCCTATCTCTCAAATTGTACCAAACTGCACACGGTGTGCAAATTTGATTAAAATCGGTTAAGTAGTTTAGGACTCCATCGCGGACAAACAACGTGCCACGTAATTTATATAATATACTAGCTTGCTAGGCAGACGTTGTTCTGCCCTTTTCGACGACCCTTTGTCATGTCCTATTAAAATTCTTTAAATTCGCAAAAAAAATTGTGGGTCACTCATGGCCAATAAAACTACCCTATCTCTCAAGTTGAACCAAACTGCACACGGTGTGCAAATTTTTATTAAAATCGGTTGAGCAGTTTAGGAGTCCATCGCGGACAAACAACGTGTCACGTATTTTATATATATATAAGACAATATAAATTATACAATAAAGATTATATATATATATATATATATATATATATATATATATATATATATATATATATGGATAAGGGTGACAAACGAGTCCACATGGTGGTAAATGATTGCTGCGGCCCATACACATGTACATTATTCCACGATCACGAAGATTCATTGTCACCCTTGAAGACTAAGGTGGACTGCCTCTGAATGAAATGGCTCTACCACGTCAGCATATAGTAGGTATTGTACACGATACGCTTGTATATTACTAAATGTATTGCAATCCCCTAGTCCGTGTTGCTTTGTGCCCCTGGGAGCATTTCTTCTTCTTTATAATCCGTAAATGCTCACGGCTGATCATTACCCTCTTATAAAGAAAAGTTGCTTGAGTCGCCACACTTTTTTGTGCCAGCAGCTGTTCGGGTCTAATGAGACCAGTAGTTAACTGCTAAGCCCTATCTATATCTTCGATGAATTGTAGGAGTTGCTTAGTTGTGAGCAATTTCAATCCTTCTGTGCTAAGTACATAGTTTCTTAGAACTGTATATTACGTCTGCATATTAAGGGTCCACTATCGCTACGCTTGGCGAATAGATTGTTAATCGCAAAACTAGACATTTAACATTGCTAAAAACGCCATCTATCGAAAGTTATTAGAATTTTTGGGATATCCCATAGTGGCCTCTTACGACACCCACGGGACGAAATTGGATAACAAATTCTTTCTCGCCGCCACCACACGCCAACATCACTATTTTCTGTAAGTTATACTTTAGTCTACAGATCTTTAATATTTTTAATAACAAATAAGCCACTTTATAAGAAATTGTCAAATTCAACTTACCTGAAATTTTAAAATTCAAATCAACTTTTCCTTTCAGCAGGCCAATAACTTGAGGCCGCATGGGCGGTATCCATTGATACACAAGACCAGACGATCCGTTGAAAAACCATTTCATGACCAGACCGACTCTAGGCGATATTATGTCAATATTGTATTGACAGTCGAGCACCACTGATTCGGTGCCCACTTCCACCAACGCTGGTACCTCAATCTTCCTTATATTAACTCCAATGCATTCTAAAAATAAAGTATATTATTTACTGGTCTTAATATGCAGCTAAATATCAAATATAACACGTACAATAAATAATAGTAACGATGAAATAACATAGTTAATATCAAGTTTGAAATTTATATTAAACGGTGCGTTAACGACCTTAGTTTAATCATTTAATCTCAACATACATTAAGCCCTTGAATCCCTACGCAGTAAAGTTATAAGTGTAAGATCACATTTACATAAATTATTCTTTTTTGGTATAATTAGATGACAGTTTATATACAACGTACAAGTTATAATATTTGCATCACAAAAATATTGAAAAAAAAATTTAAGAAAATGAAAAAAGCTCCATATTAAAAATTCAACGAATCAAAAATGGCAAAGAAAGACTTTTGAAAACAACTGCCTTGTTCATAATTTTTCCATTGGCCATTTAATATCAAAACTTTAAGTATTTCTTTACTGCCTTAAAGAATAAAAGTTGAGAAGAAAGGGGTGAAACTACCCTTTAATTTTTGAGGACTGTACATTTCTATAAATTTTACCTGGAGTTTCGTCGCTATGATATTCAGCTCGAGGAAAATTCCAAAGGAAATGCTCACAAAATATTTCTTGTACAGTAAAATATTTAAACATTAACGAATCTACATCATAGTTGTTATGTTTCACTTTTCAATGTACAAAGTAAACGAGCATAGGCGTTTTTGTAATTGAAGAACTAATTTAAACATTACAAAAGCTTCGTATAATATGGAATTTTATAATAATAACGTTGTCTTGACAAGCTCCATGCCCGAAGCAATGTGTTATTTTACTTGTGCTCGCAATTCATTGTATAATTTTATTTACTTACATTACGAAACACCTTAAGGGGCTTCAAGTATTGGGTATGTTATTTTTGTTGTTTTTATAGAAACAAAAAAGCATTTTGTCCTCTTTTTAGCTATAGTATATATTATTAAGTATTGATAAGTATTGAGCTTAGCAACGTTAATCAGAATATTTTTCCAAGATCTTGCTACATAGTCTTTTAGATGACATGAATGTCGCGTTTGATGTTAAAACGCGAATTAGCGTAACAATCACGTAGGCTTCAATACCTAAAAATAACCAGTACCTGTAGCCAGTGATGACATATGTGTCTCACACGTGGTCCTCAGCTGCTGAGGAGTCTCAAGGTTTTTAGGCGAGCTTGAGTGCTATGCTCAAAGCTTCTCCGCGTGATAAAATTAGAAATGAGGATATTTGCAGAGAACCAGAGCAACTGACATAGCCCAATGGATCAGTAACGTGAAGTGAAACGACAACGAAGGGGGAAGAAACGTTCTCTAATTGCAGCCTCGTACCGGTAAGCGAAAGGTGGGCTCCAATCTATATGGAGTAATGACGTAGATACAGGGAGTTGATAGATGCAGGTGGCTCCGGATCGTGCTTTGTGACATTTCTCGGGTAAGACCTATGTTCAAAAGTGGCCTTTTGAAGGGCTGGATTGATGATGAATTTCTGATTTTTTGAATTTCGTCAGAATTTCTGCACGCGGAACAAGGATTTATTAATCCTTTCTGACGAGAGATGTGGAACCAGGAAATAAGCGTTTAATATGCAAAATATGCCATAAATAAACTGATGATCTTCAAGAACGACTATGTATCTATGTAACCAAAATTATAAACAAACAAATTTTTATAGGATATCTAGTTTTTACTCCGCTGATCCTGCAGTGTAATGGAGATGGCCAAAAATTGTATGAAATTGTGCCCCAGACTGTACAGAGATGAAATCTATGTCATTTGAAAGTACAGATCTTCTATATGAAGAATTAAGAAGAAATACTTACGCTTATCCTCGTACGCGCTTGCAAATTTTAATTTTTTTTTTTTTAAAAATTTTAATTGCAAATTTTAATTTTTTTTTAAAGAAAAAAATTAAAATTTGTACAGAGCACGCGTTACGAGGACACAAAGCACGAGTCTTGTGAGTACGCGGCTGCAGTGTTAGTGTGAGCCCTCCCAGGGCGCTCGGGCGGCAGAATGACCGGGAGCGCGACGTTCCGTGGAATGATATGCCGGCCGGGTTAAACTACTCTGACTGGCCGTAGAGTGATGCAAAGCGCATAGTGTAACGATTAGCGCTCAGAGTGTTGTTGTTCGAAATACAATATTTTAATATTTGATTTATTATTCTAATTAAACGTTCTATGTCTTTCTCTAAAAGTTTACTGATTCACATGTTTTATTAATAAGGATACCTAAGGGTTACAATTATAGAATTATTTTTGTTAACATAACTTTTATTTTATTTTTATTTAGTTATTATTAAATGTTTATTTAATTTTAATAAACCGCTTTTAATTATAATTATGCATACATGTACGTGCAACGTTACATCTTCTCATTTCTGATAAAAAATACGATAAGGATAGTGTAATATAGGTACTCGTTAGTACCTAGCCCAAATGATATGATATAATTATTTAATAACCATAGTACTGCGCACTGCCTAGTTTATCTAGTGGTCGTAAACGCACACAGCACCGGGGCCCGAGGGAATCTTGGGCCGGGACCTAGTGCTGAATCGTGCTGTCTTGAGGGATAGGCTTAGGCAGCTATTTACCGGCTGTTTACAGTGTGCTACGCGTCCAACAGCCTGGAAAGAGGCAAGGTTAATCCTGTTGAAGAAGGAGGGTAGGGATACTGATTCTCGGTCGGTACCGATTTTACTGATAGCCAGTTTAGGTTCCGATGATAGCGTTCCACTTTAAATGCAATTATGCGCGTCCGCTCCCCGTCGTAAGAAGCAGTATTCTAGAGTGGCGTGGCGTTGGCGATAAGTTTTAATATCTTCAACTCCTTTTACTCTACCCTACCATGATGGCACACCATCAGATGTCCCTCCTACCTGCAAGGTATGATCGGGGACTACTTGCGCGACAGGTACATTCTGTAGTTGTAGCAAGATGGTAGTAAGTTTTGGAAGAAGACCAAACGTGGGGTTCCACAGGGTTCAGTGCTGGGGCCGCTACTCTGGAACCTAAGCAATCTTGCCGGTTTTCGAAGGCTGGATGCAGCGACGAGTAGAAAACTTACCTATACACATATACACATAATTACCGAGCACGGGTGCTTCGGTGATTACCTGTGTAAGATTTGACGCGAGGTGACGGCAAACTGCTCCCACTGCGGTGGACAAGACCATAGAAATACCATATACTCGCGGTATGTTCATCGTGGGAATGGGAGCCGACGTTCCTAGAAAATAAAATTGGACGAAACCTTTCCTCGCAGCAGTTGAGCCGTTCCTTTCGGTTATGCTAAGCGGGGATTAGGGTTGGAGAGCCGAGTAGCCTTATGTGAGTCCGTTATGATTTAGAGGGAGGCTGCTGAGCGAAATCGGAAGAGAGCTGATCTCGTCGATGAAGACAATCTTGACAAGGCCGTTCGTCACGGCCCTTCTTTTTAAAACGGTGTTCTTCTACCAGAAATGGGCCCTCTGGGGTTACAAACGCTCGGGAGGGGGCCTTGAACGCCTAGTTATGTAACCCCAGAGTGGGAAGATGACTCGAAAGTGGTCTCAAGACATGGTAGTAGCACAGCGAGCGTGCTGCAGGCAACAGGTACTGCCCCCGGGACATGCCAATGGTGTAGAAAAGCGATGGAGAAGTTCCGGTTGCATTTCAAACGGAGATCTCGTGACTCTTCCTATGCGCTGATGGTAACCACCATGGGGTTTTAGCCGGTAGGAGTCGGGCATAACACTCTCGTTGGCGATGTTTCACCTCTGAGCCTCGTACACATAAAGCCGTTGGTCCTGTGTGAGTGAATGTTCGTGCACTTGGCAACTATAATCCTGTCCTGCGCAGATGGCTAGTCTCCCTTGAGACTGGTTGCTGTGACTGAAATTAGGTCTGAAGGTCATTAATATAGTATTACGCAATTTCGGTCATAAACAACCATTAATAAATCGACAGTTTTTAAGTGCTTCAAATCTTCTTATCTAAGCGAGCCACTCAGATTTTTGAAACACAAAGTTCTACGGTCAAAGTTTTTATTATTAAATATTTTAAACTTAGTAATAAACAGGCCTTGAATATTTATTTTAACATTGTATTAAAAGCGTTTTCGTTGTCCAATTTTTGAATAACTGATTATGAATAATTCAAATGTCTGATGTTACTATTTAATGACCAGTTGCTAGTTT
This sequence comes from Parnassius apollo, assembly GCA_907164705.1. Lineage (NCBI taxonomy): Eukaryota > Metazoa > Arthropoda > Insecta > Lepidoptera > Papilionidae > Parnassius > Parnassius apollo. The sequence continues at coordinate 2,856,754 of CAJQZP010000741.1, read as the reverse complement.
GTAAGGTAAATGTAGACCGTTTTTTCTTAAACCATTTTTGTTTTAGTTTCTGTGGAATAAAATTTTATAAGAAGCCATTTTTAGAGAACTCTTTACAAGAATTTATTCCAAGTATAATGCATTTGATTTTCGATATCCTTTATCACTCCACCTCAAACACCTCTTCTACGGCCTGCTCGAACGCTGCAAGAGCATCTTCCGGCGAAGAGAACTGTGATCTTACAACTATTTCTTATTTATTTAAGGGAATTAAAAGTAGTCGCACATTGCCAAATAAAAGCTGTAATAGTTAGAACGGCTATTCAAAAACTAAACCGGCGAGTTGTCCAGGAATTCCAATGTTTTAAACACTGAGTGTGGGGGCTTGTTATGGTATCAAGTAGCTAGTAAATCGAGTAGCTGATAACAGCAGCCCGTATATTGTCCTCGATGGCGTATCGCTCACAGCAGGGAATACATCATGCAAGCATTTGGTAGTATACAATGCGACATTGATGCTACTTTGATTTCGTAAAGGAATTAGTACCATATCCCAGTAAAATAAAAATACTATCGATCAAAATCGACTTTGCACTTCTCGAACGCCTCGCTTTGGTAGGCTTTGGTTTAATTTTGAAACACCCAAATCGCTCTGACACTTTTTTCAAGATCATATTGATTAACCCAAGATTCATCATCTGCAACAAAACGGTAGAGAGCCAGTATAATCACAGGCTGTGAGACATTCCATCTTGGTCCTCAGAGGTGATAACGCATCTGTAAACCTTAATTGTAGTTGGTTGCAGATCTCCTTGGGCTGCAGAAGCCACGTATACTGGCTGGTTTTTTTACCGTCTGGAAAAAAAATAGGGTGTAACAGGTGAACGTAGTAGAATAGATGCCTATGGCACTGATATTTTACATATTTCTTTTACATTAACATATAATTAAATGGATCTATCAATAAATACTACCGATTATTTTAATTATTTTAATTTCTATAGTTTTTAATTGATTTAATTATTTAGTTCAAAATTTTGTTTTTATTTTTTATTACCGAAAGCTTATTTCAAATTAGTAGTATTTATTGACAGATCAGTTTCATAATATGTTAACGTAAAAGCAAAAAATTATAAAATATCAATGCCATAGGCTTCTATTCCATTCACCTGTTACACCCTTTTTTTGCAGATGATAAGAAAATTATCCAGTGTATGATGTATTAATTTTGCCTCATTAACGCCCGAGACTTTCTCTATCAGTTAATTATTAGGATGATCCAGAAATAAAATGTGGTAGAAGTAAAATGGAATGAAAGAAGTAGTAAATATATAATATAGAGAAGAACAAATATTTTATACGAACTACTACTAAACTGTTTGTTTTATTACTACGAAAAGTATGGGAATTAGGTTTATCAAGCATTTTTTTTAATGTGTAAAAGTATAAAAATTGCTTATTCCCTATATTATAGGTATTTTTACTATATGTGTCGAAGACAAAACTTGATAAATACATTGTTTTGGAGCGTTGTTTGCAATAAGCATATGAATAATGTATCATTGTTATGCCTAGACTGTGCTCGCATGTACCTGCAACCTAAACTACTGGACGCTTTTACGAAAATTGGACCGAAGCGAAGGTATTCACGCGGTAGATAATATTTATTGCACTATTTGCTACCGGCTTGGTAGGAATTTCTTTCAGTGTTCATTTTACGCTTTAGCACACGTTTTTAACTTCCCAGTGGGAAGTTATTGTAATGGGTCTGCTTTTGCAAATTAGAAATAACATATCTCTACGTTTCAAGGTCTTTAGAGTTGAATAGTATAGTTTTTAAGAGGATGTCCGTGTGTGCAGATGTACATAATTTAATGTAATTTTCGCCTCGTGTATCTTGAGAACAAAGAGTGATATTGACATGGGACCAGTTTCATTTAACGCGTAACTATGTAACTTAGACCTCTTTAAATTTTGAGCAAAATCGGTTCAGTCGTTTTTTGTGTATAAAATATTAAAACATATGATATTTTTTATTCTTTCCACTGGGAAGTTAGACGTGTGGACCTTTGGGGTCGCACCTAGACCGCTTTTACGTTTTATTATGTATGAAAAAATAATGGTAATATTGTAACTAAGAAATGATTAAGAATTCATGAACCCTTATAAAAAAAGTATACTAAATAATGATTTAACTAAAGTTATAATATATATAACATAAACTGGATTTTCGGCCACGTTAACCGTCTAATTATTTTCAAATATAAGAATGGATACCCCAGATAAATGTTATACTTGGTAACAAATTTTAATTCATAACAGTTCACCAAAGGTCGCTGAACATAGGCCTCCCCAATAGATTGCCTCATAGTCGAGATTTGGCCATAGTTGCCAGATTTGGCAGACATATTGGCAACAGTAGTTTTTTTTATTATTTTAGTTGTTATGGAAAAGATGTTGCTGTCCATCTCCTGTTCCTCTTTCTCGCTATAGTCTCTTACAACACCCACGGGAGGAGATTGGTATTCTCTCACGCTACCACTACACGGCAATGGAATGAAGTGAAATAATGTTCTACACCAAAAATCATTACAAATAAATAAATATAACAAGGCCCAATCGCATTAATTATTCAAATGGACATACAATTTGCCATCGCCTTGTATAATTTCATATTCTTGGTATTTGTGTTAAAACTATTTGTAAAAAAGCAATTCACGATTAAATTGAAGAAAAGAAAACTGGACGGTTGACAAGAAAATTATGTAGGCGCACGCGGACGCTAAAGTTTAAACACGCAACAAAATAGAAATGTTTTCTAATAATAAAATAACAATAAAGTAAACCATAAGAAATTTTATACCAACTTGAACAGAGTATAAGAAGCACGATGCGTGTTGAATGATCCATTGTAAACTACATATCAATTTATCACGTGTTGCCAACTCCGTTGAGACTACGTAGGAAACTAATTGGCAAAAATTGTAATGAACCACCCGACTCTGCTGAAGCGCGGTAACTGAAAAGTTTGTGGTGTTATAAAAATGGTCAAAGCACGCATGCGCACACAAAGCGCCTGTTGATTTACTTAGAAAGCTTTAAATGGAACTTTATTAGAAGCCACATAATTATATTTTACAGCGGAGACTTCATTAACTAACGAGCGAATTACGGAAATAAATGTTGAACAGGATATCCAGCAAAGAAGCGCCATTAACTCATGTGTTTGAATTATTAACCAACACCCTTCATTTTAAGAAGATAAATAATTCATGCATACATACATTACAGCTTATACAAGTCCAATACTGAGGCCTCCCCCATTGATTATCTCATAGAGAGGATTTTGCTATAGTTGCTACGCTTGGCAGGCAGGTTGTCAACTGCAGTTTTTTTATTATTTTTAATTGTTATTAGGAAGATGCTGCTGCTCATCTCACGTTTCATTTACCATCTGTCACCTCTAGAAGAACAAACAATTTTTCTAAACACAAACCTCAAAAACAGGACATGGGATCTACTTTTTTTTGAAACCACACCTTTGTCGCATATCGGCAGGGCAACGGGAACGCTTTTGCGGACTTCCGCAGCCCCACCAGCGTCGACCGTTCCATGGAGACCCCTCCTCCAGCTACCAGCAGTGGATTTGATCTGGATGCTGTCTCTACCCCCGCAGGCGCGCCACTTTAGCGTCAGTGGTGCACTGCCGTGCTAACACTCCTCTTCCTCCGTGTATCCACCACGAACAAACTCACGTTGAATCGCCAAGAAGCCAATTGGAGTGGCTACCTTTAACACCCCACTACAACGAGGTTGGTTCTCAGGGGTAGGGGGCAATTCATGATCCTACGAAACAATATCTAATGTTTGCGATTGTATTTAGGACAAATTGTCATGGTACAGTGTGCACTAAATACCAGATAGCGCAAGCACTTTTTCTTGCCAATATTATTCTGGGCTTCTACACATTTTGGTGTAATGCCAACTCTAATAATTTCTTCATTGTTTAAACATGTTGTTTATAAGCAAAATTGAGAATATTATAAAGAATATAGAAAAATAGTAAAAACAAATAGTGCGAGTTAATAGAAATTACAAAAACATAATTCCGTGTGGGTTGGGCGGGTCTCTTTTTCTTTTTTTTTTTTAAAAAAAAAAAAAAAAAACAAATTTCCTTTTTTCTTTGTTTTTTTTTCATGTTTTTTTTTTCTTTTTTTTTCCTTTTCCTTATCCTGTTCCGTTCTGGTTTGGTTTTCTTTTACAAAAAATTTTTTTTTTTTTTTCTTTTTTTTCAACTATTTTTTTTCGTTACAACTTTATCACTTATTAAAATTCGTATCTTTCAAACTAAGCAAAATATTTAAAAAAAAATGTCCAGAATAAATTTTTATGCTTGACGTTATTTCAATAAGTCGGTATGCACCTTATCTTAGTGTTCGGATTTTTCAAATTAATGCTAATGCGAATAATCGGTAAAAATATTAAAATAATCGAACTTTCCATTTTTTATTTATAATTTGTTTATTTCAAATTTTGTTTTTAGAGTTGCATAAATTACATAAATTATTAATTATTAAACAAGTCAATATTTTATATGATAGAAATACTTAAGTAATGAAATGAAGAAAATGGAAATTCGAAAGCTTTATTAAAATAACATTACCATTAATAACTTATGCAGTAGTAGACATTCCAGAATAGGTGATAATATGAATGATACCTTAGTGTTCACTATTTATAAATAGTATATTATTTGGATAAGCGTTAAAACTGGTTATCATTACGAGCAAAAGAAAACATTAAAAAGTTTAAGTAACCACTAAAACAGTTTACATTTACTGTGTATACATTTAAAATTTATTTACTAAGTGGTAGGACTTCCTTTCTACTTAGAAGTCAGTCTGAAATTAGTAGTAGTGGGTACCCTCTAAAAACAGTAGTGGTGAGTACCCTCTAAAGTTAGTAGTAGTAGGTACCCTCTAAAAACAGTAGTGGTGAGTACCCTCTAAAGTTAGTAGTAGTAGGTACCCCCTAAAAACAGTAGTGGTGAGTACCCTCTAAAGTTAGTAGTAGTAGGTAACCTCTAAAAACAGTAGTGGTGAGTACCCTCTAAAGTTAGTAGTAGTAGGTACCCTCTAAAAACAGTAGTGGTGAGTACCCTCTAAAGTTAGTAGTAGTAGGTACCCTCTAAAAACAGTAGTGGGGGTACCCTCTAAAGTTAGTAGTAGTAGGTACCCTCTAAAAACAGTAGTGGTGAGTACCCTCTAAAGTTAGTAGTAGTAGGTACCCTCTAAAAACAGTAGTGGTGAGTACCCTCTAAAGTTAGTAGTAGTAGGTATCCTCTAAAGCCGACAATACATCATGTTGATACAAGGCGAATGCTACAGTCTACACGTTGGCCCAGTTTAAATGAGTGAACATACTGACATGGCCAACTAACATGTGGACACGACTTTCCGAATGCAGGCGAGCGCCTTTTATTTGTGCAGTAAAACCAACAATACTAACCAGTGATAAAAAGGTCATAACTTTTCTTACGGGTTTTTTTTTTGTTGTAGTTTACTCAAACCTTCATGACCCTTTTTGACATTCCACCCCAATTACATCGTACTTCAAATTAGCTCTAATATATGGTGCTAATTTTAAGAGTACCTACGGAAGATTAAGCCTAGTGTGACATTGGTGCTATTTTTTATAGAATAAGGGTGACAAATGACCCGATGGTAAGTGTATGCTGTGGCCCATAGACATCTACATTTATCCTCGATTAAGAATCAAAACGCAGATGCGTTGTCACCCCTAAGGACTAAGATGGAATGCCTCGTTTGCAGTAAAAATGGGTCCCCGGATCTCTACACTCACCACACGAAAAACAGCAGTATTAGCCTGCTATTTTACGCTGGTATTACGTAGGCGGTCCCATAATGAATTGGCCTAACTATGAACCAATGAAGGAAATGAAACGAAACCAATTTTATTTTTCAATATAATCACCATGAATACTAACACACTTCTGACATCTGTGAATCAACATCTCTAAACCTTTATAAAAATAATCACATTTTTTATCCTCAAAATGACTGAAGACGGCCGCCTGCAACTCTTCATCGCTTGAAAATTTTCTTCCTCTTAAGTCCCGTTTTAAATTTGGAAATAAATAATAGTCGGACGGAGCCATGTCTGGACTGTAAGATGGATGTTGAACTTCTGTGAACCCGCATTGACGAACTGCATCCTTCGAAACACCAGCGGTATGAACAGGGGCGTTGTCATGGAGCAACAGGACACCTTTAGACAGCTTGCCTCTTCGTTTTTCCTTTATCTTGTCTCGTAATTTATATATTAAAGAAGCATAATATTCGCCGTTCACGATTGTATTACGTTCTTTAAAATCCACCATCAAAATGCCTTGAAAATCCCAAAATATTGTGCACATCAGTTTTTTAGTCGATTGTTGCACCTTTGCCTTTCTAGGGGGCTTTTCACCCTTATAACGCCATTCCATTGACTCGAGCTTGCTTTGTGGATCATAATACAAGATCATAGTTTCATCACCAGTCACTAGCCGCTCGATCACAGTCTTTGGATTTTCGCCATAAAGATCCAAAAACTCCGAAGTGCAGCGCACTCTTTCCTGTCTCTGTACCGCTGAAAGAAGTTTCGGTACCCATCTTGCACTCACTTTTTTCATGTGAAGATGTTCATGGATCGCGCGATGAACGGTACTCTTAGAGAGCCCAAGCCTTGCTGCAATTTCTCTAATCTTCAAACGGCGGTCACTCAGAACCTCCTCTTCGATAAGAGCAATCGTTTCGGGAGTGAGCACTTCCACAGGTCGACCGTCGTGGCCAAAGTCTTCGACGGTTTCTCTCCCGAGGCGAAACTCTTTCACCCAATTTTTCACTGTGCTATAGGAGGGGGCAGACTCCTTATACACGCCATCCAATCGTTCTTTTATTTGGGCAGGGGATAAACCTTCTTTAAACAGAAACTTTATGACACTTCGATACTCAGTTTTCGACATTTTGAAAAAATACGCGACTCTCGTTATTCAAATGCCTGTTAAACTAAGACTAAGCATTTCATGTCGATGCATGTTTCTTATATTAAGTGCACGATAAACGTACTATTTAATGCAACACAACATGTAGCGACATGTCGCGTTGAACTATATCAAGCCAGTTCATTATGGGACCGCCTGGTATGTGAGAGCGTGGTCCTTCCCCGATCGAGCCGACGCATTCGTGCTACAACCATAATATAGCTGCAGCAGGGCTCTACCACGTAAAAATGCTAGTATAACAAATGCAAATTATACGGCCTAAACACGTTTTTTTAGTTTTATTGAACAACGCAGAAACTTTCACGCTATTAACTATATCGACAGTTAAGTACATAGCTTTAACTATTTTATATTATGCACACATATTACGGATTTACGATTTTCTGTGTTTTTTTTTCATGTTTATAATTTTAAATAATTCACAGAAACATATATCATTTGAGCGGCAACCATAGGAAAACTGAAAAAGACACTAGCAATAGCAAAGGTTCCCTTAGAAATAATTTCGTAGCGTTTTATAAATCTAAAATCCATAAATGGCAGGAAAAGAAGCATATTGATACATGTAAGATTTAACAACAGTTATTTCTGTTCGATTACACAGTGAAGTCAATAGAAAAGGAAAAAATAATGCAATTACTTGGCAGCGTAGACCTTACGTCAGCGACGTTGAACGTCTGTTCGGGATTTGATAGCTAAGAGAAAATATCATCAGAGATTTGTACAAAATGCATTATTCATGTCGCTATATTTCATCTTTACTTCCAAATACATTAGCATCGAAAGTAAATGAAACCAGAGATAATCAGGGTATGCTAATGTTAAGGATGTTTTCATAATTTAATTTGATTGGAGCACATCATTGAGATGATTGTGTTTCTAAATAAATTTGAAATTCAATTCAGATCTCCTTTTAATATTTGACGAGGTTCGATGGGTTGAACGGTTGCTTACCCGCGCGTTTGCTTACCTCGGACTGTAGGGTTGTTATAAACTTCCCACATCGATTCAATTCACATCAAATTAACTGAGAATAAACAAGTGGTAAAATTAAAAATTTTGTAAAACCGGCTTCAATATAAATAAAATGAGGACATCGTCAATAAAAAAACTTCTCGTCATCGTCAACAAAAACTACTTGTCAGATATTGACCAATAATATGGAACCACATGAGAAGCACTAGTTTTGAAATAAAAAAATAGTCTTCAAAATCGGTTCACCTTGAAAAAAGTACTGAGGTACATAAAAACAAACGATTAGAGGACCTCCTCCTTTTTTGAAGTCGGTTAATAAAACGCTATTAAACTGGTTAATAAACAATAAACATAAAAAGTAACGGACTATATGTGATATATTATATGATACATTACTTAACACCTACTAATTAAATATTGAACCTATTTCTGATAATTCTCATTCACTGACTTTAAAAACGACGATGTCAGATTCAATAAGTGCTTATTTTTAACCGACTTCAAAAAAGAGGAGGTTCTCAATTCGAGTATATGTTTACGCATTATCTTCGCAGATTGTGAACAAATTTTGAAAATTTTATTAAATAGGTTATATTCAAGGATGGATAAGTTTGGAGAGAAATTTCACCCCTAATGGTAATTACATATTTATGTAAGTAATTATATATGCATTTGCAGGAAGGCAGAGTAGCAAATAAATAAATAACTTCGTTTTGACAATTTGAAGCCGGTTTTTACTTTTCGTTAAAATTTATAATTATTTAATTCTCAGATAAACAAACAGCGTTTATTCGACAAATAGCAAACAATCAAATTTTGTTATGGTCCGAAGAGCTTTATATGGCGAATACCTCAACTACTGTAGGAACAAATTCGGTTATAACCGATAACCGACGAAACCAGTTAGCTCGAGGCCTTTATGATGATGATAATACATTTGTCCAATGTTACTTGCGTAACAGTGTTCACCTATGAGTATTTTGTGTTATATAGATAATTTAACCGCCATCTGAACAAGGGTGGTGTGCCCCGGCTCTGACGACTACGATGTTTCGTTCGATGTTCTGTGCGGTAAGAACCGCCCAGGGTCGCGGCACGCTCCGTCCCATTCGTTATCCTCACGGTGTTTGTGACACTAGATGAGTGTGTAGTGTTGGTGCTTGACGGGCTGGCGACATTTGGTTTGTCGGAATCTAGTGGAACTGGGGATGCTATTAAAACGTTACGGGATCTCCGGAGATTGGCTGCTTTTACCACTAGCGGATTGAGATGTGTGATGTGTGATGTTGAGATGTGAGCTCTCAAAGTAGCGCTGAGATATTTCCTTGAAATATTCAAAGTTCGCCGTCGTTAGCAATCTCTTTGGTCGCTCACACCACGGGGCCTTGGTGTCTTCGCGAATGAAGTTATTGTTACGAGCTTGAGGTTCGTGACAATAAAAATTGCCGATAAAATTACCTAAATTAACACTTTAATTTACTTTACGCAAATTAAAACTAAACACACTAATTCCGCTCCGAAGCTTCGCTTGTGTCGCTGAGTTCAACTCTACTGCCATCGCATCCTGCAGTGCCTATATATTTAAATTAGCAAAGAAATATCCAGAATGTTCAGGTAAACACGCGGAAGGTACCGAGCGTTCGAGTTTCGACTAGGCGCTGTCGGTTGAGTAATTTAGATGTCATTTTCTCAATGCTCCCCTCGCTCTCGTTCCTGACACTAGATGGCGCTAGTGTATCGTTGACTGGAGCGCGTAACACTGCCCCTCCTAAGACATGCTCGTCCCGAGCATTATCGGCCCCATAATAACGCGCCAAGCGATTCACATGGACGATCTTAGGAGTCCCTCTTGCGCCTTTCTGTAACGGCTCCGCAATGTCAAGGGCTGTCCTATCCCGTGGTGCACCAACATTGTACAATTTCGGTGCTCCTCTACTACGTGTCCGAGGTCCCCGCTCGGCCGCACAACTTGTACATGTACGACACCAATCCTCGACATCGTCACGATAATGGACCCAGTAAAACTGTTCTCGGACCTTCAGTAGAGTTCGTTTAACTCCCAGATGGACTCTTGAACGACCATTATGGCACAACTGTAGAACATTCGGCACTTTAGCTTTAGGGACAACCATTTGCAAACGACAGCTGTCTCTTCGACCATTGTCCCATTTATGGCACAGGACTCCATCCTGAATCAGCAAGCTGTCCCATTGGGCCCAATAGCTTTTCGTGGTTGAACTCATCGCTGAGACGTCCCTCCACTTAGGCTTGGTAGCACGGGCCTTCATCCATCCCAGAATCGGCTTGATGTCCGGATCTTCCTGCTGTGCATGTCGTAGGTTGTCCTTCCATTCGTTGCTGGGGTGGTCCGTCCTGAGCATCCTCACGGATACCACCTCCTTACTCTCTTGCCTACTACAATGGTTGCAATCTTCAGGACAAGGTCTTCTTGACAATGCATCTGCGTTGCCGTGAGATTTCCCGCTGCAGTGTCTGATAGTAAAGTCGTATTCCTGCTGCTGCTGGGCGGTGCTGTTAGCCGCACTTCCTTTCTGAGACCGTTCACCTTCCCTTCCTAGGGTGTGCTTAGGGCAGCTGGACCGAAGATGGCCCCTTTTCCCACAGCCATAGCACCTAGGGCTGTATCTTTTATTGTGGTCGCGAACCGTAACTGCTGTAACCTCCCTAGCGTGAGGTGAACGATGATCCTGTCGCCGCCAGGCAGTGCCGTTAGCTGCACTACCCTCTCGAGATCGATCAACTCTCCTTTCCACGGTTCGTTTAGGGCAGCTGGATCGAAGATGGCCCTTTTCCCCACAGCCATAGCACCTTGGGCTGTATCCTTTGTTGCGGTCGCGAACTGTAGCTGCTGCAACCTCCCTGACGCGATGGGAACGATGATCCTGCCGCACGGCTTCCACTTCCAGTGCATGGGCCAAGGCGTCCTTAAGCGTCTCGTGGTGCCCGAGCCTCACAGCAGCTCTGACTTCCAGGTCGCGGATGCCGTCGATGAATGTCTGCACCAGGTTCCCTTCAATGAGCGCAGGTACAGACCGGTATGCTTTTCGCACCAGCTTCTCCACTTCTAGAGCCCACTGCTGCAGGTTTTCGTTGATGCGCTGCACACGATCTTTAAGCTGCGCACGAAAGACGTGTTCCAGGTGAGCGTCGCCATATCTCGCCTCCAATGCCTCAAGGAGCTGCTCGTAGGTCACTTTCTTACCGAGAGCTTCCAACACAGTTAAGGCTTGGTCGCGCAGGCCTAAGGTGAGTGCAGTCATGGCCTGGCTTTTATTCCAGCCGTTTGCCTCCATGACGGCCTCGAACTGGATTTTGTAGGACGACCAGGAAGAGGTCCCGTCGAACGGCGGCACTTTGAATCCACGTAGCGAAGGTGTTGTAGCTACTACGGGAGCTGTTGTTCCATCCCCAAGTTTGAGGTCGTCCAGCGTTTTCTTCACGTCAGCCATTACGTTGTCAACCCGATTGTTTACTTGGTCGATTCGGGTTTCGGCCTCCGACAGGCGGTTGTCATGTTGAGCAACCTTATCCTTCACCTCCCGTATCTCTTTTCCGAAGATAGCGTGAAGGTCCTTCATGAGGAGCATCTGCTCTTCCTTATCGCGTTGGAGTTGCTCTTCTAAACGACGGGCCTGTTCCTCCTGTCGGCGGGCCTGTTCCTCCTGTCGGCGGGCCTGTTCCTCCTGTCCGCCCCGCAGCTGCTCTTCCAATCGGCGGGCCTGTCCCTCCTGTCCGCTCTGCAGCTGCTCTTTCAACTGACGGACCTGTTCCTCCTGTCGGCGAGCCTGCTCCTCCTGTCGGCGAGCCTGCTCCTCCTGTCGGCGAGCCTGCTCCTGCAGCATCACCATCAGAGCACCTAAGTCAGGTGCTGCAGATGTAGGAGCTACCGACGGGCCTTCAGCCGGTGGCTGGCCCTCCGACGTCTGCGGCGTTGCACCACCAAATTTTCGTTGGTCCGTCTCCTGCTGGCGTTGACTTCGGGTTCGGACACCCTCCGTTTCCTCCTTAGGTAAAATCGGCATGATTTTATCCCACTTCTGACACCAATTGTTACGAGCTTGAGGTTCGTGACAATAAAAATTGCCGATAAAATTACCTAAATTAACACTTTAATTTACTTTACGCAAATTAAAACTAAACACACTAATTCCGCTCCGAAGCTTCGCTTGTGTCGCTGAGTTCAACTCTACTGCCATCGCATCCTGCAGTGCCTATATATTTAAATTAGCAAAGAAATATCCAGAATGTTCAGGTAAACACGCGGAAGGTACCGAGCGTTCGAGTTTCGACTAGGCGCTGTCGGTTGAGTAATTTAGATGTCATTTTCTCAATGCTCCCCTCGCTCTCGTTCCTGACACTAGATGGCGCTAGTGTATCGTTGACTGGAGCGCGTAACATTATTTTGGACGACTTGGAGGTAAACAAAATGTTTGCACGTGTGCGCGAAGGCTACCTACGCAAGCGTAGTCTTCGCGCATAAAAGATCTTACGTACAATTTGTAAAGATGGAGCTTATGTCCTAAGGGTATCTTGCTCTTGCTGTTAACTAGCGGGTAGATGTGGCTAGTAACGAATTTGGATCTGTTGCGGACATTGCGAATGCATATGCGCCAAAACAGTTATACTTGTGTCTCTGACACTACATTCATCGCTTCTTTTTGAAACAAGTCAAATCAAATCAAATCATTTATTTCGCTAAAACATGGCTACAGACGGATGGATACAGAGTCAACATTTGTTTCCACATATTTTGCCTTTTGTGGCATGCGTAAAAATTGTTTAAAATAAACATGTTAAAAAACAAATTAAAATTAAAAAAATAAATATAGAAATAAACACTTTTATAAATTTTCTTTTTCTTTCATAAACAATTTATATACGAGGGTGGATTGAAAAGTACTCGGCCTAACCAAGAAAATAAACACATACTAAATCAGTTATATTTTTATTTTTCTACATAATCACCATCAAGTTCAATACACTTTTGCCACCTTCCCTTCCAAGCATTTAGACCGTTGAAAAAAAAATGATTCTTCCTTAAAGTCAAAATATGCGTCTACAGCTGCTTTGACCTCGTCGTTTGTCGAAAATCTTTGACCTCCCAAGTGCTTTTTTAGGTTAGGGAACAGAAAGAAGTCTGATGGTGCCAGATCAGGTGAATACGGCGGATGCGGTAACAGTTCAAAGCCACAGTTGTGAATTTCAGCCATTGACTGTACTGACGTGTGAACACGGGCGTTATCTTGATGAAACAGGACTTTTCTTCTGAGCATTCCTCGACGTTTTTCTTTTATTTCCTCTCTTAAACGACGTACACAGTAGTAATCAAAGTTTATAGTCTGACCCCTTTCAAGATAATCAATCATAATCACACCTTTCGAGTCCCAGAATACTGAAGCCATCACCTTATTTGCCGACAAAATCGACTTAGCCTTTTTAGGGGGTGGTGAACCAGGTCTTCTCCACTGTTTTGATTGTTGTTTTGTTTCCGGTGTATAGTAATGAACCCATGTTTCGTCCATAGTAACAAAACGATTCAAAAAATCATCTGCATCGGCTTCAAATAACTCCAAACAGTCGCGTGAAATAGTCAATCGCGTCCTTTTTTGTTCAACTGAAAGCAGTCGCGGAACCCACTTCGCAGACACCTTGTAGAAACCCAACTCGTTGACAATGATGTTTTGAGTTCGTTCATAAGACGTGCCTATAATCTCGGCTATCTCTCTAATTTTTAATCTGCGGTCTCCCATTATTAAATCAAGTACTTTTTTAATATTTTCGTCAGTAGTTGACGTCGAAGGCCTTCCAGATGGGGGTTCATCTTTCACACTCTCTCTACCACGCTTAAATTCTGCTATCCATTTTTTGACGGATGAATATGACAGAGCACAATCGCCTAATGTACTGACCATGTCATCATGGATGGCTTTTGATGATAGCCCCTTCTTATGGAGGTACTTAATGACGGCACGCTGCTCGATTTGCTCCATTCGCGGAAATTATGTCCGATTACTTTGTTAATAAATTTATAAAATCACAACTAATTATCGCACACGTTTCGAACTTCACACAATGAACTAGTCTGAACTGAACTAAATAATGTGGGTAGATTTGATTTTTAGAATTGAATGGATCTGTGTTAGGCCGAGTATTTTTCAATCCACCCTCGTATGTTTTTAGAAAAACATAACAAAAATAGAAAAATTAATTTTTGTTCATTTGAGAAGTATCACGCAAAATCCTGGATCTATAGTAATTTACTTAGTTAAGCAAAATCAATAAAAATAAAATCAAAATTTATAGTTAAAGAATTCTTTGATATTATAAAAGGCAGTATTTATTAGCCACTGCTTTAAACTTTTTTTCATTCGCCTTAATGGCTGTTCACGATATATATTTTAGGAACTTTATTATAAATTTTGATACACATCATGAGGCAATTACTCTGGAATAATGTAGTTTTACAAGATGGCATCAGTAGATGTGTCGGATCTCTCTTTGCTAGAGAGTTATTATTTTCTTGCACGGTAACAAATTGATTATAATTATTTTTAATGAAAAAACAGATTTCTAATATATATAAACTAGTTAAAGTGAGAATACTTTTTCCTTGAACAGGGGTCTACAGCTTTCAAGAGGGCCTACATTACACAGTGCACGAATACATTTCTTCTGACTTAGGAAGTCTTTGTTTGCGTCAGTTGAGTTGCCCCACAAGAGTAGTCCATATCTTAAGACAGATTCAACGTACCCGTAGTAAGCAATACGTGCTGCTTGTGGACCCGCTACATTTTGAAGTTTACGTAATGGATAAACAAATTGAATACCTTTTTTGCATACTTTTTGTACGTGTAATTTCCAATTTACATACCGGTCAATAGTAACACCTAGGAATTGTGTATCTACTATCTCTACTAATCTTTCGTCCTTATATCTTAAGTCCAATTTTTTTGGTTTTGTTTTATAATTTCCAAATTGAATATATTTAGTTTTGTTAGTGTTGACTCGTAAATTATTATCTTCTAGCTATGATATAACTGACTCTATAGTAGAATTTATTTGTTGTTCATATATCTGTGACTTATTAGTGTGGGGTATAACAATTGGTATGTCATCAGCAAATAGTATTGACTGATGATTTGTTATACTCGGTAAGTCGTTTATGTATAGAATGAACAATAAAGGGCCTAAGACACTCCCTTGAGGTATCCCATAGTCATTTAAGTCATTTAAGTCAAGAAAGCAAACATACCGATAGACTGATGGTAAAGCGACACTGTGACCCATAGACATCTAACATCTTAAGTAAAAAATATCCCCGTTCCTCGACACTAAACATACGAAACCCAGCAATATGCTGCCATTTTATGATTGTGTTCTGTGAAATATGACTCTTCCCTGGTCGACTCGAACTTTTCATGGTAGCATGAAAAGTTCGAGTCGACCAGGGAAGAGTCATATTGGCTGTATATATATATATATATATATATATATATATATATATATATATATATATATATATATATATATATATATATATAATAGTGAATATCTGATATTACTTTATCTTGGAATATAGTTTGACACAACTGTTTACTTTGCATACGAGGGTTCTAGATGTGGTGGACTGTGTCTCCGCGACTACCTTCTCTAGTTGAGCCTTTGCAGATCACTCATTCAGACAATTATCAGGTCGCAGTTTCCTCTTGACTCTTCGGGCCATTATCTAATCCGGAGTATATAAAATATCTTATTTGGCTAATTTAGGCCTTTTTTTTTACGTTAGTGAAATATATCGCCATTATCGAAGCCATTTATTACCTATTGCTATTGTTACGAGCCTGAGGTTCGTGACAATAAAAACTGCCGATTGAATTACCAAAATTTACACTTTTATTACCGAACACCAATTAAAACTTAAAAGTCACTAATAATTAATCACACTGATTTACTTTATTTCGCTCTAAAGCTTCGCTTGTCTCGCCAAATTCAATACTGCCCTGATCGCGTCTTGCAGCGCCTTTAAATACACCTTTTCCACCGAAACATCCAGAATATTCCAGTAAATACGGGCGCCGACTGACCAGGCACAGAAAGTTCGAGTGTGGGGCTTCTAGAAAGCTTAATTTTTCTGTTCGATACTAGATGGCGCTGTTGGTGGAAAGTTCAAGATTGACATTTTCTAGGAATCCCTCCTCGCTCTGGTTCCCGACACTAGATGGCGCCAGTGCCAGGCACTAGATGTCAACTTAGGTGCGCAACACTATGTAAAAACATATATCTATATCTAAAAACACATGGCGCACCATGTTATGTTTCTGAACTTTTGAAGCTTCCAAAAACTTTAAAGTTATAAATTGTGTATTGTGCGTGACTGCACATTGATAAAAATGCTTATTGTAATAATAATACAGATATCTAGAGAAGCTTTAGCTTCATGATACTCCGTGCTGAATACCTATGTTTATTGTTATTGTTTTGTTTACAGACGTGACTAAAGTAACAAGTATTACATTATTATTACATCAGAACAGAATTTCAGGTTAACGTTAAAAGCTGAAACATTCTTACTCCTCTTGGAACCTGATTTTAACTCATAGTAGCTTCAATTATATAAATTAATCTATTTAAAAATATCTCGCGAACTAACTTCATTGTTATAAAATGACTGTATACGAACAAGGAAAAATGTTCTATATGTGAAAGAAATAAGATTATCATAGATCAATAAATGTTTTATTTAATTGATAGAATCAGGCGTTACTTTGCGTAAATTCATTATAATAAATATATTAATATTTAATTCGCAACCATCCGCTTAATTAAATACAATGATGTGTCTTACCTGGATTGAAGAGCACCTCCCGCCCTCCCTCAATTGCGTGCACTAATCCCGTCGCCACTAATCCCAGCACCACTACTCCCAACATCATTACTCCCAACATCATTACTCCCAGCACCACTACTCCCAACTCCACTACTCCCAACACCACTATTCCAGGAGAGACACACCATCGACGATAATACGACACGTGTTTCACCTCTACACGAGGCATCTTTAGGTGATGTAGACTCTACGGCGGCTGACCGAGCGGATGATTGCAAATTAAATATTAATATATTTAATATAAATATTTTATTGTCAAATCGCCAACAACATGGTGATCAATTTGTAATTAATCTTCTTTGAGATACTTCAAAAATTCAGCAATCTGTATAAGGGAAAAATATGTAGGCAATGAATAGATTACTGGCATTACGTATAACATTCAATTTAGTTTAATAACCTTTACGATTTGTTTTGATATATGTTCTCAGTCAGCAGTCGATCGGTATAACCTTGTCCGTTGATCTTGCCCCAAGCAGGCACGGTTACTTCATATTGAAACTACAAGTTTAAAATAAATGAAGTTAAGCTATTGACAACCCTAACGCCTACCGAGAAGTTTACTTTTTAATAATAAAATGCAATTCTAGTGGAAGTTCTATAAAACTACGTAGCGGTCGCCAATTTATGTCCGCATTAGAATGAATAAGAGTGGTCAATAAGTTTGTAGACGTAGCACTCCTGTAATAGTTCGTTACCCTCATTGATCAGAGAAACTTTAAAAGCTAACGTACGTTTCTTTGAAATGCTATATCCATTCTGAGATATGATATGTATAACATTATGTAGACTATCGTTCTAGAATAAAACTGTGTCTGGGGTGGAAGTTTGTAACTATGGTGTTAGTATATTGTTGGCAATGTTGAACATAGAAACCGCTTTCATAAACAGTAAACTTGAGCTATTCAAGAATGTTATAAAAGATTTCTTTTCACAACACGAATAACAGGAACCAACTGCATTTACTTGTTTTATCATATTATCTTCAAACACAACTATATTTCTGCTCAACCCACATAACTAGATATAAGTACTCGTAGTTCCTGGTTATACTACTGACCTATTTTTGGAAATAAATTATTAAGTTGTCAAGTCAAAAGCTAACTTTTCCAAAAAGTTTATACTTGAAAACATATATAAAAATTTTAAGTCACTTTAATAATCCGTAGGGACTAGTTTTAAGTGTTTTAAGAAGAACAAAATAAAGCTTCAATTTTATTTTAGTTTCATAACCATGAGCGTTATAAAATCATAAATTATATCATATTCTATACATTTCTTACAGCCTACCAAAAATCCAATACTGAACATGGGTCTCCTCTATAGATTGTTCATAAAAGGGATATTTGCCGCAAGCTCGGCAGGCGAATCGACAACAACCGTCTTTCAATATTTTGAGTTGTCATAAGGAAGATGTGCTGCCCATCTCCTGTTTCCTGATGATGTGAAAAAGTAGATCTTACGCTGCCTCTACAAGACAACAGCAAACAAAAACCGTTTTTTTTTTCGGAATAAACGTTACTATCACTTTAAAGTAAAGTAAAAGTAAAGTTACAGCCTATATACGTCCCACTGCTGGGCTCAGGCCTCCCCTCATTTCTGAGAGGGTTTTAGGGCAAGGAAGTGTCCGCCGCGCTGCCCAAATGCGTGTTGACGAACTTCACATGTCTTCGAAATATTTTTTTTCTTATTCCTCAGACATGCAGGTTTCCTCACGATGTTTTCCTTCACCGCCGAGCACGTGGTAAATCAGCACTTAAAATTGCAATTAACATTTTCATTGGTGCCGGCGGGGATCGAACCCGGGTTACTCGCGTTCTGTTATATTTACAGCGAGCGTTAACCACTGAGCTACCACGGCTCTTACTATCACTTTACTACTTTACTTTACTATCACTTTATTTTTCAGTAATTAATAAAATGGATGAATCTTACTAGGTGCCAAATTCTGTATGATTTTTTAAGCTAAACTGATTTTCAATAACTCTTAGTGTACAAGTACATGAATACTGCATGTATTAATAAATATATTATACACACTTTAGAAAGTGAATGTAAAATAAATATGAAAATCATGTTGTACTTCTATCAACGAATGTTCCCCTGTAGTCAACTATATTAACGAAAAGGCAAAGGCAAAACGTTAAAAGCAAATTTAATTTTCTTTACTTCATATGAAATTCATCGCTGTGCCATGGCAATAATATAATGACAGTCAGTTGTCTGCTGTTCAACCCCGTGCTTATATTTGCATAAATAATGACTATATATTTCTTGTACCTAAACCTAAGGGGTATTTACGTCGGAGCGCCGGTTATAATTATTGTTCAGCGTAGTTCGTGCAAGAATTAATATTTATTCGATTGGTACTTCGATTAAAGTTACTTTGATAGTACGGACGAATCAATACCTACCTGCTCGAATAACAAGGTAAGCAATGAAATTTACATAAACCAATATATACATAATTTATAATCCTATTTTCTTGTCTTTTTTTCTACTTTATTATCGGCTTCAGTAGTCTTTTGAGTTGGCATTTTGACAAGCTTTTACAAGAAAACCCTAGCTTAAAAGCATACCTCAACTTAGTTATCTCACGCTGTTTTTTTACTTATGCTCATCACAGGCTTTTACGCCAAAGATCGAATTGAAGATGTCGATTCACATCTTGGTAATAGTGACATCCAGTAAAATTTTATCGACAGTTTTGAATCGATATCCCCCCTCTATTCAATCGCTAGAGACTCCTTGGTTGATTAGCAATGTGCACCATGAACAAGTAAAATTTTAAAAAGATAATCGCAAAGCCGCCTTTCAATCCTAGAGATTAAGAAAAAATATTTACATGTTTCATCTAGTTAGAAACTCCACAATATCAACATTAATATGACATTATCATGAATTAGATAGTAGATAGTTTCCCCTATAGCTTAATAGTCATTTCTGGTGTAAGAGGGAATATACCTATCACCATTTCCCAATAACATCTTCACGCGGCGCTACCTGCTGTTTAATACACCAACCTGCTGTCAAACAGCCCAACTTACGACGGAAAACTTATTCCGTCGTAAATTGGGTTAAAATTCTATACAAAATGTTTCCAGAGACGCACAAGCACAAAGTGATAGTAGCCTAACGGTTTAGGGCGTTACGACTTTGGTTCGAATCCGCATGGTACACGGAAAGGTTTACGACAGGAGTCGAATGTCGACCTCCGAATATGTATTATTCCGACATCCGAATACTGAAATATTTGCTCTCCCTCTTAGAAAGGATAGAGCCTGTGACCTACAATGGGTCGTATACAGGCTTTATTTTATGTTATATTTGTAAAATGATGATGTAATATGGCGTTAACGTTCATAAAACGATGATGTTGTAAGCATTAACAGTTCATAAAACGATTTCAGTGATGACAAATATTCTTTGATGCCCTCTTATAATAGTTTTTTTTCACTTAGCGCACATTTCGAAACTTAAAGAACTCTTAACTTAATAGAAAGCTAAGCTTTTACTGTGGCAATTATATCGTCCAAAATTCTTGTTTTATTATAATATTCTCTTTTTACTTTAAGAAATCATAGCCATCAATTGCATGTCATTAAATAATCAAGGCCATACATCATTTGCAGAAAGCAATAAATAAAAGCTCCCTACAATGCCACGTACTGCTGGCGCCATTATGATTAAATACAATGGAATAAACACACACACACACCATAGCTAACAGTGATTTTAAAAATATATCTCATTGTAAGTAGCTCGACGCTATTATAAAGGAAATACAACAAAGTCTTAGGTGCGAGCAATTTGTATTCCGGCCGCCACGGTTCAGTGAACTTTACAGCAATAAATTTTAAGACGAACGAAACAGCGAAATAAAGGGGTCTTAAATAAATACAACCCCTTTCGGATTTTTGTAATTTTTAGGGGATTAAATGTTGAATGAATTTTCGGTTTTTGGTGTTTTTTGTAATGAAAGATAATAAGATTCGTACTTGCATTTTCTATCTAAAATACTTATCATTTGGTTGATTTTATACATACGAACAAACCATTAAGTTATAATAATACGTAAGTTTAAAATGTATTACTGCGAAGTGAATTATAATTTTGTATACTGGAACGAGAGATTACGCTGAATATCTAAATATTTAAACACCTGAGCCTTCGTCTAATCTTAGAGCACAGGTATTACAGTAGAACTTGTTAGATAAACATTGTATATGTAGGGATGATGTACTAACGACATTATTACGGATTCTCCACTACTGCCTTTTTCTGAGAGTAACCAAAGTTAATTATTATTGTTTGTGACCAAAGCGGCAATAAAGGCATTTTACATACTACAGTACGTGAGGGTAATATGGTCATCCGGTTAATGTGGTCACTTTCTTATAACTTAAAAACTACAGCCTTGTTTGCACGGATAGTTTAGTGATACGATAGCTCTTATCCGTCGATCAAATAATAAAGAGTAAAAAGGGCGCTAAGGGTGCTACTTTTTCGACGCCATTTTGACAGTCGACGTTA
The DNA here is from genome assembly GCA_907164705.1 of Parnassius apollo. NCBI lineage: Eukaryota > Metazoa > Arthropoda > Insecta > Lepidoptera > Papilionidae > Parnassius > Parnassius apollo. Next base: position 2,835,296 of record CAJQZP010000741.1, on the reverse strand, counting down.
TAGAAAATATTTTAGTCGATTTTTGTATGGTGTAGTGTAGTTAGTTTTTTAAGTTGAATTTTCAAAGCGTTCGTAATTATTGCCAAAGCTTGTTTGTTTTTTTTTTCTTATTATTTTAGTTATAATATACGACTTTGTGTTTTCTTCTCTGGCCTTCTTCTACTTTTGGTTTTATAGGGCGGCAAAGCTTAAGGTGACTAAATTACTCTCACGTAGCTTATAGTATAATACTCGTATAACATACTGCTTCTTCTATAACATACCTCAACTTAAACAGATTTATACAACAGAAATATATTATCTAAGTACATCTTTCAACATATCGACAAAAGATCTTTCCTTATCCTCTCTAATTTAATTTAAAATGCGATTTTAACTTTTGACCCGGGATAAAATTACTCGAGTACCTGTACGTGTAATTATATAATTAAGAACAGAACCGGTAGCTTAATTTACGTACGAAACATTTAATTGTTTGTTAACTCTTAATCAACTGCCAGAACACATAGCAAACTAATTTTCAAGTCTGTTTTTTTTTCAGCAATTCTCTCAGGAATTAAAAAGGTCAAATGAACAGCAGCATAGCTACATTGGAGGGTCCGCCTCGCAAAAAGTTTTGAAGGCTTTAATTTAGCCCGTTGTTAATTCGCGCGCGACCGATTCAAAGGCATTGTCGACCATTATTAAAAGCGTAAATTGTCAAACAGATGTTGCAAACGACTTTGGTTGCGTCCCGCCTAATTTAAAACGCAATGAAAATTTTATCAATATAGTCATGGTTCAATTGCTCGAGGCCTATCCAACCAATGCAGATGATGACAGTGTGTTTTTTTCCTTAATGGTAGCTAAATATGTTTGTAATAGTACTTAATTGTGCTACAAATGGAATAACGGAGAAATACTACACAATATAATGCGACGGCACGGCGTACTATAAGACTAAACGGTGCGTTCAATCTCAAAAATCTATAGCTAACTTTTTTGTTTCTTGACATTTGGAATTGAAATGTTGTACGTACGTACGTTCCTAAATACTTATTCTAGTAGATAGTTAAAACACCGCCATTCAAAAAAAAACATATTTATTTAGCAAAATAAATAGCAAAAATAAAATTTTGTAAACTTTATACAAAAATTAAATTTAAAAAGTTTAAAATAGTTCTTACAGAAATGCTGTAACCAATACTGATAATAATTACCACATCAGATAAGAAGCATGCAACATCGTTTTTATCATACGTGTGGTTAAAATAATCAGCGCAAAAGAAATCTCATGTAAAAATATTTTTCCAAATATTAAATACCTACTTATGTATGCTATTTTGTGCTTACTTATTCAATAAGAAGTATTTTATTGTAAGCACAAAATAACAAGTATTTTGTTGTATCCACAAATGTCATAAATAAGTGCAAATAACGAGAATCGTCCATTTATTTTTTTCTCTCGGTCGACATTTCTGCTTGTAGCTCGAAAATGCGCAGTAATAATGTAGATTTTTTTCTAATATAACTGAGGACGTAACGAATATAAAAATGTCATTAATTCGACATCGGTAGCTTTCGGCAACAAGGAAACCTCTACATGAAAATCGAAAAGACGGAAAATTTTCTTATGGCACTTAAAATTTAAATAAAAAAATATTTATTAAAATCTTAAAAAATCCAAAAAGGAATAAATAATACTTATATATTTTCTTGAATAACTTAGAAAATATCTTAAGGTAAACTTCCATAATGAGTAATTCCACATTGTCAGAAAGATAAACGATTGTTGAACCTATTATCATTCTATATTTACGCCACTCTCGAACGAGAGAGTTTAGTTCAGTGTACAAGTTGATGGGACGCAACGTGTTTGCGTTCGACCGTCAAAATATAATTTTTTTGCCAACTAATCTCTTCATCTGTCATGTGGGAGGCAATGGAATGTAAATGGCTGTTTAATTTTGTTTTGTTTAGTTATAATTTTTTTCGGCTAAGAAATTCCAAAATTTTCGGTGTTTGAGCAGCCCTGAAAGTTAGTAAAATAAATATAGATACACTTTACTCACTCCGGGCTCCACTGCCGCGCCGTCGTTACTGTATAATTTGCTTACAGAGGCTCGTGATGAAAAATAACGATCACTGTAGAAATACAAAATATTTCAAAAACCAAACTTGGTAATACTTGACCCAGGTAAGATTTTATTTTTTTTAGTCACAGATTTTCATTACAGTATATCCTTTCGCTAAAAGTACATAGGATTTTTATATAAACATACTCAACGTCTTGCACTTTATGGAGTGACCTGAAAGTGTACTTTGGTGAATGCTAAATTAAAATACTGGTTGTAACTAGATAAAACTTTTTGAAAACAAAATATAGTTGATGAGAAAAAAATTATTGACGAGTCAAGTAAAAAAGACCAGTTTTTACTATACCCAAAAATTTAATTAAGTTGATTTCTAATTATTTTAAGATAAAAAAATATTTTCTATTGTTGATTGAAATCTTTTTTTTTTTACATTTTTTCACGATCATTGATGAGCATTAGATTCATGAGCATTATGAGTATTACACTTTTCGATTTACCAAAAATTTTTATTGACGTTTGACATAAAATTATCGGATAATTAGAAGTAAAATAAAGTAATGAGGTTATTTGTGAAAATTTGTGTGTATTTACAATACTTTAAAAAAAAATTACGTAGGTATAACATGAGCGCTTAAGGTTTTTTTTGTGAGTATCGCGATGAAAACGAGAGCGTACTCTATTCTATTCACTGTTACGGTAAATAGAAACTATCCACCATCTCCATCTTCGCAATGACATAATAATTTTATTTTTAGTAAATGTGTAAAAAATTATAATAGCTCAAAGGCAAAACGCAACAAGAGTTACATCTAGGTCCATCTCAGCGGGCATACGGAGTTTAAATGATACAACGAGTGTGTACATGGTGTGTTCTCGTGTCGAGCCTTTACGCGACGAGAGGCACACGCACAGCCCCCATGAAACATTTTTTAAATGGAATGCACCGTTTGGTTCCATAGTGCGACAGCACGGTAAAATACGTCTGTATTCTTTTCTTATTCCCGATAGGGTTTTAGAGCAACGAAATATCCGACGCGTGTAATGCATTTTGGCATACTACAGATGTTTCTGCGATATTTTCCTTCATCGCCAAGTATGTGATAAATAAATAATTAAAATTACCGTTAACAATTTTAATGGTGACGGTAGGGATTGAACTCGATTTGTTCGCGTTCTGAACGTATATGTATATCTAGAACGCCTCTGCGTTGTTACGACACGCAAGCGGTGTTAAATTAAACGCTAGTTGCTAAAACCACTGTAAGATAATAAAGCGCTAGATGTGTCACAAAAAGTACAAACGTAACCAACATTGCTCTCTCTGACATTTTAGTGTCGCAGTCTCATGCCACTTTTTTAATAGAATTAAGTACCGGCACCTAATTAACCATGTCGCCATGATCTATTAGTTTGAATTATTGCGTGGGTATATTATTTGACAGTGTTAATAATTGACGAAATCGAAAGTCAATATAGGTGTTGTAACCATAGAGTAATTACATACATACGTAAACGTCAGCGAACGGCTAAGGCTATTACAATCTAATGTACTTTTGTGATACCTTTAAAATAAAATTGTTGTTACGTTAAAAATATTGTTATTATAATATTAGTAAAATATATTTATTCAGTAGTATATTCCAATTTGATAAAGTAATAAAACACAGCATCAGGTAAATTTTTATTTTTAGTCGTTATTAGGAAGACTCTACTGCCCATCTTCTGATTTGTGTCCCTCTACCGCTTCTTACTACACCCACAGGATGGTATGGGGCAGTGGATATTCCTACACTGCCACTACACGTTCACGGATATGGTAATACACAACCACTCGAATATCAAAAATATTAAAATACTAACAACTATGCTCAAGACATCAAATACTTCAGTTGTATAGGTGATGTGATCCCTGAAACGTCGGTATTTATAAACGAATCAAAAGTAAACGAGAGCCATGGGAGCTCAGGAGCTAAGCACTCGCTGTGAATTTCACACAGTACGTGAAAAAACTTCACGGTTCGGGTTTCGCCGGTGACTCATGAAAATTTTAATTGTAATTTTAAGTGCTGATTTACCACGTGCTTGGAGATGAAAAAAACATCGGGGCCCTACTATACCGTTCATGTCCGATAAATCTAAAAAAAATTTTGTCGAAAAAACATGTGAAGACCGCCAACACCCATTGAGTAGGTAGCGCGGCGGATGTTTTCTATGTCCGAAATATTTCACATTTATATTTAATATGCGTTCGCATATTTGTTAAGCAAAAACAACTAGACTTTCGCTATCGATGTAATTGGAAAAATTAGCTTTGTATTTTATTTTTACCGAAGTTACTTGTATACTTATTCTAATTATGTAACTTTCCTGTTAGTCATAAGCAACATGTACAACACTATAAAAAACATGTACACACACATAATTCATACAAAAACCACACTCACACACACACACACACACACACACACACACACACACACACACGCACACGCACACGCACGCACACGCGCGCGCACGCGCACACACACACACACACACACACACACACACACACACACACACACACACACACACACACACACACACACACACACACACACACACACACACACACACACACACACACACACACACACACACACACACACACACACACACACACACACACACACACACACGCACACACACACACGTTCGCACGCACACAAGCACTCCTAGAGTAAATTGGCTATTTAGAAAAAAAAAAAAAAAGATTTATTTTTCTCTTTATTATAATTTAATCGGAGTTCTATGTATTTATCGGTGTAAATATATATATATATATATATATATATATATATATATATATAAATATATATATATATGTGTGTGGTCGATGTTGGTTGCGTGTTCAGATCACGTCGGGTGGTCACCACTGTGGCCGTTGAAGGAAAAGGAGAGATCTCCCGCCGGGCAAGGTGTTTTGCCCGGAGAGCGGCCAACACTCCAAGTGATAGATCGGAGCTGTTCTATATACTGTTTATTATTCGGAATGTTGATAGCGCGATTTAGACTTCGATATGTTCCGCTAGTGGCACGACGACAGCGCCCCTACATATATATATATATATATATATATATATATATATATTTATATATATATATATATATATATATATATATATATATATGCCATATATTCAAGAATATTTCCAAACATCACTGAAAATAACTCATAAAAAAATAAATACCTACTTTTAAAGTTCAACCTTTCTGGTGAAACTGTCATTGGTGAGATTGACCAAGTAAGTGAGGTAAGGTCCTTCTCTTTGTAGAGATGTAATGATCAAAACTTGTCTTCTTGTATTATGTGTTGTATACGAACTGTAATTTAGACGCTTTTCTATTTTTCTTGTTACAATTGAATATTAATGACATTGTAGTTTTACTGAATGTTGGTTAAAAGATGATTCATATACATACATATACATAGTATTATCACAGAATAAATAATAGTGCTACATACCTCTGAGAGTTTATACATTTCCCCGGACTTCTTTCGTCAAACAGATTATAGTTTGAACCTGGGACTTACTAAAAACTACTTGTTTATAACAAAGCGGATTAATTATTAAAGTTTTTAAATATGTGACTTTATAAATTCAAAGAATAAAAAATATTTACCCAAACAAAGTAAAATATTTACTTTATTTTTATCTTCCCGGTCGGTTTTGATACCTTCCGAAAACTATCGAAAGTTTTTTTACTTACATAAGCAAGTTCGCCAAACAAACAAAAGAGTTTACTTGGTGCTGTTTAAACTTAGGTGCTGTGGCCTATAGAAACCTCCATTTATCCTCTGAATGCGGATGCGTTGTTACCCCTATAGTCTAAGGTGGAATTTCTTGTAATCAGTAAAAGGTTTCCGGTTTTCGTCATCTATCTTACTGGACGCAGTAACATTATTTTTCAATTTTGTTCGTATTTTGTGTGATTTTATTTTGTATTTTGTCCTACATAACAGAGTTTGTAAGAATATCTGCTACCCCAATCCATGCAGAGGGTGCCGTAAGAGGCTACAGAGGGAAACTGAATAATAATAATATAATAAATCCCTATATGAGGCAATCTATGGGATAGTCTGTTAGGCTCTACTACAAATATAACTTAGGCTAAACTTAATATATAACTTAGGCTATTTAACTTAGGCTTTCAGCTCATAATATAGTCTGTTAAACCGAAGTGGAGTTTACTTTGTTTATAGCATTTTTTTTAAATTTTGCTTTCTTTACCCAATCTTGTTTTTTGTTAGGATAGGATGACAAACGAGCACACATTCCACCTGATGGTAAGTAGCTGCTGCGGCCTACAGACATCTACATCTATCCTCAATCATGAATCAAATGTTAGAATATAACTGCAGCATGATCTACCACGTTAGAATATAACTGCAGCATGGCTCTACCACGTTTCGGTCTTTTTGGTGCATTACTTTTAAATTGTCTTTTTTGCAGACGAAACCGTCTAGCACCTAAAAAGGTTGACAAAATTTCGTTTCTTAATAGCCTTCAATAATTGCCTTTTCCGATCGGCTTGACTCACTGGCACTGCGAAGAGATGTTGCATTCCTTTGCATTTTCTTTCGCATTTACCGCGGAGAGTGCTCTGAGGAATTGTTCGGCTAATTCCAGCCGCACAATTATACATTGTGACTAAACTCGTAATGACATCCATACCATCTGGATAGCTGGCGGTCCACCACTGTGTGGTTTTAAAGAAGCTTTATTATTACGGTACGGTATTGAATACCACCAGAGATTTTTCCGGACTGATAAGATTTAGGGACCTTCAAGAAAAGAGCCTACTCATTTTTAAAAGCCCGGTAATGCATCTGCAATTTCCCTGGTGTTGCAGTTGTTCATAGACGGCGGTAATCACTTAACCAGTAGGGCCACATGATCGTTTGCCCCCTCTCCTATAAAAAGAAACGTGCTTGCAGCTCACACGCGACAGAAGTGAAACCTGCAAATTAAATGAAATATAAAATTTAATACTTTACGGCATATGATTTATTCAATATTATAATTTAAACTACAAGTTCTGAATAAAATAAAAGAAAATTTAATTTCATCGTTCTAATATATACAACGTGTAACATAAATAACGCACTTTGAGAAAGTAGTTTGTTCAGAATCGTTTACTGAATCGATTCCTATCATTTTTAATACAGGTAATTTTTTATCCTAAAAATAATTAAAACTACGTAAATTACAGTCACACTAAATCTGTACAGTCAAAACAAACAGAAATGGACGTGAGTGAGAGTGAGAGTGGAGTGCAGTTTTATTTGTATTATTACTAATTCTATCATTCAATAAAAATAATGAAAAATATACTTTATTTCAAGCACGTTAAAGTCTTTGCGTTCGTGGATTTGTACAGTGATCACAACATTCTTCGGGAATTAGTATAATTAATATGATAAATAAGCAGTTCATAAAAATGTTTAACTAAAAATTCAGTGTATGTATTATGATTATAACATAATATACTAATTGGAGTGTCTGAGGGTGTGCGTTAATTACGTTACATATTTTATATATATATATATTTTTTTTTTTTTTTTTTTTTTTTAGACACACATATTATATTACTCTCTTCGATATACCTTAATAGTACTTACTAGTTACAAAAAGATTTAATATCGATTTTACCTAATATGAAGTTGAGGTTTGGCCACACACCTTCGTACCTTGTTGAACAAAACGCGTAAGCGACGCCGTTTAGGCGGCGTTTACGACTTTTTTCTAGCGAGTATTGAGCTATAATCTACAATGCATCCTATTTCATTTTTTACCACGTTATATCTTATGAACTTATGTGTCTGTCTCTTTTTACTGTCGCTTTTTCGTTTTATCGACTTTCAAAACACAACGATGCTAAAGAAGTTTTCACTTCAAAAACATGTGTTTCCGTATTTTCTATATTGTGATGCTAAATCTTCTTTTTAAAAAAATTGTTTATGTAATTTGTCCCTTTTTCTTATTGATCAGAAGTTGTAAAACTCCTGGTGTTATTCAGGCTTATAATGGAATATTCCTTTTAGAAAGTTTTGTTTATTTATTCTAATTGTTTAGTTGCTTCTGTTAAATCTTTTATAATGTTTGTAATATACTCTGCAGCATCATGACATTGTCGATTATGTAATATTTTTTCCAGCTAAGCTCAATTATATATACAATAATTATTTTGTCAAAGTCAATTTTTACTTTATCATATTTAGATTATTTTTACCAATTTTTACTCTGTCAATAAGTAACACAAATAGGGTGATGGTCCTAAGCACGCTTCCTTCCTTGTCGGAAGATAAACGCATTGTTTTAAGTCATGGATAGAGAGCATATTGCAATATTCGGTAGATTACCCTTTTTGTGCTACAAGGCATATCATCTAAGTTTACATCTGCAGTTAGGGCTATGATATGCAGTGAAGTATTTTATCAATTGATGGATTGCGAAAACTTGGTAACCTATATCTACAGATAACCGTGGTATCTGTATCAACAGTAAGTATGAGCACATTGCCACCATCAACTATTGGTTCATATGATATGACGCTTATGTTATTTTTATCGTATGCTTTTACACTGTCATTCTGGTTAAATAAACGTTTAGTATAGTGTGATGTGTATTTATCTATTTCCGGTATTAAGGAATCATCTTTTAACCAACGTTCAGTAAAACTACAATGTCTACATTAATATTCAATTGTAACATGAAAACTAGAAAAGCGTCTAAATTACAGTTCGTATATTAACACATAATACAAGAAGACAAGTTTTTATCATTACATCTCTACAAAGAGAAGGACCTTACCTCACTTACTTGGTCAATCTCACCAATGACAGTTTCACTAGAAAGGTTGAACTTTAAAAGTAGGTATTTATTTTTTTATGATTTATGATATATATATATATATATATATATATATATATATATATATATATATATATATATATTAAAATGATTGTTACATTTATTTATTATTAAATTAAATTTTCTTTTATTTTATGCAGAACTTGTAGTTTAAATTATAATATTAAATAAATCATATGCCGTAAAGTATTAAATTTTATATTTCATTTAATTTGCAGGTTTCACTTCTGTCGCGTGTGAGCTGCAAGCACGTTTCTTTTTATAGGAGAGGGGGCAAACGATCATGTGGCTCAACTGGTTAAGTGATTACCGCCGTCTATGAACAACTGCAACACCAGGGGAATTGCAGATGCATTACCGGGCTTTTAAAAATGAGTAGGCTCTTTTCTCTTGAAGGTCCCTAAATCTTATCAGTCCGGAAAAATCTCTGGTGGTATTCAATACCGTACCGTAATAATAAAGCTTCTTTAAAACCATACAGTGGTGGACCGCCAGCTATCCAGATGGTATGGATGTCATTACGAGTTTAGTCACAATGTATAATTGTGCGGCTGGAATTAGCCGAACAATTCCTCAGAGCACTCTCCGCGGTAAATGCGTAAGAAAATGCAAAGGGATGCAACATCTCTTCCCAGTGCCAGTGAGTCAAGCCGATCGGAAAAGGCAATTATTGAATGATATTAAGAAACTAAATTTTGTCAACTTTTTTAGGTGCTAGACGGTTTCTTCTGCAAAAAAAGACAATTTAAAAGTAATGCACCAAAAAGACGAAACGTGCCACTGCAGTATATTTAACGTGGTAGAGCAATGCTCAGTTATATTTATTTACATGCTGCAGTTATACTCTAACATTTGATTCATGATTGAGGATAGATGTAGATGTCTGTAGGCCGCAGCAGCTACTTACCATCAGGTGGAATGTGTGCTCGTTTGTCATCCTATCCCAACAAAAAACAAGATTGAGTAAAGAAAGCAAAATTTAAGAAAATGCTATAAACAAAGTAAACTCCACTTCGGTTTAACAGACTATATTATGAGCTGAAAGCCCAAGTTAAATAGCCTAAGTTATATATTAAGTTTAGCCTAAGTTATATTTGTAGTAGATCCTAACAGACTATCCCATAGATTGCCTCATATAGGGATTTATTATTATTATATTATTATTATGTGGGGTATCTATATAGTTTTCTCATCTGGTTGGAATGTATAAATACATAATTATAAATGAAAATGGAAAGATAATACATAAATATCAATAAAAAAATTAAAAAAATACATAAATAAATAAAAGCCCAACCAGATGGAAGCCCTCGGCAGGGGAGACCAAACGGCCAAGGGTTAGGGGGAAAGGGAAAGAAACCGGCGGACGATGCGGGCAGTATCAAGGAGCACCGCCTTCTGCATTTGAGCCCGGAGCGGTCCGTCACGGAGTCCCAGTCGCCTCAGATAATCAGAGAGGCTAACTGGGATTAGCCCATTCGCAGAAACGACTACAGGAATAATTTCGGCCGGCAGACCACCCCACATGTCGGTCACCTCGTGAGCCAGGTCCAGATATTTTGATTGCTTATCTGTTTCGGCTCTCACGAGGTTCTCGTCATACGGGATGGTAATATCGACCAAAAATATCCTTGACTGTGCCCGGTCCATCAGCACAATATCAGGCTTATTCGCAAGAATAGTCCTGTCTGTGATGATGGCCCGGTCCCAGTAGAGCCTGGCGCGGTCATTTTTGAGCACGGCTTCCGGCAAATAATTGTATACGGCAATTTCCGGTCCACGAGACCGTATTTCAGAGTGAGCTCCTGGTGTAGAATTCTGGCTACTAGGTTGTGCCTGTGCAAGTACTCAAAGTTAGAAAGCGCCGAACAACCGGAGATGACATGCCTGAGTGACTCCCCGGGATGGCGACAAGCTCGACAGACGTCGACGGTGCCATCCTTTAGGATGTATCTCCGATAGTTGTTGGTCTTAATAACCTGATCCTGTATTGCACAGACAAAACCCTCGGTTTCCCCGAAGAGATCACCGAAACGTAGCCAGTTGAGGGAGGCGACTGTATCTACGAAGGGCTCATGTAGAGCCCTGTAGTACCTCCCGTGGAGCTCCTTCTCCTTCCATACGGTCTCCCGGTCGGAAATGCTAAGCACTGCTGGGTTCTGCCATTGCTCGTTGGCTAAGGATGGAGGGGTAAGCCCTTTATCACTAGAAATGACGTCATTATAGAATGGATCATCCGATCTCGCCAGGAAGTATTGACGGAGGCTGCACACTTCGCGATTATGCAAGGTGAGCGCGCTCAGAAAGCCACTCCCACCATGCTTTCGCTGCAAGTACAGCCTCATTACCGACGATCTCGGATGATGCATCCTATGGGACGTCATGGTAGTGCGGACTTTTCTATCCAGGGCGTTAAGCTCAGTCTGAGTCCACCTGAGTATGCCAAAGGTATACATGAGGACAGGCATGACCCAGCAGTTATATGCGTGTGACTTATTCACACCGGACAAAAGGCTGTTAGGCACTTTGGTCAAGCGTGCATAAAACACGTCGCAAACTGACTGTTTCATACCAGCCTCATCAATACCGATGTTCTGTGACATACCCAGGTATCGGTATGTTTCAGCCTCGGAAAGGGTCCTTAAGTTGACGGGCATAGACAAGTCTATGCCCTCAGAGTTAGCAACCCTTCTCCTTTCAACATGGAGGACCGCACACTTATCCGTCCCCAGCTCCATTCCAATGGAACTGCTAAATTCACAAGTGATGTTTAGCAGTTCCATAAGATGGGAGCGACTGGAGGCGAATAACTTGAGGTCATCCATATAGAAAAGGTGGGTCACTTTTGTTCCTCCTTTCCGTAGCTGAAATCCCCTCCCGGAGCCCTCCAGTAAGGTACTGAGAGGGTTAAGAGAGAGGCAGAACCAGATTGGACTCAGACAATCGCCCTGGAAGATACCCCTTCTTATCCTTATGTGGTTCTCCGCAGCCGTCATCCGCTCGCCCAGATGACAAAGGATCGTACTCCACTGCCCCATACACTGCTCGAGGAAGTCTCTAACTGTACAGTCAATCTTGTACAACTCGAGGACCCTCTTTAGCCATGTATGGGGCACCGAGTCGAACGCCTTTCTGTAGTCTATCCAGGCGGCAGAGTTCTCAGTTCCGACGGTTGCGTTTCACCACTTTGCCTATGACCGCGTCAATGAGGAGTGGTTCCTTAGTTCCACGAACACCGCTCCGATATCCATTTTGAGCGTGTGACATCACCTGGTTTAGCTCCAGGTGACGAGTGATCCTCGCGCTCAAAATGGATGTCAGTGTCTTATATATGGTGGGTAGACACGTGATGGGGCGGTATTTGCTCGGGTCTGTGGTATCCTGATCTTTAGGAACCAAGTGAGTGATCCCAGTAGTGAAGAGGCTCGGGAGTGACTTCTGGTCGAGAGCCTCTTGAAACTGTCGGGCGAGCACAGCGTGACACACTATGAACCCCTTCAGCCAGTAATGATGCAGCCCGTCGAGCCCCGGACTTTTCCAGTTCGGGGCCCTACGGACCGCCTCAGCCACGTCTTCTGGCGTTATGGTGATGGGGTCCATATTATTATTATTATTATTATTCATCAGTTTCCCTCTGTAGCCTCTTAAGGGACCCTCTGCATGGATTGGGGTAGCAGATATTCTTACACACTCTGTTATGTAGGACAAAATACAAAATAAAATCACACAAAATACCAACAAAATTGAAAAATAATGTAGAAATGCGTCCAGTAAGATAGACGACGAGAACCGGACCTCTAACTGATTACAAGAAATTCCACCTTAGACTATAGGGGTAACAACGCATCCGCATTCAGAGGATAAATGGAGGTTTCTATAGGCCACAGCACCTACTAAGTTTAAACAGCGTCAAGTAAACTCTTTTGTTTGTTTGGCGAACTTGCTTATGTAAGTAAAAAATCTTTCGATAATTTTCGGAAGGTATCAAAACCGGAAGAACCGGAAAGATAAAAATAAAGTAAATATTTTACTTTGTTTGGGTAAATATTTTTTATTCTTTGAATTTATAAAGTCACATATTTAAAAACTTTAATAATTAAGTGAGTAGTTTTAAGTAAGTCCCAGGTTCAAACTATAATCTGTTTGACGAAAGAAGTCCGCGGAAATGTATAAACTCTCAGAAGTATGTAGCACTATTATTTATTCTGTGATAATACTATGTATGTTATTACTCTAAGTGTAAACTTTAATTAAAAGTATCGAATTTGACAGCAAATGTTAAATACGGAAGAACTGTGGCGCCGCGGTTAAGGGACTTTCTTAGTCCAATAGACCCTTCTTAAGACTTTCTTTCTCTTCTCGAGTTTAAACTAACTATGGTTTAGTTTAAACGTGAGACTATCAATTAAGCACGTTTTGTAGTAAGACGGATAAATGGTAAAAGTTAAAATAATAAAAGTTTTTTATCATGACGGAAAAGATCATTTAAATGCTTATTAATATAAACCGTTTTGCTTGTTTTCAAAGTATTCAGAGTTCATATTCACGTACAGTTTTCAACTGTTTGTTTACACATCTAGATACGTCTTCTTCAACCGCTCACCACTGCCCAAGGGATTTGACTACAAATGTTGGACATTACAGTTTGTAAGATATACGTTTCTAGAGTTTTCAAAAAGTTAAAAGGGTAAAATGTGACACTAAGAATGTTTTACAACAGATATAAATATCGTCATGGAATATAACGTTTCGATTTTTATAATTTTATAAAATAACTTATAGCATTTTCGTTATTTTTAAAATATAACAATCTCAATTTTAGAATAACCTTCTAATTCAAATTTGATGAATTGATTGAAATTCAGAAATTTATTCTTTTATGGTTAATTTCAATAATAAGTGTTATGAAATGTGACATTTCGTAAATTTTAATAATCGAATCTTTATCCTCGATTTACAAAGAATATTTCGTTAATTTAAACTATACATACTGTAACGTACTTTACACAACATACTTAATTAAACTTTGGCAGACTAGGCGACTCTTTTTACTTGTAACAAGGTAACACTCTATTTTAGTTCTTAGGTGTGACAACGCATCTGCATTTTGATTCTTAATCGAGGATAGATGTAGGTGTATATGGCCCATCATCAGGTGGACTGTGTGCTCATTGAAGTGAACATCAAAAAGTTATGGCAAGAACATGTTTCTTCAAAAAACGTCACGAACTTGTGAATGCTATTCATCCATAGCATGCGTGACCCAAGAATTTGACAAAAACTAAAAGATAGAGTTGAACTTTAATATGATATATGTGAAAAAAACAATCAGAATAAATCTTGAAGGGATGTAAAAGCAGGAATTATATTTGTTTATTTTTACCTTTGAGTTAAAAAATGCTTTTAGATTATACGCTTTTTTTAAAGTCTTAAATATTATTTAGCTACAAATTCACTAATTAGGTAACAAGCTAGTGTGTACATAAAACACAACTAAAGTAAATAGGTACGAAATCATATATTCTTACCTTTATACTGATCACAAATTTACTATTATTTTTGTGAAATAATAAATGTCTATTTCGTAATTGTGGAAGAAATAAATTAGCTTAAAACAAATAAGAAAATATATGAATTATCTCTCTTTAATCCTTAGCGTTTAATAATTACGATAGAATATAATATATCGAGGATACTTTTTCATTCATTTTTACCACGTTTTTATTAAGTTACTTTCTTGTTTGTCTGTCTGTCCGGTTTTCGATCCGGGTGAAATTTATACATTGATTTTAAACTATCTTGCCGGAAACTTGACATTTTGAATATAGCTCAAATTCGGATCACAATGCAAGATTATGATTAAAAAAAACGGAAGAAAAAATAAAAAAATCACTTGTTATAGTTATTAATTAGGTGTGATTTGCTTTTATTTCTTTTTTCACATGCAGACATTATTGGTTCCGGATATTGGACAAATTATTGATACTCACTAACCCTTCTTCTACAAAAAATACTATGCTTGTAATTAATAATTCATCCAAAGTAATAGAGTAGAAAGAGAAATTAATATAATTTCTATTTCTATCAATTCCATTCTGCGCAGTTTCCGTTTTCAACAATAAATAATGACTTCTCCGAGTCGATATTAATTATTGCGAATACATTTGGCATTCGATTCAAAAAAATTCAGTAGACTTTTAAGTGCTCGAATGGTTGGAATGGAAAATATCCATACAATACTTCAAAAGAAATGATTTATACCAGCTTTCAGCCTAGTCATGCCTTTTTTAAGAAAATTAATTCATAATTTGGATTTTAATGAAAAGAGCTTTCAGTATAAAAACAACACACACAATTTATTTGTATAAAGTCGTTTATTAATACTATTTAAAATTTGATATTATTAGTCTTATAACCTCAAAAAAAATAAAATAAATTATATAATTAAATAATACTTGAAATAAAATATCATTTTCACTCTCAAGCTAAGTTATAAGCCTTGTTCTCCTCGTCCATAAGGGGGCTCTTCATTGGTAAGCAAGTAATAGTTTCCACGTTCCCTAAAAAAATAAAAAATTGTTAAATAAGAATTGCACGCAAAAGTAAACGTATTAGTAACTGCGTAGTGGCACCGTAAGAGAATGCATATCATCTCGAGGGTGTAGTATGTAAGCTGCGACACTATTATTTATTCTGTGGCTGCGGCAGACGGAAACAAAAACAGTTCCTAATAAAAACACAGTAAAGAAAACTGCGGTTGCTAGCCTGCCTACTAATCCTGGCACAATATGGTTAAAAATGCCGCCTACTAATCCTGGCACCATAAGGTTGCTAGGCTGCCTTCCAATCCTGGCACAATAGGGTTAATAAGGCAGCCTACTAATCCTGGCACAATAAGGTATCTAGGCCGCCTACTAATCCTTGCACAATAAGGTTGCTAGGCTGCCTTCTAATCCTCGTACAATAAGGTTGCTAGGCTGCCTTCTAATCCTGACACAATAGGGTTAATAAGGCCGCCTACTAATCCTGGCACAATAAGGTGTCTAGGCCGCCTACTAATCCTTGCACAATAAGGTGGCTAGGTTGCCTTCTAATCCTGGCACGATAAGGTTGATAAGGCTGCCTTCTAATCCTGGCACAATAGGGTTAATAAGGCCGCCTACTAATCCTGGCACAATAAGGTTGCTAGGCTGTCTTCTAATCCTGGCACAATAGGGTTGCTAAGGCCGCCTACTAATCCTGGCACAGTAAGGTTAATAAGGCCGCCTACTAATCCTGGAACAATAAGGTTACTAAGGCCGCCTACTAATCCTGGCACAATAAGGTTGCTAGGCCGCCTACTAATCCTGATACAATAACGTTGCTAGGCCGCCTACTAATCCTGGCACAATAAAGTTAATAAGGCCGCCTATTAATCCTGGCAGAATAAGGTTAATAAGGCCGCCTACTAATCCTGGCACAATAAGGTTGCTAGGCTGCCTTCTAATCCTGGCACAATAAGGTTGCTAGGCCGCCTACTGAACCTGACACAATAAGGTTGCTAGGCTGCCTTCTAATCCTGGGACAATAAGGTTGCTAGGCTGCCTACTAATCCTCGTACAATAAGGTTGCTAGGCCGCCTTCTAATCCTGGCACAATAGGGTTGATAAGGCCGCCTTCTAATCCTGGCACAATAAGGGGTTGCTAGGCCGCCTACTAATCCTGGCACAATAAGGTTGCTAGGCTGCCTTCTAATCCTGGCACGATAGGTTAATAAGGCCGCCTACTAATCCTGGCACAATAAGGTTTCTAGGCCGCCTTCTAATCCTGGCACAAAAAGGTTACTAAGGCCTCCTACTAATCCTGGTACAATAAGGTTGCTAAGGCCGCCTTCTAATCCTGGTACAATAAGGTTAATAAGGCCGCCTACTAATCCTGGCACAATAAGGTCGCTAGGCTGCCATCTAATCCTGGCACAATAAGGTTGCTAGGCCGCCTACTAATCCTGGCACAATAAGGTTGCTAGGCTGCCTTCTAATCCTGGCACAATAAGGTTGCTAGGCTGCCTTCTAATCCTGGCACAATAAGGTTAGTAAGGCCGCCTACTAATCCAGGCACAATAAGGTTTCTAGGCTGCCTTCTAATTCTTGCACAATAAAGTTGGTAGGCCGCCTTCTAATCCTGGCACGATAAGGTTAATAAGACCGCCTTCTAATCCTGGAACAATAAGGTTGGTAGGCCGCCTACTAATCCTGGCACAATAAGGTTGCTAGGCTGCCTTCTAATCCTGGAACAATAAAGTTGGTAGGCCGCCTACTAATCCTGGTACAATAAGGTTTCTAGGCCGCCTTCTAATCCTGGACAATAAAGTTAGTAAGGCCGCCTACTAATCCTGGCACAATAAGGTTGCTAGACCGCCTTCTAATCCTGGAACAATAAAGTTTCTAGGCCGCCTACTAATCCTGGCACAATAAAGTTGATAAGACCGCCTACTAATCCTGGCAGAATAAAGTTAATAAGGCCGCCTACTAATCCTGGCACAATAAGGTTGCTAGGCTGCCTTCTAATCCTGGCACAATAAGGTTGCTAGGCCGCCTACTGATCCTGGCACAATAAGGTTGCTAGACTGCCTTCTAATCCTGGAACAATAAAGTTGGTAGGCCGCCTACTAATCCTGGCACAATAAGGTTGCTAGGCTGCCTTCTAATCCTGGAACAATAAAGTTGCTAGGCCGCCTACTAATCCTGGCACAATAAGGTTGCTAGACTGCCTTCTAATCCTGGAACAATAAAGTTGCTAGGCCGCCTACTAATCCTGGCACAATAAGGTTGCTAGGCTGCCTTCTAACCCTGGCACAATAAGGTTAACAAGGTCGCCTACTAATCTTTTTACTAAGAATATTGTTTTGTTTCAGTTTCCCTCTATCACCTTTTTCGACACCCACGCGATTTTATGTGTTAGTGGATGTATACTTACGCCGCCGCTATTATACAGTATTTTAAAATAATTTTTAAATTACTATAAATAATAAATGATTGGAAGTTATTTCTTTGTAAATAGCTAGTAAATATTAATAATTGTCCTTGTAAATCATTAAAAACATATCACTCACGCAGTAATGTCACACTTTCCCAAAGTGAAAGTGACGGCTTTTCTCTCTTCCTGTGAATAATTCTTCCATGTTCTGTAATTTTTCGCTTTGGATCCGATTAAGGTACCTGGATGCTTCAGAGAGTCAATCAGAAGTTGCCAACTTCGATTGTGACTGCACAAGTCTGTTAGACATAGAAAATTATCCATTATATGTATCGCAAATAACTATATTTATACAGAATGGTTTTTTTGCCGTCTGGAAAAAATAGGATGTAACATGTGAGCGGAATAGAGGCTATGGCACTGATATTTTACATTTATTTTCTTATTTTACATTAACATCTTATGAAATTGAATCAATAAATTTTACTAATTTGAAATAAACTTTTGGTACTAAAAAATAACAACAAATATTTTGAACTAAATAAATAAATCAATTAAAATCTATAATTGATTTATTTAAATATAAAAATTATATACTATATACAAATAAATATTAATATAAAAATTATATACTATATACGATAGATTTTAATTGATTGATTTAGTTAGTTTATATACACATATACATATATTTGCCTATATCCACCTATAACTAACTTTAAGTAAAGAAACCTACACACTGTCATTATTGAAGAAACAGATGTAATTGTGTTGCATACTATTTCAGACTTTAAATGGAATGCCTTACAGCCTGTAATCATTCTGCTATTTTTACCTTTAACATCGGAATAAAAAAGTGACTGCACCGCCGCTTCGAACCACAAGTACTGATATAAAGAAGCCTCTATTAACAGTAAGTTGTTGTTTGTAAGTTAAAGTGCTTTTAATTTGTTAAATGCATTCTTGTTTTTAATTTTCACTAAGCGCCCCTAAGCGAACTTAATGCTATCAGGCATTTTCTACCAGTGTACAGGCGGTACCCTGACCAAAACCTTGCAAAAGTGCGTTTTTCAGAGAAATAAGCTACATCTAAAAGCACATTATTAATGTTGCATATTCTATCATCACATTCCACGTTCTAATTTTTTTTATGTGTTACGAATACATTTAAAATCCACTTTTAAAAAATGACTAAAATTATTGATTACATGCATCTGTTGCTAAAGGAAACGCTCTAATCATTAGAGGATTACACTAATGGATAGATAATTTAAAAACCTATATTCTACACGTTTTATTTCACTTCTTAATTTCGCTTATCTTTTTTATTCGAAATAATTCCAAATATTCGGGCGTATTTTTACGCAATATATTGTAGCGAGAGCGCGTGGATTGTATAGGACCGAACGCTCAAGGTCTTTCGCTAGGGGAAACGTCTTAAGAATGTGAATACAAGTACCCTTTTTACTCGTAACGAGGTATTCCATTTTAATCCTCAGGGGTGACAACGTATCTGCATTTTGATTCTTAGTCGAAGAGATGTAGATGTTCTATGGGCCACAGTAACCACTTACCATCAGTTGACCTGTGTGTTCGTTTGGTACCCTTATCCTATAAATAAAGTAAATAAAGTACACTAAACTAATATAAGCAGCGCTCCAACTAAAAAAACAGTACTGTATTATTTTAATAGTACATTAAATATGTGTAATAACTTCAACATACCTAAATTTGTAATATATACATAAATACGTTATAAACTACCTCACGTATATACAAATACATACTGTACATGCACAAGTATACGTTTATTTTATATATTCCTGTAGGAAAAGAAGGAAGTAGGAGTATATTCCGGGGGTGGTTTTTCTCGGGGGTCTTTCCCCTTTTTTGTTCAAAGTAGGAAAATCACAATCTACTCCTATAGTGTTAGAAGGTAATTGCTGTTCAAGCGTTTGAAGGATGCGATGTCTTGTATATAGTAGAATCTTACTGCATAGGGTTGGGAATCTATCAACTCCGGGGGAGATATTATTATAGTAAAACGCACACGATTAGACTACGAGCTTTAATAATAGTGCACTGTAATTAATCTATGTTAATTATATGTAATCTTCTCGTCAGTTAAAAACAATGACACGATGATGAGTTTTTATATTCACGCGAATACTACACATTGACTGAAACTAGTTTTTCCAGGTTTTGCACCTGTATAAAAATGATTACGGCGAAACTTTAGTGTGTTGCTGGTGCTTGCCCACGAAGGTGTCTGACGTAAAAAATAATATTTGTCAGTTTGTTTATTATTCTTCTACGTGTTCATATTTAATTCATCCGATTACGGCGAAATCTTTGGTGAGTTGTTGAATTAGTGTGCGCGAAACCACGAATGTTTCAAAATAACTAAACTAATATTATAACACAATAAAAAGAAAACTAAAATCAATCGGGTAAATCAGGGAGATATTTTTAATTTAAAAAAGGTATTTCTACATCAGATATTTTTCCTATACCATAGAGGTGATTTACATACATTAATTTTACACAGAAAAACACTCAGATACAAAGAAAATACTTTTAGGCCAAACAAAAATTCTTAACGATGTGCTACCAAACCGTCGGTGTAAATTATACACGTTTCTTGAAATTTACATTTTTATTGAGTTACACACAAAAAACACTTAAAACTTTTCAAATAATCTTACTAAAGTAATATAACGTGCAATGGACATAAAACTGATATTATTTTGTTATAAAAGTAACTTATATTGCAATGAAGTAGTTTTTCAGTTAATGGTAATGAGATTCTGCCTCCGTCAGACAATCGTCTATCCATTGTCTATGCATAATCGTATTACTCAGCAATGCACATGACTACCTCGTGGCGGGTTGGTAGTTCTCTTTTTAGTTTTTTTTTTTTTATTTCAGTTTGACTAGATAAAATTATTATTATTTATAGTAAAAAGTTGACAGACGAGCTAAACTGATGTTAACATTTTAAGTGTTGCAAGTAAAAATTTTATATAAACACAGTCATACATAAATGCTTACTGGCCACAAACATCAGCAAATGCTATTAATTTTATACAAATTGTTAATAAAAAATCTTTGTCGTATTATATATCGTGTTTTTACGTAATTTTTACGGAATTTTGCCAGCTTTTAAAATCGAGTTTAAATTCAGCAGGTTTTGTTTAATTTTTATTGTGACTGCCTTTTTTGTCATATTAAGTGTAAATTGTTACTGCAAATAAACCTTATTTGAAGATCTTGAGGGGGCAACATTCATTACTAATTATAGCCCACGTTATAGCCTTCCATAAGCGTTTAGGGAAAAAAATATGTTGAATACAAAAATGTTTCTTTCGTGTAATTTTTTTCTTAATTTGTCCGATTTTTGTCATGTGATCGTTTATTTCTTCGACATTTGCAATTTTAAATTAACAATTAATCGGCAAAATCCCAATCAATAAACTTAACTGTGACAAATATCCGTGATATTTTGTTTTATACACACTTCTTTCTGATATCCTCTAAATGTGTCCATAAGTAAAAATAAAATAGATAAACTACTGAACTTTCCGATTAAAAATAACGAATAGGAGAACATCGCAAATTCCGAAAATACGTAAATAAACAAAAATACACTAAAAAAACTGCGCGCACACTTTCACACACTGGTGTTTAGGCAAAAAAAATTAAATTGTATTGTTTCATTAATTTTCAAATACAATATATTAGGAATTTGTTTACCAATTTCATATTTTTTTACGATATTTGTGAAAATGAAGGAAACTTCAGAACTTTAACTCTCATATTTATATGTTACACCATTATTTATATGGAGAGTGTATATGATATCGAGATATATATAGATTTGAGAATATATTATATATTTATATACATAATATATATATATATATATATATATATATATATATATATATACATATATATATATATACTTTTGTATGGTTGTAAATGGTACTAAAACCTCGTTAATTTTCCTTCTGTTTTTAAAGTATCCTCCCTCACATTATTTTCTTACGATCATTAAAAAGAGTTAATCATGCAGACTCTCCCACATCTCCCACGCTCCCTAAACATTGTCCTGAGAGAAAGTAAAATTTTCTCGAAATATGAACCCCTTATTTAAAGAAAATAAATATGCTTTTGAATTAGCAGTCGTTAAGGTTTTACAATAATTCATTGATACGCGTCCACGGTATTTTTGTGAGAGTGACATCAATTAAATGGCGGTGTAGAGGCAGATTAGTAACATGAGACAGTTTATAAAAATCAGTTTCTAACAATAACAAAAACGAATTCAATACAACAAAAAATTGGTCATTTAGGTCAAAGCCTCTAAAAAAAAAAATTGTCGTAAAAACCTTGCATTGAAAACGTCGGAGATGGTCTACGGTCGCATCCAGGTTGATTAGCTTGCCCCATATGTCTGAAGTTAGGCCAGAAGTCCACTTTGCCCATGGGTTCAGAAGTTCCATACTTTGTTATATCCGTATGAATTACAGTCACCATGGAAGCAGAATCCGGGTTAAGTCTAAGCTTTGCTGGTTTGTTTTCAAAGGCAACTTTCGACGGATCTAGACCTATAATGCTAAAAAAGAAAAGACGATACGATCTATATAATTACATAAGTTTAACTCTTACTATTTTTTGATATTTAATAAATTATTTTATACGATAGACCACGCTGAAAGTTTTGCAAAATAAAATTTTGTGTAAAATTCAAGTCAAAATTTATTTTGGAAATACGATAACTTACAAGTGAAACACGAATATTCCAATTTTAAATTTCCCTTCAAATTTTTTACGGATGGATAAAGGACCTTTTAAGGCAACCGTGTATCGCTGGTATAACAAATTTTGCATGGTCGAATAACTTTGAGAGATGAAACAAGTGGTCGCTCTAACGGCTACCCTTAAGGAAGAAAACATTCCAGTGTGGAAAAATTTAATTCAAGATATTAGGCAAATTACGTATGAAGAAATTCAGCGCATTTGTGCACAAATTGGATCGGGAAGTGTTCACGAAATTTTACACGAAACCTTCGGAGGAGAATAGATTCGCTCACAAACAGAACCGCATGGAATGGAGTCTTGAGATGATAACTAAGTTCGAACCAGGCTCACTCAGACGTGCTTACGACATTATTGTAGTTGATGGATCTAGGATTAATCAGTACGATTCAGAAATAAAGTGATAGCCGACGTTCAAAATTAACCAACGCCTACAAGGGATACTGTTTACATTGTCGAAAACTGCGCTAGCGGTGTTTGAGCAGGCTATAAAAGAGTATGAGACGGATTGGAAAAAGAATTTCGAAAATTGGTTTAGACGTGTAAAATTGTGGATGTTGGTAAAGATTTTCATTGAAGTTTGTTTTTTTAATTTCGCAAAACTTTGTGAATGGCCTACTTAGTGTCAAATATTCTAAGTGATCGATTCAGAGTCTTAATATATTACTCCTAAAAATACATTATTTTATATTGTTATGGTAAGTTATGTGTATATAATCTTCTTCTTCATTCATTACAGCCCTTCACAAGACCACTGCTGAATATACGCCTCCCCCAAGAAATGCCACAAAGCAGAAGCAAGGGCCTAAGCCACCTGCATCCATCGACTTCCTGCTTGTCTTACCAAGTCGTCACTCCATAGAGTGGAAGACTAGGAGTGGGATGTAACAGGTGAAATCGCATATCTGTTCCGCCAGTTCCAGTCCCACATTCCCACATAAATAACAGTACCAAAAACCTGTTACAAAATAGTAGTCTGTTACTACAGTCTTGGTAGGTACTTCTCTTTGTAAGGTGTTGAACCTATGCTAGAAAAAGGAAGAGCTTGTGGCGAATAAAACAGAGTAACATTTGTCATCTAAAATTGTCATATGTATGAATAAAGAAAAATTTGTGACTATCTTTTAGTGGATTTGTTATCTCGTGGAACAGGAGCTGTCAGTTTGTTTGCCACAGTTACAGTTCTCTATTTTAAGATACCTGTTCTTTATCTGTTACGATAAACATGCCTCACTCCTATCTTATGTTACGCTTTTACGGTATCTGTTTTTTTTTCTCATCAGTCTGTAAAAGTCAACTTGCTGTCCATAAGTTTGGGAAGGATTTGCTTGGCGGGCGGATTTACGATCGTATTACCAGAAGTTTCGCGTTTGTGACGCTGCTCTCTGTTGTCAACTGCTCGTCTGGGTATTCTATACCTTATGTAAGCAAGATATTTATAACACTAAATTGCAGAAGCCATAAGATACCTTGTATTGGTGGTGTAAGGATATCCTACATCACGTGGGTGTCATAAGAGGCGGCAGCGGGAAATAAAAACAGAGGATGGGCAACAGCATCTTTCTGATGATGACAACTTAAGACAATAAAAAACCGCGGTTGCCAACTCACCTGCCAAGCATGGCAACTATGGCAAAATCATCCCGATGAGGCAATCTATGTGAGAGGCCTGTGTCCAGCTATGGACTTTGATAGGCTGTGATGGAATGGATGGATGGAAGATCTATCAAGCATTTCCCAAAGTCGTCTCTTACGACACTTATAGAACGAAATGCGGTGATGAAAAGAATTATATTCTTTTATTTATTTATTTACACTTTATTGCACCATAAAAAGGATTACAAAGGCCGGACTTAATGCCTTTAGGCATTCTCTGCCAGTCAATCCGCTAGTCATCGTGTAAATAAAATATTTTTATTTATATGAAAACTATGTTCATGTTAATAAATAATAAATAATTTAATGTATAATATCCGATATGTAAAACATTTTCATCTAATTATGTACGTGGGTACTGGGTATGGTAAAATATTAATTACAGTAAAACTTTACGAACAAGCGCCACAGTCACAGAAAACAATATAATTGGGTTTTAATTAAAAAACATTTTGCTCGTTGTTTGTAATTTTTGTTGACGTTGTGTTTGTGAGCGTTGTGCAATAACGTTTATTAGAAGGTCCCAAATTGCCCTTAGTACTTTTGAAATTAAATATGACACATTCACATCATACCCTAGTTGTGTTACATATAACAACAATTTAAGCCCACTACGATATATACAACTTTCTAAGTATACACAACCGACTGACATATGTTTCTTTATGTTTCTTGTTGTTATATCACCACGGTGGGGCTGGGCAATCCATTTAGTGTGCGGAGCCAATACCCTCGCACAACTTTATGTTGCACCCCGTCCCATATGCAAACTAGGGGATTACATTTTTGGATAAATTTCTGCCACAATTGTTTTATACTTGATAATTTAAGTGCTCCGCGTGTCTGCGGTTTTGGTATTAGACAAAAAAAATTACGTAATTTTGCTTATTCTAGTTATACATTTTAAGTTAAATATCTCAATTCGTACCATGCAGGCTGCTTTCCTTGAGACATTGCATTGCCAGCGATACCAAAGACGTGAGCAGCTAAAGAATGTCCGATTAAATGCGTCTTTTTCAAATCAAGACCGGCTGCGGACATGTTAGCCAAAGTATCCGCAAATCGGACTCCCAGCTGCAAAAAAGTAGTCCTTTATTAACGTTTTACAAAAAAGTGTCAATTTATAGTCGATGAAAACATCGAATTATATAAATTATATATAAGTACATATTTCATTTTGAATATCGTCTATTACTTTATTTCTGAATCGTTCTGATTAATGCAAGATCCATCAACTATAACAATATCGTAAGCAAGTCACGTCTTTAACTGCCTCTAAGTTCATCGAATAATATTGCTACCTATCATAAAAATTTACAAATCCTGTAAAAATATTCCGTCTTTTCTACGTTGGTTAGTAAAGTAGTTTGGTGCCTGAAAATTATTACTTAGCAATAGCACATAGCAACTCTTTTATGCGATACGGATTGTATACATAAATAACTTAATAATGATGTGATGTATTTGTGAACGAATTTTTCCTACAACTACATACCGCATGCCGAGCGTGGAATTTATGGCGAATATCTTCCATATGCGGCAATCTATTGGGGATTATAATCCCTAGCTCGGTAATGGACCTTTGATAGGCTGTAATTGATGGTTACATGATACCAACAAACGTTCGTAGCATCTTTCTAAATAGTTTCAACATTTAAACTCATAATATAATAAAACAAATAAGTTTAAATGACACTAAAAAGATTTTATTTGACATCTTTGATCATCATCAAAACTTGCGATACCATCCATACCATCTGGATGACTAGCGGTCCACCACTGTGCCATTTAAAAGAAGTTTTCTTTCTCGCATAACTTCTTTGTGGAATCGACTACTACCGGAGATTTTTCCAGACCGTTATGACTTAGGGACCTTCAAGAAAAGAGCCTACTCCTTTTCAAAAGGCCGACAACGCATCTGCAATTCTCATAGTATTGCAGCTGTTCATGGGCGGCGATAATAACTTACCATTAGGCGAGCCGTATGCTCGTTTGCCCTCATATAAAAAAAATCTAATATATATATATTTTATTTTTTTAAACTAATACGTCCGAGCATTTGCTCTTTTGTCCTGGACAATTTTGGCTATGTTGTGTTTATGATGATCGATTTATTTTCGCTGTTGTCTTAAAGTACTACTCACAAAGCAGTAAACAAACATCTAGAAACAGTTTCAGACCTTACACCGTGTGTTTGTCGAGGGCTTGTCATTTTGTCACTAACAAACTTATTATTTTTGCTTAGCATTTTTCCATTTATTTATTGTTAGTCGCAATCACCGTACGTTTCTTCTTTTTTATGATTTTTTGAGGAAATTCGGCGCGTCGTTTGCAGGGCCGTTATCGACCTACAAAACTAAGAATTCCGAGAAAAAAGAAAATTTGCTGCCAGGCGTTTTTACTGACATGAATTTGATCTCATTTCCCTATTTCAATGGCGTATGTGGCTACGAATGAGAGAGTAAATTTTGACAGTTAGACAGTTATAATAGGCCTTCATATAATGTTTTAAATTTTAAGTTTCTACGCTATCCGTCTTTCCTACCTTCAAAAGGATGTACCTTTTAAAACATTACAGGTAGTCAGTTGAAATGTTTACAGAATATGTATTCATGGTGAGTTTCTCATTAATTAAAATATTTAAAATTACATGAGGTGCCTTTTGTCCCTTTATTTTTTAGAAATGTATTTTGTTCAATGTATTTTGTTTTATCTACATCGTAAAAATGTTAATTCATGCAATAGTCAAACTCGGTGTAATTATAGTATAATACTCTAACGTTTAATAAGAAATAATAATATTCCCTTTAATTATTTATTAGTGAGTCGGAGTCGTGCGTAGCGCTTGTTGCGCTGGTCCCACTCCCATTAGAGGGGTTTTCGTCGTGCAGCTTGTAAAAACTATTTGTTTTCTCTTTTCCAAATAATAGTTTTGTTTGTATTTTAGAAATAAATTTTCTTCAAATCAAATCAAAACTACTAACGTTTATTCATTTTAATTTTATTATATGTTTTAATACTTGAAAAGAAATTATTATTTATAAGATAAAATTTTTAAATATATTTTATTTCTCATCTACTTTGTTACGTCTTCAACCTTACCCAGGTTTATATTTCTAAATTTATTAATTAAACCTCTCTACAAAAAAAACGCTCGATTTACATGCTAAAACGGTACCAGTATTTTTTTTAAATAGCAAGCTAGTTAGGGTTTCTAAATTCTGTGAGGGAGGGAAGGACCTCGCTCTCACAGAATACCAGAGTTAAATAGCTTTTGTTTCGTATAATGACTGTATATAACCTAAGACGGAAACGAGACATTTCATCTTAGTCACGCATCTGCATTTTGATTCTTAATTGAGGATAAATGTAGATGTTTATGGGCCACAGCATCCACTTACCATCAGATGGATTGTGTGTTCCTTTGCTACTCATATTCAATAAAAAGAAACATTCCCATATTCATCAGCCTAGTTTTGTAATTTTGACAAATACTCCTTACATAACCAGAAACCTATGTCCAGTTGTGGATTGTTACAAACTGAAAGAGAAGAAGAATTACTGAGTCGCTCAGTTTAGTTTTTTACACTGTTTCCTTTTATATGCGATCGTGTTGTATTTATGAAGAAAAATAAAACTCAATTTACTTTAGAAAATGTGTCATTCACCTTTCGAGCATTAGGCACAGCCCAGTTTAAGTAAGAAGAAGCGAAGCTTGGCAACGCCATCGAGGCCAACTCCTGCCAATTCAAAAGGGCTACGTTGCTATTTCCATCTTGAATGTACGCCGTTATTACGGCTGTCACGGCGGGTCCGTTGGGACGACCTAAAATATGCGAAGTTAAGGTTTATTTTAACGATACTCGTATAATACTGGATTTCGCTACAAAGTACTTAATTACTAAGCATTAGTTACCTAAAATTTAAAATAAATGAAGGAGCTCTATTCTAATTTGCATTTATTACAAATAAGATGTTTCTTTGGTAGCATCCCTATTCTACTCAGTAGTTGGTCTTGATGAGAACCACCTAAACCCGCTAAATAGCTCGCACTGCTGTGCTCTGCTCCGAAGGTTTAAGAGAGCAAGCATATGTAGAAGTTTTGTGAAGTAAGGTACGTGGGGGTAATATGATCACCTTAAGCTTTGTCGCCCTATAAAACCAAAAGTAGGAGAAGGACGAAAACAAAAACCAAAGTCGTGTACTGTAACTAATATATTAAGAAAATAATATCACACAAGCTTTGGCAATAATAAAGAACACTTCGAAAAGGCAACATAAAAATACTAACTACATATAGTCTGGTAGGCATCGCCCTTTTCACCCTTTATTATTTGAGTGACCGATCAACAGCTATCGTATCACAAAGTCATCGATGCAAACAAGGCTGTAGTTTTTGAGTTATAAGAAAGCGACCATATTAACCGAATGATCATATTACCCTCACCAGTAAGACGTAATGTGTAATATATTACGTCTTTGTCCTCAAAGTTGACAACGCATCTGTAACCCTCTGTGTTTGAAGTTGGCTGGAGGTGTCCATAAGCTGCGGTAGCCACTTACCATCAGATAGACGGAAACTCTGTTTGTCACTTCCGTTTCATATAAAAAAAAGAATTTATCAGTGCATAAAATTCACAAAATATGTGCACATAACAAGTTTAACATTAATAATTTATGCTTTGCTCTTTGATATGAAATTGTAAGTAATTTTTTGTCATTGTAGATATTTAATAGCCTCATTTTAAATCAAGTAGTTTAAATAGTTAATAATTGTTGTACAGCCATTCTAAAACTGGATCGCTCCTAATTGAGCATTTACATCATCGTATACTTAACATACATAATATGTACTCCAAGCCATTTTCATAATTTGTTTGTAAGTACGCACATAGTATTACAAAATGATTTAGTAGTAATTACCGGTAAATCCATGCGAAAATATAACAGTGTTTCGGCTGGAATTGTACCAAGAACCAGAAAAGATTTTTTGGGCTTCGTAAATATATAATTCCGTATACTCCTCCATGGATCTTCAAAGATAAATAAAAACTGACATTATTATATTGTAAAATAAAACATTAAACATTTTATTATCAAAAAAGCCATACCCATGGTAAAATCGTAGTTTCGCTTCATTACTTTTGTCTTCGTGACAGTTGACTGTAAAATTTTAACGTATTATTGTAAGTATTTAATCTCTTATTTTTATAATTTAACAAAGAAACAGAAGAATTATATAAAAATTCTACACATTGATTTAATTTCTTGTACACCCAATACAGAATGAATGACGATTACCAAGATTGTTAGTGTAATATGCAATATTATAGCTGTCAAAGATAGAACAAGATTTAGTGGGAAATACCAAAACGTTAAAGATGAACCAGATATAAAATAACGATTTCTTATATTTACGCGAACACTACACATTTAAATAAAACTAGTTTTTACGGATTTTATTGCGTATAACAACTTATTTTATATTCCCGACGTTTCAAGATGTGTAGTTCGGAACAAAAATTAATAATTTTAATCTGGAGGTAGCCGCAATTAACTATGACATAGGGGCGTCGAATACAGTCAGTCTATAGATAAAAGTGTATATACGGAAACCTCAGTCCTTCCGTGACCATGGTTGCTATAAATTGCTCGAAACGCTGTGAATATAAAATAACTTAATATACGCGATAAATTCATAAAAACGTTTCTTTTTTTTTAACAACACACAACAACTACAAAAGCTGTGACCACGCGCATGTATTACATCCTCTAGCGAAATATAGCAACACTACACTGAATATTTATTTAGAAAACATTTTAGCTATTTCCCAGTAGGTGACACTACTAAACATAAGGTAAAAATCCGTTGTAGGCACATCGTTAATTACTAATATATTTGTATATAAATAATAACGTTACTGGATAACAGAGGGCACTTATTACAATAATTTTTCTTTCTTCTCGAATCTACTAGAAATAATAAAATTTAAAGATTATTTGGTAAATACACATTATTCTTACGATTATAAACCGAAATCACGTTCATTTTTTTCTCCATATCGTGACTTACAATACTTTAATGCACAACCAGGCATATTGTCTTTAAAAATATTTTTAAATTTATAAAATGAATGCGTCTTGACCTTTTGACGATGTCACTTAGACTAAATGACAAAAATCGGAGATATATCCTATAGGACAAATGTTACAGATGACAATTTTGTTACTGATGTCCGGTCTATTGCTACTACTACCTATTTAAATGTCTTTGTTTCTACCAAATCAAGGTTACGAATGAGCCTCTTAGCACGTCTCTCCACTGAATCCAATGCTGCTAAGTGGCATTTTGCAGAGCCAGCCCATACGTGACAGTAGTACTCCAAGCACGACCAGACTTGCGCTTTATATAGAGTTAGAAGTTGCCCGACGTGAAATACCATCGCACCCTTCCGAGGGCATTGGACTTTATGAACCGCCCATAGTTGAGGTTCGGAGAAATCTCAACCCCAAATGGTCAGTCAGTGTATTCCAAAAATACATTCCAGAAAGTAGGAGCCAGGGTGTACGGACTCCTATTAGATGTGTTTCGATGGGAGCCTCCTGTCGCTAAATATTGTTCCATTACAAAAGGGTTTCGCTAACGGGTTTCTACGAATGGGTTACATACTGTCATTAATATATGGTTGCAAAATCTTCCTATTTTTTTAAATAATAGTTGACACATAGGGGAAAATATTTTTATATTAGAATTTCGTACGATTATGTGGTAGCGAACCCATAATTTAATTCAAGTGGCTCCATTTTAATTTCGCCCGATTTTTATCCTGAGAAGCGACTATAGAAAAGTCAGAAGCAACTTTATTATTCAAGTTTATCGCTTACATCCAGATTCTTCATATAGATCGTCATCATCAATACAGCCCTTTACAAGTCTACTACTGAACACAGACCTCCCCCAAGGATGCCACAAAGCATTGTCCTAAGCCACCTGCATCCATCGACTTCCTTTATGACTTACCAGGTGGTCACTCGATCTAGTGGTGAAACGCCCTACACTTCAGCTACCGGTACGAGGATGCCCCTTGAGAAACTTTATATCCACCAAGTTCTTCTCCAGCTTACTAATCCGATGGGCTATGTCGGTTACTCTAGTTCTACTGCGGATATCCTTGTTTTTATGTCTATCACGCAGAAAAACCCCGAGTTTAGCCTTCTCCATAACTCGCTGAGCTACCTTGAGCTTCCTCATACGACCAGCAGTGAAGGACCACGTCTCAGATCCATTGGTCATCACTGACTGACTGGTATAATCCTGTTTTGAAGTTTTGAGCTACGCCTGATGATAAGATGTGTCTTAATCATCCTAACGCTGCCCATACGAGTTTAATCCATCGATTGACCTCTCGGTTGAAATTGGACTTAGCTAGTCAGACTACTTGTCCCAGGTAAACTTACTCATCAACTACTTAGAGCGTAGTGCTCCCAACAACTAACGGCGTAGGTGTGACGTAGACATTACACATGATCTTTGTTTTTTCCATGTTCATCTTAATATCTATCCGTTAGGAAACACTATTGAGGTCATTAAGCATGGTGCTTAGGTCCTCCAGCGATTCTGCCATAAGGACTAGATCGTTGGCAAACGAAGGTGAGTGGTGTACTCGCCGTTGATGTTAATACTGTATTCTTTCCAGTTCAGAAGTTTGAAAACATCTTCCAATGCAGCGATGAAGTATATATAATACCCACGCCATTTCAAATCAATTTCAATATAAATTTTTTCATATTGTCATCTATGTAATTTAAGAAAGAAATGCTTAACCGTATTTGAAATACAGAAAATTTTGAAATCTTTTATAAATTATAAAGAAAGAATATTTACATTACACAAATTGATAGCACAGAGTTAAAAATCGTAAAAATGTTTCCGAAATATATAAAGAATTTTAAATCTTGATCTTAAAGGCTGCTTTAAGATCAAGATTTAAAGTGGAGCTTCAGAAAGCAGGTGGAAAACCAGTACTTGTGTCCTTCAGAAACTTTTCAGTCCTCCATGGAGACACTACTCCGCACGTATGGATCAGAATACTCCGCACGCATGGATCAGAAGTGCGGTGGTCTTGTTCATCAAGAAAGGTGACAACGTTCTCTTGAAGAACAAGTGACCGATTT
The DNA here is from genome assembly GCA_907164705.1 of Parnassius apollo. Lineage (NCBI taxonomy): Eukaryota > Metazoa > Arthropoda > Insecta > Lepidoptera > Papilionidae > Parnassius > Parnassius apollo. Next base: position 2,802,700 of record CAJQZP010000741.1, on the reverse strand, counting down.
CTTTTCTGGGCCGCGTCTACGTGCTATTTTCGAGAGCCGTTACTCCAAAAAGCCGGTTTCCGAAAGGCTTTAGTACCATAGATCACATACATACCCTTCGGCAATTAGTCCACAAGACCGAAGAGTACAATCTGCCACTTTGCCTTGCGTATGTGGTCTATGAGAAAACCTTTGATTCCATCGAAATTGGGGCTGTGCTACAGTCTCTACAGCGGTGCCAAGTGAACCATCTATATATTGAAGTGCTGAAGTGTTTGTACAGTAGGGCTATGATGACTATCCGAGTACAGAACCAGAGTACGAAACGTATCCAAGTGCAGTGAGGTGACAGACAGGGTGACGTTATATTTCTGAGACTTTTCACCGCTGCATTCGAAGACGTTTTTAGGCTACTGGAATGGATGTAATGTACACTTTACATTACACCCACTCTAGGATTTTCTCCTAATTCGTGGAGGCTGTGATACAAATCACACGGCGATATGTGACATAAATCACACAAGGAAAAACATTCAGACCCGAAACAATGATTTGTAGGCCACACAAACTCATGTTCCGTGGATTCGAACCCGCGGCTCCAAGAGCCACGGAGCCGTAAAAATTTTAATGAGAATAAACAAAACATAAAATAAATCAAGTAAGCTGAACTACGGGTGAAACGTAGCGGTTGAATATTAATAAGATTGACTTCTGCACCTATTTCCATTCCGTGTTATGTTAATGAAACAAGTTATGCGGGTCGCCATTCCTAAATGTAAAAAGTTCTGAATGCCAGAGAAAGTTCCGTTTAAACAACAATCTTTTTCGACGAGCAAAATTAACTCACTTGGTCAGACTTTAACAATTGGCCGTGGCTCTCATAACGGAACTTTAAGGATTATCGTATTCGAGATGCTAAATTGGCGTAATTCCAATTTACTTCACAAAAGTCTATTAACAAATTCATTTAATTTCCTTCAAAAGTCTATATATAATAAGTTCTTTTTGAATAAGATTTTAGTACAACGATTTTTGGCGAAAATTGTGGTACTGAAGAAATTATCAGTACACGAGAATAAACTTAAAATTAATTTTTTTTTGTAGAATATGTGTAACAAATGGCCCATAGAAACCTACATCAATCCTGATTCATTGAATCAAAATGCAGTTTGCATGCGTTGTCACCCCTGAGGACCAAGATACGAGTAGAATGCCTTGTTTCGAAAAAAAAATTTCGTAAAAAGGGTTCCTAACACTAACCATAAGAATCACAGCTGCATTAAGCTACTATTTCCGCTGGTAATCTATGAAAGCGTGGTCCTTCCCTGGTCGAGCTGATCCATTCGTGCTACAACAATAATATAGCAACATGGCTCTAACAACTTTAAAATCAATACCAATCTACACTGGCAACATGAACTGGTTGTATACCTATTCTAATGTTTTGAAGAATACGTGATGAGAAGATGTGTCCAAATCTCCCGTTTTTAGATAAATAACATAAAAAATAAATAAAAATATATAATAAAAATAAAAATATAAATTTCTTTGCAACCTTCCGCTAAACAAATACAATGATCTGTCTTACCTGGATTGAAGAGCACCTCCCGCCCTCCCTCAATTGCATGCACTGACTCCGTCACCACTAGTCCCAGCACCAGTACTCCCAACACCACTATTCCAGGCAAGACACACCGTTTCCTGACGAAGTACGAGAAAGAAATAAACTTAATACTAATATTCCATTATGCATTTTGACAAGCATTCCATTTATTCTTAGTACCATAACCATTTAATTATGTAGAACGCCTTTAGAAATACTTAACCAAATAGATCCATCTCAACAACGAATTTAAGCGAGCAATACACTAACATACAATAAGTATGTACATAGACACACACAAGTAAGAAGTAAGCTCACATGAGCATTTATAGAAAAAATTGTGTTTTGCTATTTATATTGTGCTGGCCACATTAACTTACCAAAAACCAGAAATAACACTAAAAGAACCAACACACTAGCGTTCATTTCGCGATATTTTCACAAATCGTCATTATTTTTAGGCTCCTTATGTTTATATATGGGGGCCTGTATCGGCGTTCGCGTATGCATAATAGATAGTATTATGTTTCCTTGACCCGAACCGTACTGATTACAATCCTTTATTTGTTTAGTGTACGAAAATATAATTTAATCCTCAGCAGCACTGACCTTATTTCACGTTCATTTGAAAAAGAATGCGGGCGGTGTCTACTTATTTTTTCGATTTAAAACAAATTGAAAAAGTTCTAAAGACTTTTTTGCTTTTATTTTTTACCTTTTCATGAGGAAACTAGGAATTATATTTTTTATTGCAATAAACTGTACATTTAACATAAATTATGTCTTAATTTAAAATAGTCTACAATAACAGGCACCTGAACTAGGATAAACCTGTATCTCAGGTGTAGGATGTGCTAAAAGATACATTAACAAATATTTTCTGTTTCTTATATCAAATGAATAACATACCAACTAATTAGGGTTATTTCGGTAAAATATATTATCATTAATTTATTTATGGTATTAACTTAAAATAATCGGAAAATTTTGTAACCATTTCGAGTTATATTTTTACAATTAAAATTGCATTGACTTGATTATAAAGAAAAGAGCCAAGGAATGTAAAACAAATATTCATGTAAGAATGCCACATTCTAATGTTAGTTTCAATTACTTTATCTTTGCGTCTTTTATCAGTGACCTCGCTTCTATAGAGCAATTTTAAAGTGCTGTTTTAGTAACTTGTTATGAATATAACGAATAAGTAGCGCACTGAGAGGACATTATAGGAATTTTATATAAGAGACAGGGCGGGAATGTGATAGGGCGGAATGTTGCGACTTTTAATACAGCTCTTTGAGCGCGTTCCAGTAGCAGCAGTAAAGTTTTAGCTGCTCCTCCCCATGAGGTTATAGAATAGAGGAGAATTGACATAATGCGAAATATAGTTTTTATAAATACCTTTATTGTAGTGATTGTACCTGTAATAATGCTATACACATTACAGTATATAAAGATTTTAGGATGTTTGTGTATCAATTTCACGCATAAGGATATTTCAACGGATTTGGATAAAATTTGGTAAAAACTCGTAGATTTACCGGGTTCTAAATTAACAAGGGCTTCTTTTCATCATATATATACACATCATAGTAGCACAAATTGAATAGTAGTACATATGTATCGTATAAACTACTATTCAATGTGTGCTAATTAACGGCGTGTTGGCGAATATAGAATATTAAGATAGTGGTATAACCATCTTTTAACACCAGACATAAATATCGAGACTGGAGATGGCGAGCCACATCAAAGGTGCGAGAGGTCTAGTGCTGCAGTCGTCATACTGCCTGCTGTAAACGTAATGATTGAGGTAAATCCTGCCTTCGACTGGAGGAGTAACTACGTTCAGCAGAAGTTTTACAGGCTAATGAGGAAGTAAGTGTGCAAATTAAGTTAAATACATTACCGGCAAAATTTATATTGCTTTTTGAATATAATGACGATGCCGCCGTGATCAATTTTCATTTACGGCAACGCTTTGTTTGTAAAATAAGGGTGATAACACGCAATCCATGTAATGGTAAGTGGATGATGTCGCCCATAGGCATCTACAACTATCCTTGATTAAGAATGTCCAATTAGAATGGTACAACCATTAAATAAGATGAAATACCCCGTTTCCAGAAAAAAGTATTTCTGCTTCTTTACATTTGCCATACGAAACATAGCAATATTAAGTAGCTATTTTATGCTCCTATCAGGTGTGAGCGTGGTATTCTTCGGTTGAGTGGACCATGTAAGTACAAGAAAAAATTTCTACTGCCTGTACTAAAATCTCAAAGAAAAATATCAACTGCGGATGAAAACATGTTGTGCCAGAAGAACGCACACAAGCTCAGAGGCACTAACTTATCCTCGCGTACCAAACTGCCCCTGCTCTAAGTAAACTTAAAGGTTTCTCGTAGATCATTAGATGCACGTACACGTACACAGGTAAAATCACCTGACAACCAGACCCCGAAAGAAACAAATTTATGTCTTTGCATAAATGTTCGCTTTGGCTGAAATTCATACCTGAATATTATTGTAACATCAGCAGCTTTATTAAAAGTTGCAATGCCTTTTTTCAAAGTTACATCGTAATTGCAAACATAGTATTTCCTATAATCTTAATAGACACACAAGGACACATTCTTTTTTATATATTTTTTAAACGTTATAACACACCACATTAGGATTTTCTCCTGTATCGTGGAGGCAGTTTACAAACATAAATTGCACAAGGACAAACATCCAGACCCGGAACAATTATTTGTAGGCTGTTTAAATTAAATGTGCGCCGAGGACATAATAAGAGGAATATGAGTAATGAAATTACTAAAGTCAATATTATAGGAAAGGATAGGTACAGATAAAAAATAGGTGTGAGTGCGGTCAGTGTGCCGTCACTGTACTTTCTTTATTGGTGACTTTAAATTCATTATTATTTTTATTTGAAACCGCAGAATTTTGTTTTAATTAAACATAAAAATAAATAAAACGTTACCGATACGGTAACCACTTAATGATCAAATTTTCTAGAGTAAAATTATTTCTATAAGTATAAATACAGACTCTGATAACGCACATAACGGGAATCACATGGTCTTTGTAACATGTTGTATATTGAGATGAAATAAGTTTTGTACTTTAGACATTCTCTTCTTTGTGAGATGTATCTCCTGCAAACCTCCTTGATACGATCACAATTAACCACAATTGAAATATTTAAAAAGTGCTACTTGTTTTTTTAACAAAGTATCCGTGCCACCAAACTTTGTTGGCTTTGGAAAAAATGCAATTTTCTAAGGAATACAAATAATCTATACGTGTTAGAGCCACGCTGTATCTATATTACGGTTGTAGCACGATTGGGTCGGCTCGATCGGGAAAGGTCCACGCTTTCACAGAATACCAGCGTATAATAGCAGCTCAATAATGCTGTGTTTCCTATGGTAAGTAAGAGATCCCGAAACCCTTTTTACGCGGCATTCCATCTTAGTAATTAGCGGTTACAATGCATCTGCGTTTTGATTCTTAATCGAGAATAAATGAAGATGTCTATGGGCGACAGCATCCACTTACCATCAAGTGGACTGTATGCACATTTGTCCACCTTATTCTATTTAAAAAAAAACTTGAAACGTTATCAAAATACACAATTTCATCTAAATAGTTAGAGTTCCAAGAAATCAATTATATATAATAGGATAATTATAATAATTATATATGGTATGTATAGGACTTTGCCCTAAAACTCACTGAAAAGTGAGAGGAGGCCTGTGCCCAGTAGAAAGACGTATGTAGGCTGTCATATTTGTTGCAATTAACTTCAATAAGAATTTATTTTTCTAGAAGTCAGACAACGGGCCTGATGATAAACAGATGCTATTATAGCTCATAGCCACATTGCATCTATCACCAATTAAAACGCAAAGTGTTTATATGCTGTCTTCTAAGGATAAAGATGCATTTCTTGGGTACTGGTAAAAATGGTCTCCGATTCCATACACTTAGCAAACACCAGCTTAAGTAGTACCATAACATTGTAAGGCATTTTACGGTGGTATTCTATGAAAGCGTGGTCCTTTCCAGATTGAGCTAGTCCATTCGTGCTGCAGCTATAACAGAGCTGCAGCGTGGTTCCATCAACTACAATGCATTATCACTCTCGACGACTACGATAGGATACCTAATAGCCTGTGATTGGTGACTCTCTGTAACCTTCAGATTGGAATACAACAGTGAAAGTGTAGCTACTAGAAAATTATTTAACATCTTCGATCTTGTGAATTGTGAAATTCTGATTATATTTAAATACGAGCGAGATGTCTAGATTTACGATAATTAATTTTTTTTAAGTGTCCATGTTTTGCAGCCATACAATACAGCCTAGATCACTCCTGGCACTGCTCTCTATCTGTACGAAAAATGTCATTCAAACCTCTTCAGCCATTCCGCAGAAAAGCCCGGACAGAGCGAGACAGACGGGTAAAGCAGTTATGTATTTTTTGTGCTATGTTTACATTTCCATTCCATTCCATTACAGCCTACAAAACTCTACTCCTGAAAGTATATTACTCATAGTTCACTTGCGCAATATACTTTGCCACTGTTGCCATAATTGGCAGGCGTTGGCAACCGCCATTACCTATACATTCTTATACAGCCACTACACAGTTAAGGTCAACCACTTTCACATTTGAAGGTTCTCAATATAAATTAGTGATAGGCACATAGCAGTGGCAGTTATAAAATAGGTATTAGGTAAATCATAATCCTATCAAAAGTAACTTTCAAACACAAAAATACATATTCGTACATAAAATTATTCTTTGATATAAATCAATATTTTAATAACAATTTCGTGATCAAATTTTCCTTGTTTTCTGACGCCAAAATGTTGCACAGTTTGTTTGTAGATTTTCCAAAAGTTAATTGAAAATGTCAATTTCATAACCTTTTGTAAATGTACATGTAATATGTCAGTACTCTGTTAATACTCGATACTCTTCTTACTCGGCGTGTTTTTCAATACACGGCCGAATAACTCGGTTTTAATGCCGAGTATACTCGGTGTAAGTAAAGCAATATATTTTGATATATCGATATAATTAAAACAACAGTGTTAATCAGAAAGTATGTAATAATAATTTGGGAAGCCTTTGGCGCTCACAATAATGATAATGAATGAGTAGTAATGAGATAAATTTAGGAAAAAGTTAATGAAAAAAGCAATATTTAAAATTTAATAAAGGTAAATTATGATGCAGGGACTCAAGGCTCTCTGCACGATCTTGAAACAGCCTATTCCTTTTTGCTTCGTAGACGTTACCAGCCTCCTAAAATAATCGCTCGCTATACACGGTGCTTGCACATGGAACACTCGAGCTAAACATGCCTGCTCTAAATACCTTGTTTGGTGCCCTGCTCACCACTCGAAAGGACTCTTCTCTTTTGCTAACAAATTTTCTTTTAAATAGCAATCTAATTCTAAAGCAATGGGACTTTTAGAATCGTCGCGCTTTATTTTTGTACTTGTTTACGCGCCCGAAACAGGAATTTGATTGAACCGAGTTACTCGCCGAGTACTCGGTTGGAAAAAAATTGAACCGAGTAAAACTCGGTACTCGTTACTCGGCTAAAGTGCCTCTCGGCGCATCTTTAGTACTCATCGTGTGCGGCAATTTGCTATACTAATTTTCAAAAAAAAGTTAAGTTATTTACTTTAAGTTCTATTCTTTTTTCATTCTATAAAAGTTCTATATAGCCCATGAAAAACTCAGAATTAATTAGTTGATATTTTATATTTTATTCTATTCTATTTCAAAAAAAGATATACTGATAGATAATATACCAGCTGCTGCTTTAGCCCTATCAGAAATAAGTAGACTATGCCCAGCAGTGGGACGTGTACTACCTAAATAAATAATTATTTTTGCTTGTTATCAGGAAGTTGCTGCTTCCCATCACCTGTTTCAATTTCCCTCTGTCGCCTCATACGACACCCGCGGGACGATGTGGGGTGGTAGATATTCTTACACCGCCACTACACGGCTCTAAATAATGGATTATGAATAATTATTGTATTGTTTGTACTATCTACTACTGATGTCAACAAATTTAAAGTAGTTAAAGCTTTTAAACGCCGATCTTTAAAAATATACTTGCTGCAAAGTATCATCGTCGTCACCAAGCCAAAGGTAGTCTATTGCTGTTCATAAGTCCTTCCTAAAGTAGGGCAAATAGGCTAGGTATTTTACACCATGTAAAAATATCAGAAAATGCATGTTTATGACAGATTTTGTAAAAAGTAAACGAGAAATTTTGATTTCTATTTATAAAATTGCATTATAAATTTTATATTTCAATTTTAAGAATATTTTTTGTCTGTGCCTCAAATCCGCAAAACACTGTCCGCCATATTAACCACTGTCGTGACGTCACTGATCTTGCCTAAGGGTATTAGTGTTCTGTGTCAATGAGTACTAGCTCATTAGCTGTGTTATTTCGAAATTTTTCATGTTATCATTACGATTATTGAGTTTTATTCCGAATTTTATTGAAAAGGCATCATGGAAGACTAATTAACTAATAAAGCAGAAAGTATTAATCTACCAATGATAAATAAATAGATGGTGGCAAAATTTTTTTTTCATGCAATCCTAATTTTTGTTCTACTGAGTTGAGGAATGTTAAAAAACATCAATGTACCTATTACGAACTTTTGTTTATACCAGAGTATATTTTAGGTCAGAGTGTATTTTGATAAAACATACTTTAGTAGCTATCATAGTTTAGTTTATCTATAATTACAATCATTAGTTATAATATCTAAGTTAACGTAATTTAGCTATCTTCTTGCCAGTTTTTTCAAGTATTTCTTATATTTAAATCAATTGCCAATTTAATCAATAACTTTACCGGCGCTGTTATGATAGTATTTTGAATTCAGGCACAACACAACAATCATATAGATGATAATCATTATTAAACATTAAAAAGTATCTTATTCCTTTGCAAAATCGGCAAAATTCCACCACCATCCTCGGGTGACGTCACGAGTTGAACAGCATGGCGGCTAGCGTTTTCACGCGAAAATTTATAACGATAGATTAAAAGTAATTTTATAGCACTATTCGGTTTTTAAAAATATGAAAATTATAGTTGTTCATTATCACTAGGATTCATTTAAAACACTTTTTTTAAATGGGTGTAATACCTACCCTATTGTCGTAATCGCAACGATACACACTGGAAAGAAAATCACTCAAAGACTAGGAGCTTTTATTTTTTAAATGTCGTTTGTTTAAGCCTGAAATGGCTTCTGTTTATTATTACTATGGTAAAAAATGTCACACGAATTAATTTGGCTTAAAAAGTGAGGACTTACGATTGTTTTTTACGAAAAAAAAATGAATTAAATGTATGGAGCAACACGAAAAATCTGTATAATCCGGGAATCGCACAATTGTGCGTTGCGTCGTGCCTTACAGGGTGTTATAGTACTAATTATTTATGTTTTTGATATACTTCATATTACAAGAAATACTCCACTATATTAAATCATTAAAAAATTTCTTATTTTCAAACTTGTTTTAATGCAGAAAAATAACTTTAAGCGAAGAAAAGTTTATTACAACATCAAACCACCCCCATCCGATTGTAATAAAATGGTCTTTAATTCTACTGAGGTCTTCTAAGAACTAAACAAAAACCAATAATAAAATCATTAGTGTTTGCTCGTACTACTAATGAGTCGTAATCAGATCTTTTTAGAACTCATTAACTAACAAAAGCTTCTAGACACAATAGATACGTGATTTTGTAGGTCATTAATAATGTCTTAATTACCAATAGTTCAGAAAAGAGCTAAAGCTAATAACTAATACTTTTTGTTTTTCACACTACTTAATAAATAAAGTGTCATTAATGGATCATTAGTAAAGGGTCATAAAAAGGGTAAAATATATATTTATTAGGTCAGTTTCTTCTGAAGATCTCAATCACGAACATGACAGTGATTGACAATATGGAAAGTATAACTACTAATCTGGATTCTAGATTCTAGTGAAGTGCAAACTCGACTAGGTTTCAGGCTTTCTGAAGAAGACATTGAGACTAAATGGAGGTGGAAGACAACCGGTCGGAATAGTGATAGATTTCGGAAAGAATACGAATATTGAATGGAGGCTAATGTATATTGGCCAAGTTACGTGCATATTATCCTCCAACAACGCCAAGAAGAGTCATCTAGTGAAGATTTTGCAACTGCAAATTTTTCTACTTCATCCTCAGTTGCAAGGATTACAACAATATTTCGAAAACCCTTCAAAGAGCTAGGAACAAAGCAGAAAAAGAGAAGATCTAGCGAACATACAGGTAAAGACCCAGTAGCGATATCGCTTCCGCTATTGATCACATGCTCAAAAACCTTGAAGCAGCTGCAAAATTTAACAAAATGATTTAAAAAAATCGTCAGCTTTTACGTCAGTAAAAGCACTGGGTCTGATGCTTTCTCTAAAATTAAGTAAGTGGCAATACATCCCTTTGCGGGAAATTACAATTAGAAAAGGCGCTGAAGACATCCTTCTTATTACAAGATCCAACGGGCAAAATTGCAGTGTTATCCACCAAAATAATCAGTAACTATAACAGATTCGTCAGCTAAGATAACGCTTCAGGCATTGCTTGATGTCACGGTGAACAGGATCCTTGACAGTTTGTCCGAAAATGGTACAAACAAGCAGTTGACTCTTCTATCATTATAAATTGGGATTTGAAGATACTTCCGGTCAGAGTCGATATAAGCAAAATATGGACGGGGGGACCAAGATGATTCCAGTATCTTTATGACCTCCTTGGTGCCTTTTAAACTGTTCGTGACGCGGACGGAGATGTTACTATAGGTCTTCATTGATCACTCTTTTGACCGTGGTTCTGATTAGGCCTATCAGAAGAGATAATTGTTTTTGTGATTACGAACAGGATTTCGTTGGATTCGCGCCTCCCTGCTTTGATGATCGCGGGCATCCTACCTGTACGAGGTCGGCCGGTCCTCTTACAATCTTCGAAGCTTGAATCTTCAGTGAATCATTTGATAGTGCGATAAACAAATCGTAGGGTTATTTTCAATTTTTGTAGAATATCGAAAATCTCTTTTGGCGCGTAACCACAGCGGTGCAACGCGATAACCGCTACTTTATCTCCTTACTTCGACCACTACATATTTGAAAATGAATGAAAATTAATGTCTTTTTTATTTCCGGCAAGCGCAAACGTTATATCTATTTTTAAAATTGATGAAGTTCATCTAGCCAGGTTTTGACAGAACTTATGACGCGACTAAGTATAACTTGGTAGGACTTCGAGATACTATAAGTTCATACTGTGTAGATCTTAACAAAAATTAATAAATTTAATCTGTGGTAACCGCGGTTAACTATGACATCTGGACGATAAACATCTCAGTACCGTGAGTGCTGTAAAGTGCTCGAAACGGCGTATACATAAAAAAATGATATACGCGATAAAATCAGTGAAAATTTGTATTGTTGAAATAGGAATAGGATCGTGTCACCGAAACAAGTCTGTGCTACTCTTTCGGTCTTCGTTCGGTTCTTGCTGTCTTTCTATCTTTTGTTTTTTCTTTATATTTTTAAACAAAACTAATGCTTGTACAATTACTTATAATGTTGATTAGTAAGCTAGAGCACCTTTTTGACAAGTAAAACACTAGACTAAATATTTATGAAATTGTCAAGAGTGCCTTAAGAGGATACCTTGAAAATGAATCGAAGTTTTGGGGGTGTGGCTTATACCTTTGTCGGTGAAGCTAACGGACGACTGAGGGAGTGTCTAAATGAAAGTGATGCAATGACTTCATAGGTTCATAGTACGCAAATTAAGATAGCCATACCGAGAAAGCGTTCGAAAAAAAAGGCATGAAATTATTCGTAAGAATATTGTGGTGTCATCGAGAAATGTAAATAATTAGAGCCTATTCTGCAATTTTTTTCTATCGATAAATTTACATGGTATCGTGTTTTCCTTTTATGCAAGGTCATATAGTCAAAAATCATATACCAAAATTTTGGTTTGTAATCTATAAAACTTAAAAAAATATGTTAAATAGAAAAACTACCAAATTTTCGAGGTATCACCTTAAATAGCTTACTATCAGAGCCATAACTCTATAATTTTGCTTGTTTGTTTCTCATTTTTTTATAGAATAAGGATGACAAACCGGGCACCTGATGATAAATGGATGCCGTGGCCCATAGACATCTACATGTATCCCAGATTAAGAATGCGTTGTCACACCAGTTTCCAGTAAAAAAAGAAAGTCCCAGTTCTCTACACTCACCATACGAAACACATCGGCTATTATGCTATTATTTTACGCTGGTGTTCTGTGTGAGCATGGTCCTACCCCGGTCGAGTCGACCAATTCGTGCTACAACCATAACTGCAGCGTGGCCCTACCACATAAATCAATCAATTAATTTTATTTCATCTTACCACTTAAAAACTTCCCGTGGAAAAAGAAAAAGCGTAAAAGAGAGCTGTGGTAGCTCAGATGGTTAACGCTCGCTGTAAATATAAAAGAACGCGAGTAACCCGGGTTCGATCCCCGCCGGCACCAATGAAATTATTAATTGCAATTTTTAGTGCGGATTCACCACGTGCTTGGTGGTGAAGGAAGTCGTCGTGAGGAAACCTGCATGTCTGAGGAATAGGAAAAAATATTTCGAAGACATGTGAAGTTCGCCAACACGCATTGGGGCAGCGCGGCGGACACTTCCTTACCCTAAAACCCTCTCAGAAATGAGAGGAGGCCTGTGCCCAGCAGTGGGACGTATATAGGCTGTAACTTTACTTCACTTAAAAAGTTAAATTTCAGTTTTGTTCTCTTACACATGACAGGATTTTTGTTCTTCTTCTTTAAGTATAGACTAAGCACCAACATCTTACTAATTCTTTGGTAAATTATTTGCTGTTTAAGCATACTAATTTGGAACTCCCTGTCTGAAGACATAAGAACAACATCTAATAAGACAGCCTTCAAAGACTGATACGTGAACATCTTTTGCAAAAATTTTGTCGTTAGTTGATATGGACAATTCCGTAATTCGGTCACATTTGTTCTATATTAAAGTAAATTTAACATCATCATCACCATTACACCCCTCCAAAAGTCCATTGCTGACAGATATCCCACAAGGCAAGCCACAAAAAGTCTTCATTCCATCTAGTGGGATGCCGGACTTCGCTTACCGGCACGAGGCTGCCACTCGATTACCATCCATTCCATCGGTTTTCAGTTATTGGACCTATATGGCCGACCATTTACAACATCAGCTTTCTTATCCATTGGACTAAATCCATTACATTGGTACTATCAGTAAGTTTTCACCCGGGAACGGCCAACGCTTCGTGTATCATAACGATCGTTCGGAAAATTCGATAGCGTAATTTAAGCAACGGTTCATTTACGCCTGCAGTATATTACCCTTTTACTCAGACTGGAGGGGTGATAGAGTATTCCAGCTGTCGTGAAAATTCTGGGCCGGGATTTGCATTGTAGTCCGTAGTGAATCGAGAAGAAGGCAAGTTAATCTGCCGGGAAGCAGAGGTAAGCAGCAAGAGTAGCGCCGAACGCTGTAGCGCAGAAAGTAGTTGGAAGTAACAGGGGAGCGTTATTACAATGCTTGTGTAAAGCTAAGGCTGACTTGCAGAAGCAGAAGACAAAGTTTGGTCGGGAGAGGTTTTTTAGGACGATGACGAAAGCTTAAAGCTGGGGTTTCTGAAGGATGTAGGTTGTTATATTCCACTACTAAACTAAATAGTAATCCATATTTATACCAACCTAAAATTTAAATTATTAAGAAGTGTTTTTATGTAAATATTAATTTTTAATAGCTCTCGCTCTGTTAAAAATAAATGAATACTTATCTACACTAAATAAAACAACCCTTTTTCACATATATTTTTACTTTTTTGTAGTAATAGATATCTTCCTAATCACATTATAATTATTTTTCGCTTACAATTCTTAATTTGGAATGATATTATGTGAAACATTTAGCTTAAAAATAAATAAAAAGACTTGACTTTTTCCTTCTTCTACACATGCAACAAATAAGGAACATGACAAAGAGTTAAGATGCATATGACTCTTTGGTTTTATTGCATTTTCTATGTTAACCGTACATCTATTTTATATGAAATATAAAAGACAACTGATTTATATTTTCAAAGCATCCATCAACTCAAATCAAATCTTATTGCCATTATATAACGTCGCAACGCTCAGACGTAATGCTTTACTTAAAACTAAGATACGTTTTTATCATTTAAATTATTATTTGTACATAAAAAATAAAACAATGCCAACAACCATGATAAACTATAATAATTAAGTTATAAATGTAATAATGGACACAAAACAATACAAATATTAATTTATCATAAAACTATCAGGCATCTTGCTAATAATGAAATGCCTGAACAAATGAACAGCACAAAATTTTCGAATTCATTTTACATATTAATAAAATAATTTTAACAATAATTATTGCGCCAATAAACAAAAATTAGAAGGAAAGTATAAAAAGGCAGACATGAAAAATGACAAGTACACGTTGAAAAACATAGTATGTTATAAATAAGTTAAAATTAAAAGAGTTAAACATATAAATTAATAAAGTAGACGATAGGAGCTCAACACAAAGAAGTATTAAGTGTAAAGTGCCTACTTTTAATTTATTGGCGCAATGAACAGGTACAAATATTCTTCACTAAAATGCATCCATTTAGATGGTGAAATAAATATACGTAGAGGCTATATTTTATTTCGAGAATAGTGAATACTTATATTAGTGAGTAGGAGTCGTTCTGTAGGTTATTTAAATTTTTATCGTTTAATAAATTTAAACATTCGAAAGCATAATAAAAAAAGAAATAGCTTACAGAACGGACGCGTTTTTAAAATCTATTTGTTTCTACGGTATAATATCATTGGCGAGCAAAACATATTCATATCACCAAAAGCTAATTCTATTCATAAAGGGCGAACTTCCATAAAATTATATCTATTTGAAATTATTCGCAGAGTCTGTATTTATCGTTCTCACATCATATTTTAATATAGATAATTCCAACATGAATGCAATATAATATAAGTACTCTAAGGGCATACGGTCCTGAGTAAGCATTGCACAAATGCTATGTAATCAACGAATCAATCAACATTTTACATATTATGCATTGATTGGATTATAGACTTTATTACTATTAATACTTTCCAGTTGGGTCCCACATTACAGATACAGTGTCACGTAAAATCCGGCAAGAATATCAAAAATCAGGTCATGTTAGAAGTCATAATATCACGTGTGTTTCAACAATTAATTCACGAATCGTTTCGCACGAACTTTCCAGCGCACGCGCGCACGCAAATACACAGACAGCACTGAACATCGCCGCACTTTACAGTTCAGAATTTCCTTTACACGTTTAGTCCTAACGTACGCGCGTACGCATCGACGCGTCATAACGCGTGCGAGTTAGTCGCGGACGTAACACAACGTGTAAAGTCTATCTCAATATTGGCGGTCGTCGTATATGTAGATGGCCTCACCGGCGGATTCCTTTAGAGGTGGAGGTGGGAAGTCGAGTTCGCCGGTTCGGAAGAGCTTGGAGGCGTTCGGCGCTGGTGAGGCGGGCGCGGGCGAGCTGCCCGGCGAGCCACCTCCGCGCCGTTTCACGCCACTCGGCGAAGCTGACGCGCGGAACGATGATCGCCTCGCCAATCTAAAGTAAAATAATTTTTTATACAATTATGATTGGGTGCGTTTTTCAAAAAAAAGCGCTAGCAAGCGCTTGTAAGCAAAATGACGATCGTAAGCGGTAAGCGCTGTCAAATCGTAAGTAGCTATTTTCCTCTAGGACACGAAGTTAGTTTTAACCGGGGAACCTAACCTAATTTAAATATATATTTGTAAAGTATTCATATTAAAAACTTACCAATCATGAATTTTTAATAACATGTATATGTCTATTCATGTCATTATATTATTTAAAACTAATATTGCACAAAACAGCTTATAAACTCTACTTCAAAACAAACAAATTAAATAAGCAAAATGGCAGATTGTGTCAGCGCTACTGAAGTTAGCAAACGTGTCCTGGCCGAAAACTGTTTAGTTTCGCCATTTTGCTTACAAAAAAGCGCTAGCAAGCGGCTAGCGCTTTTTTCTGCCAAACGCACCAATGACTTACAAATACACCGCTATGTTAAGAGGATACCTTGAAAATGAATCGAAGTTTTTGGTGCGCGGTCAAAATGAAAGTGATGCAATGACTTCATAGTACGCAAATTATGAGATAGCAATACTGAGCAAGCGCTCGGTAAAAACTAAGTAAGCGCCAAACAATATTTTTATTCATTTTAACAAAACTTCGTTATGGATTAAAAAACTGGTTTATGAGAACTTAGATGTAATTATTTACTATGCCTTAAAATAATTCCATGACATTATTCGTAAGAATATTGTGGTGTCATCAAGAAATGTAAATACATTAGAGCCTACATTGCAATTTTTCCTATCGAGAAAATTAAATGATATCGTGTTTTTCTTTTATGCAACCCAAGTACATTTAATCAAAAATCGTATACCAAAATTTTGGTTTGTAATCTATAAAACTTAAAAAAATATGTTAAATAGAAAAACAACCAAATTTTCGAGGTATCACCTTAATATGATGCTGTGGACTGTAGAAGCCATTATCTATCCTTGATTTAAATTACCGCTGAATATAATCCCTTGTTATCGAATCTCAGGTATTCTGTGATTACGCGGTCCCTTCGCCGTTGCGAGTTCACGTTGAAGCCATAATACAATAGAAATGTGGCTCTACCACATGTAAGTTTATATTTGTCTGAGTTGGTAACAGCCTTTTACCAATTTCTGCTGCTACTAATTTGTGCAATTTCTATTTTGTTCCATTCCAAAGGGTAAGAGAACCAGAATAATCACAGGTTATCTATAGGTATTTCACCTAAGCGGTGACTGTCAACCTACGGTTTTTTATGGTTAAAGTTGGTTGCAAGTGTTCATGGGCAACAGTAGTCACCTGCCATGTGATGTATAGTTGGCCCGTTTGCCAAAGAATTAAACTTTAAATAATTAAAACTAATGAAATGATTTCCGACATTTTGTTAAAGTAAAGTGGTTCATTGTTTAAGTTTTGGTCTTTTCGTTCAACAATATTCAGTGGAAAAATATACCTCGAAGCCATTTCCTCGGGTGTCTCCTCGATCTCGAGCACCCAACTGACAGAGTCGTGTTTCTCGACGACGCCCTTGACGGCGGGCAGCGGCGGCGTGTCGGGCGCGGGCGAGGCGGCGGGCGACGGCGGCGAGTCCGGCGCCGGCGACGTCGAGCGCACCGACTCGCCCGACGAGCTGCGCGTACGCATCGGCGTCCGCTCGATGTACCCGCCGCCCGCTAGCAAAGATACCACCTGCGAAGCAATTAACCAAAATTATTATTTTATCATTTACTTAAAATCGCTCACAATACCATCATCAAACCGCTCATAGCACATCGGGATTTGAGGAGCAGAAATTTTTCAAGCATTGGTTGGGATTTCTGTCTACCGTTTAAACACAAAATTATGAAAAGAAAACTAATGAAAATAATCTTTCGTTGTGATTACAAGATACAGTCAAACCTGGGTAAGTGAGAACTGGATAAGTGAAAAAACTCTATAAGTGAGAGTAATAGCCAGGACCCGCCATTTTAAGCTCCCAAAACCTCTATTAGCGAGAAACAGAAACCTCTGTAAGAGAGAGAGTCGTTTTTCCCTCATGGACCTCCGTAAGTGAGACTGCTACTTATCTATACCTCTATAAGCGACAGTCGAGCATTATTTATTTATATTATTTAGGAGGAACTGTAGCTACGATAAAAATACATACATACATATAAGATACACACATACAGTAACAAATGACAAAACAAATTACAAATTTAACATCAGCTATTTTGACTCATTCTTTAACTTTCGTGGAACTTCCTACCATTTTTTTTGTATTGTTTTCTCGTCAATACTGTACCTATTCTATTTCGTGGAACTAAATAACGTTGTTATTGCTGCGTACCTCTATAAGAGAGAAACGCTACCCATGTACCTGCATTAGCGAGAAACTCGGGTTAGTGAGAAACCTCTATAAGCGAGAATGATATTGTGCTCCCTTGAACTCTCGCTTATCTAGGTTTGACTGTATTTCAAAAAGATTTTATTTTAATACCTTCAAAAAGAAAAAGGGCATCGTCGAGCATATTTATCACAATGGCACTCACCTGTGACTTCTGGCGCAGCTTGTATCTGAGCTCCTCGTTGAGCGCGGCGAGCCTGGTAGCGTGGTCGCGGTCGCGCGCGGCCGCGTCACGCAGTCGGCGGTTGTCGTCGCGCAGGCGGTCAACGTCACGCTGGCGGGCCGCGGCGCGCTCGCGCAGCTCCTCGGCCGCGTGCCGCGCGGACCGCGCCTCGCGCTCGGCGGCCGCGCGCCGCTCGCGCTCCGCACACAGCTCCGAGCGCGCGTCACGCAGCGACGCCATCTCCGCTTGCTTCAGCTCGATCACGGCTCGCAGCGATCGCACCTACAGACCGTATTATTGTTATAGTTTTTGAAGTGAAAACTTCTTTAGCGGCGTTGGACACTTTTTCTGTAATGGGTAAAAATTGTTAAACTCGCGTCAGGACACGTGACCCTGATCGAAAATGCGTAAGACGGACGGCGTAGGAGGGGAAATATCCCCCTCTCTTTCTACTGCGCGGCGGCCTGCTATTTCGTTTAGGCGGCGCAGGGCGCTTGCGCGAATGTAATATAAATTGCCATGTTTGTGTACGATAGAATAAATAAATATTTTATTCTACCACATAAATGATAGTACTTTTATACTGATAATTAAAGCAATTCGTGCAAAATTATTCCCTAACCATTCCAAAATATCAAAAATGCACAACGTTAATATTCAAGTTTTCACTTTTGCCGGCACTCCCGGAGTGCAACCCGTCGTGTGCTCAAATTCTAATTTCGCCCCCACTTCCCCGCGCGTCGTATGCTATGTACCGACATGTTTGTAATCACTTATACTGTAAGTAGAAAGGTCGTTAGATACTTATTTCATTAGGTTTATCATATTTATGCCTGTTTCTTAACGCCAAGCCAGTCGCTTCTTATTTTTATTACGGTTATTTCCCATTTTAATTTTACGTCGTCCTGTTGCGTAATGTGTATTCTGATTGTAAGCGACACGACTTCCCCCTTCGAAAGCCGAAGCAAGACTGATGGAGACTGTTAGGGCGGCAGGAAACTATCTTCAAGACGCCGATAGTTTAGGTAATTTCTTTTTACAGTAAAAATAATGGTAATTTAAAAAAAAAACATTAGCCCTGATTTGTAGTTAGTTCAGTTAGTATGCAAAGTTTAATGATCTAATTTAAAGTATTTTGTGAATACCAGCGGTTTATATTTCAGTTTGGAGGTAACTTACACTAAGTGCCAGTAGCTTAAGTATAGTTTCCCTCAAAATGGTGACGAGCAGAGCTATGAAAAGACATGGGTGTTTACACTGAAGAATGGAGTCATAAAGCGGGGTGCAACGAAGTGGAATGGACCTGAGCCGATCATATAGTCGGCGGCGGCGGCAAAATACCTTTTTTATAGGATAACGAGCAGACAATCCACCTGATGGTAAGTGTTTGCTGCAGCCCATAGTCAACTACATCTATCTTCGATTACAAATAAAAATGCAGAAATGCGTTGTCACCCGTGAGAACTAAGATGGAATGCCTCTTTTCCAGTAAAAAAGGGTCTTCGATTCTTTACACTCGCCATACGAAACACAGCAGCATTAAGCTACTATTTCACGCCGGTATTCTGTGAGAGCGTGGTCCTTCCCCGGTCGAGCCAACCCATTCGTGCTACAACTATACTACTAATATAACTGCAGCGTGACTTTACCAAAACCTCACCCCGTGTTCACCATACAATTTGACAGAATACTTCTCTCATTCCGATTCAATCAGAGAGGAGTCGCGAATGCCTACTCACAAACTACGTAATATTCACCTCGGCCGCTAGTTCATTAGCGTCCGTGCTCAATTCCTCATTTGCGTCCAATCGAAGCTCGCACTCCTCCGCATCGCAGCACACTGGATCGCAAGCCGCATCGCACATGTCGCACAACCGCTCGAAGCGAGCGCTCGCCTCGCCTCGCTCCACCTGTGCGCGCGCTTCGCCACGCTCTAACTCAGCTCGCGTCGCTTCTAGTTGCGCGCGCAGAGCGCGCTCGATCTCGCTTTGTGCGTGAAGTCGCGCCCTGCTTTCAGCGACTTCGTGTTTTAGGGAATCGATTGTATCCTAGAAAAAAATCATAGTATCGATAAATTCTCCACTTAAATATTCTCTTATAAGCTAAACGGTCTCGTGACATGCAGTGGTAATAGAATTACGTCTGGGATAACACCAAGCCGTTATGTCACGACTATTTGTGCCGTGCCGTAAAGTAGTAATAAACTGTGCTGCAGTACTACTGTGTTGTGATTTGAAGTGTAAAAAAGTCAGTTTAATTAATGGTTGTATAAAATCCTCCATTTTATCTCCGTCGTCAAGGATAACAATGCATCCGTGCCCTTTTATGTTTGTTGTTAGTTTCTAGTGTCCGTGGACTATACTAGCCACCTAAAACTAAAAATTTCTATGGAACAAGACAGATTGACCAACTTGCGCTATTTTTTAAGTTAAAGCTTCTTTATAATCGTCGTGATTTGAAACGCGATGAAACGAAAAAGCGACACTAAAAAGAGTCAAACATATCCTTCTATAGAATTTAGCCAGTAAGAGAATGAGATAGATACAGTGTTGACCGCGAACTTTAAAAGGTTGTGGGTTCGAATCCGCCATGAGACTACTTTCTTTTTTGTTTTTTTTTTTTTTTAATATTAAATATTTTATTTCATTTAACAAATTTATTAAATAAATAAAATTAACCATATTAAATATAATTATCTTGATATATCAATGCCACCTAGCCTATTCTAGCTGGCCATCTAGCGTCTATAATAAGCGTAAAATTTTTACGTACCACCTTGAGAGTCAATCAACTTTGGTTCGATAAAATGACATTACCTATAGAAGGAAGTAGATGGCGCTACGAGGGTGGATTGAAAAGTACTCGGCCTAACCAAGAAAATAAACACATACTAAATCAGTTATATTTTTATTTTTCTACATAATCACCATCAAGTTCAATACACTTTTGCCACCTCCCCTTCCAAGCATTTAGACCGTTGAAAAAAAATGATTCTTCCTTAAAGTCAAAATATGCGTCTACAGCTGCTTTGACCTCGTCGTTTGTCGAAAATCTTTGACCTCCCAAGTGCTTTTTTAGGTTAGGGAACAGAAAGAAGTCTGATGGTGCCAGATCAGGTGAATACGGCGGATGCGGTAACAGTTCAAAGCCACAGTTGTAAATTTCAGCCATTGACTGTACTGACGTGTGAACACGGGCGTTATCTTGATGAAACAGGACTTTTCTTCTGAGCATTCCTCGACGTTTTTCTTTTATTTCCTCTCGTAAACGACGTAGTACGGTGCAGTAGCAATCAGAGTTTATAGCCTGACCCCTTTCAAGATAATCAATCATAATCACACCTTTCGAGTCCCAGAATACTGAAGCCATCACCTTATTTGCCGACAAAATCGACTTAGCCTTTTTAGGGGGTGATGAACCAGGTCTTCTCCACTGTTTTGATTGTTGTTTTGTTTCCGGTGTACAGTAATGAACCCATGTTTCGTCCATAGTAACAAAACGATTCAAAAAATCATCTGCATCGGCTTCAAATAACTCCAAACAGTCGCGTGAAATAGTCAATCGCGTCCTTTTTTGTTCAACTGAAAGCAGTCGCGGAACCCACCTCGCAGACACCTTGTGGAAACCCAACTCGTTGACAATGATGTTTTGAGTTCGTTCATAAGAGATGCCTATAATCTCGGCTATCTCTCTAATTTTTAATCTGCGGTCTCCCATTATTAAATCAAGTACTTTTTTAATATTTTCGTCAGTAGTTGACGTCGAAGGCCTTCCAGAGCGGGGGTTCATCTTTCACACTCTCTCTACCACGCTTAAATTCTGCTATCCATTTTTTGACGGCTGAATATGACAGAGCACAATCGCCTAATGTACTGACCATGTCATCATGGATGGCTTTTGATGATAGCCCCTTCTTATGGAGGTACTTAATGACGGCAAGCTGCTCGATTTGCTCCATTCGCGGAAATTATGTCCGATTACTTTGTTAATAAATTTATAAAATCACAACTAATTATCGCACACGTTTCGAACTTCACACAATGAACTAGTCTGAACTGAACTAAATAATGTGGGTAGATTTGATTTTTAGAATTGAATGGATCTGTGTTAGGCCGAGTACTTTTCAATCCACCCTCGTATTAAAAAGCAATATTTCTCGAAAGAAAATATTATTTTGCTTTATTACACTAAAACTAAATCTTTAGTGTAATAAATCAAAAGAATATTTCCTATAAAATGAAACTTTCATCTTATATTTTATGCCGCACTTGTGATTGAAAATGATTTTAATAAATTAAATAATTTGCAGTGAAGTATTTTTATTCTATATATCATTCATTTGAAGGTTTACTTTTATCGCGTGTAAACTGCACACATGTTTTTTGATTAATGAATAAAATAAAACCTACAAAAAATTATGACAAATCAAAACATTTTAAAAGTAAATTAAGATCATATTATCTGGTAAATCAATCATAAATGTAGTCATAAAAGTAAAATATAATAACATAATATTAATACATAGTTTTTATATAAGGCGATTCTCTAGAGTACATAAACCGCTAATGTACCATTCATGTGCTTAATGAATAAATTTACAAAAAAAAACCATCAGGTGGACTGTGAGCTCGTATGTCACTATACTACGTTAAAAATATATTATATGTACGGACTTCAAACTAAATTTTACTTTTTATCTGATACTAAAACGGTAACTTTTGCATTTATGTAGTCATATGTAACTATTGTTTCTCATAACCAATTTCATACTATCGCAATTCCGTTACACGCACGCGTAACTTTTCCTGTGTACCAAGCTTTTATCCTCAACACCCCTCTAGGAATATAACTTCTCAATATAACTTTCAATAGCCTCGAAAACTATTTAAATATTTCATCCTTACATCATTAACCATTTAAATATAAATTCTTACTTGAGAAATAATAATAGGGGTTCATTTCATAATTTATTTGTATAAAATATAGTGCAAATGTAAAAGTAATTTTATGTCATACTTTAAGTCCCT
This sequence comes from Parnassius apollo, assembly GCA_907164705.1. Classification (NCBI taxonomy): domain Eukaryota; kingdom Metazoa; phylum Arthropoda; class Insecta; order Lepidoptera; family Papilionidae; genus Parnassius; species Parnassius apollo. Next base: position 2,779,721 of record CAJQZP010000741.1, on the reverse strand, counting down.
TAATGTCCTTTTTCAAGGCAGCCACCTCCTCCATATGGGTAGCTTGAAGACGCGAATTTGCTTCTTCTTTGGAAGATACTTCCATCTCTAGCTCTGAGATCTTGCTCAGGCATTCTGCGACTGGAACATAAATGTATATATAAAATTATACGTAAATGTTTGTTGCATACAAAATATTTTTATTTAATTAATATTTTTGTTATATATATTAAAAAATTTATTTAATTCTTATTTATACAATTATAGAACATAATAATTAATACTTATATAATATTTTATGAAGTTTGTAAAAAGTTTATTACAGATAGAGCAACCTTTATACTTTTTAACTTCCATACACTTTAATCTTTGTGTCGCTTACAAGACCTTATTGACTCTTTTCAATCATTCAGGTATACTCACCTACCAAACAAGCCGCCAAGGAGAACATTGAAGACTTCTATAACAACCTATCCGATATTACAAAGAAATATTACATCAACAACCTCGTAATCATGAGGGATTTCAATGCCCAAGATGGCTCCAGAGAAGCAGGAGAGGAATTTGTACTAGGGAAGTACTGCCATGGCAAAAGAAGTACCAATAGACATTGTTAGACATTCACTGGACGAAAGCATTGATAGATTATCTCATACCGCCTCCACACAGCATAGCAACACATCACTTTATCTTTCTTTTAAAAAAATATAGCTATGAATGTAAAACTACACATTAATAATTTAATGAATGCGGCCACACGCTTATAAGAACGACACTAGTGAACTCTAAAATCTTACGTTTGAAAAACCAAAAAAACCTACTCACGACCTAATCAAATAACCAGTCTTGTTTCTATTCAACCTGTGGTTTATATTCACCCCATTTTATTCTGTACTACAAAAGTAAACAAGAAAATAATATTTTTACTGTGAAATTAGGTACACTCTTACGGTAAATAAAAAATCAACGTATTCGTTGAATTAACTTTAGAATACAGTGTTGCCTACGTAAAGAATGAAAAACAATGAATTAATCATCTCATTCTATTTTTTAAAGACGGTTTAAGCAAAACTAAGTAAATTACAGTCAATTTACTCTGTTCTTGAAATATCGAATGATAAATCCGTATTTATTTTTCGAATGTCGCATTTGTCTGCTATCAACGACAACAAGTTAGTTGGAAATAGTTTTGGCAGTCGTCTCGTTATATTTGGGACGTCCCATATTTACAGATGGAATACATTTATCGATTTGGAACGGCTTTGTTATATTTTATCGGCAATCTCATGCGAAAATTGTTAAATAAGCTGTATTAAAGATATAGCTAGATACCGATCATCACGCCAATTTCGATCACGAGGATATGCTTTTTATGACCTAAGAATTTGGATATTATGTTAGGAGAGTGTACTAATAACGTGATAAAATACACTTGGTTTAATGTATTGCAAAACAAATATTATATATACAAATATATATACATTTAAATAAAAATTACATACCATACTAATAAAATGCATACTATCTAGTATAGGAAATTATAATACATAAACCAATAACATAATCAAGATATTTTAAATATTTTGCCTCAACCTTACGATTAAATGTATTTATTGAAGAAGCATCTTTTAAATCCCGTAGAAGGCATTAATTAACAATTGCCGGCAGGGATCGAACCCGGTTTGCTCGCGTACTATGCGTACTGTGCGTGCGCTGTTAATTGCAATTTTAAGTGCTGATTTACTACGTGTTTGCTCGGCGGTGAAGGAAAACATCGTGAGGAAACTTGCATGTCTGAGAAATAAAAAAAATTTCGAATACATATAAAATTTGCCAACACGCATTGGGGTAGCGCTGCGGACGCTTGTTTTCCCTAAAACCCTCTTAGAAATGTGGGGTGGCCTGTGCTCAGCAGTGGGACGCATAGCTATGTGGTATCAATGTAAGAGAATTCATCACTCCATCTCGTCCCGTGTGTGTAATAAGAAGCGACTATAGGAAACGCCGGAAAATTATATGGCTCCCGATAGATGGCGGTATACTATCAGGTTGGTATATTTTATTGTATCCAAACCAGTGACGGGCGGTATTGTAAATGGTACAAGACTTTTGGTACTGCAATTGCAAATGCGCCTGCCAAACCAAAACTTCTTCAATGGAAAAGCCCAAACACAGCAGTGGACTTAAAAAGAATAAATAGAGACAACAAAACATAATCGAACTAACAACATCGATTAGTATAAAAAAATAAAATGTTGCATGCGTCATGAAACAGATGTTTCTTGTGGGCGAACCATGGGCTTTCGTTTTTGCGTGTGGTTTTATTGTAGAAAACTAGATGTGCCCGTTCGCGTGGAATCAGTACTTTTGCTATCCTAAGCGATGATGATTTATTTATAAACTAAACTGTCGCGAAGGCTTACATAGACACTAATCTGAATAAAAACATTCAGTTATTCGGAAATCAGACAAACAAACAAACGAACAAATAAACGCACCCACAAACGAACCAAGAAACGAATAGGGCAAACTGTGCGCTTGTATTTTATTTTGTAATTAAACAACAAAATATTCGCAATAACGTAATCACCAATTTGCTCCCGAATTTCTCTAATCAATACTTGGTTTCCATACAACAAATAAGATAGTGCCGGAAATAAGCAAACACCATCACTAATTATTGATATTGAATAATTTTTTTAAATGAAATCTACAATCCAATGCCTACCTAAAACTAAGTACCTACACTAACAAATTAAATGAAATTGCGTAAGTATCTATATTTTGTCTCATCCTGCAAACAAATAAAAAATAAAACTAAGCTCAACCTAGAAAAGTTTTTTGACCTTTTAGTAATAGGTGTCATCGAGCTTAAAGTCAGTTGGGTTTTCTATCAAGAAATTTTCAGTATCAGCCCGGAGTCAAGAGTTTAGCAGTGTTTATCCCTATCCCTATCTCAGAAAGCACGTAAAGCCGTTTTATCTGTATCTGATCTCACTATATTTTTGTCGGATTACTAACTCGGACACAATGATATCAATAGGGGCAGATTTTGGTGAAGTTCTATGATAAGTATTAGGTACTCATAATTATCATAATTTCGTTTTACGGATTTCCCCACCACCATGCAATTAAAAACCATTTTCCGCGCAAACCATGTATCGTGGTTTTAACACTTTAAGGCGAAATATTAGAAAAATGAAAAAAAAAACTAATTGCGTTATTTTAATCCTAAAGTATTCGTACTAATGTTAAAATTCCAATAATCATTTAATAATTTTTCCCTATACCAATATAAAATCACCCCGTAAAAACATTCTTAAAACCTTATTTTACTATCTAAAGATTTTAATTTTTCTACGTTCATAGTGGTTTATGAGAACACTGAAGCCCATTTACTGGTAACGAGGCAAGTCCTCAAGGTTGAGAACGCATCTGAATTTCGATACTTAATTGGGAATAAATGTAGTGCCTATGGGCCATAGCATTCACTTCCCATCAGGTGGACTGTGTATGTATATATTATGTCACACTTACTACTTTAAAAAAATCCTAATACGTCGATTATTTTTCGTTTGTAATGACTAAGGAAAGGTTATCTACGGAGTTTCTATCATATTTGCATGCACGATCAGAGGAACCTCAATTTTAAAAGGTTAAAAAATAACATTATTTATTTTTGATATTTTTTTAAAATACATCACTTTTATGACGCTATTAATATGTTCCACGAACGATGTTTTAATATCATACACGCGTAGTTCAAATCAAGAAGTTTAATTTCATTTTATTTCGTTGTACATCATCATCATCATTACGGCCCTTAAGAAGTTCACTGCTGAACATAGGCCTCCCGCAAGGAATGCCACAACCCAAGGACCCACGGACGCCCTACACTTCCTATACAGATTAAGTTAATATACACACTGGTATCAAGATCCTTTTGCGCGCGCTGCTGTCTGTCTCGGTCCGCGCGCGCAGCGCTGCTGCGCTCTGCGGCGGCGACGCTGCGCCATCTTTCCGCCTCTAAACGCCAGGAACCGCCGTTTAGTGCGTCCAGCTGGAAAAATATCCAACAACAGTTTATTGTTGTTCACATTAAAAACTACTACAACTAAATACCTTCTAAGGAAAGCAATAAATCTTGTTCGGATTTCTTTTACCCTTTGTCTTATACGAAATGAAGATTTCAAACTAACCGTAGGACATTAGCAAAACTACAGCATACTATTTTTAGTTTATTGGATAAGTGCACAACTGTAAGTGTAAAATGTAAGGCATATAGTAGCCTCTATCTTTAGTACAACTGCATAGGCAAGTTCGTCAAACAATAAATATCATAGTGTCGTCATCGCCAGAGCGTGCTACTATGTCTACAACATAATAATGTGTAATCAGAATTTCAACAATTTCATGCTGTATATTAGTTCTTTTCGGTAGAGCCTGAAATGTATTTTTGTCAGTTTACAATGAAATGTCATAGCAAAGCGTAATAACGCAAGAAAATTTTGCGAAATTATACTCACTCTAAAAACTAAATACTGCACTAAAACTCCCAATGCTTCAACGCCTTTAGCAGCGTGCGCTAACGCTGTGGCGTGTTCGCGGGGCAGAATAGCTGGCGGAGTAGGCGGAGATACGGGAAGCGGAGCGGTGAGCGGAGCAGGTAGCGGTGCAGCCGGTGTACGGGCAGGCGGCTGCGGCGTTTGCACCCGCTTGCCTCGTGGCCCCACCGCCGCCGTAACTCGCGGCGGCTCTGCAAATAAACAGAACAATGAGTTCAATTGTTCGCAAAATACTTTGTTATCTCAATAGAACAGTGTTAATTATTCCAAGATACGTAATCGTAATATTAGCCAGCTCTAGCACGTAAAGTTGGCAAAAACATGTTCACTCTCTCTTTATATACGTTAGATCAACTTTAATAATAAAAAGTTTTGTCTTTGCTTCGTTGAATCGCTTCTATTTTATATATAATTTTTTTATAAAAATCTGCGCTCTATATATTTTTGTACCATAAAAAATGAATTAATTTATTACTTGAATATGGTTTTAATACTAACCATAACACTATAGAAAGCTAACCGTAATAACCATTTCTTACAAAACACGTATAAAGTTAGTATAAATAAAAATAGAAGTAAACGTGTTTTGGAATTGATTTTCATGGTTAACATGAGAAAAAAGTGAATATTAATATGTTTTACTATATTTGGTTTAACAATTTTTTTTTTTTTTTATTACGACAACAATACAATAAGAAGATAATACAAATACAAGATTAGAATTATGAGAATTGATTACTTTGAAGTAAAAGACAGCGTAAAAAAATACCACTGCCACTGCCTCATATGTTAGAGATTTGGCATAGTTGCCACGCTTATCAGAATAGTATTTTTTGTTATTGTGATCTGTTATCATCAACAAGAAGCTGCTTCGCATCTCCTATCTCAGTTTCCTTCTGCCTGTACCCCTTACAATAGTCACGGTTGGATTTGAGCATGAGTCGGCTTCCCGACGTCGTCGCCTCTACACGGCTGATGGAAAATAAGTTTTCTTTGTCAATTGACATTTTTAAATTGACTGAATCAATCTTTATACTTATTATCACAATTTTCATAACTTCTTAAAAAATTGACATTTTTAAACCGACTGAATCAATTTTTATACTTATGTATTATAATTTTCATAACTTCTTAAAAAGATATGCGTATAAACAAAAACTTGATTAAGCACGCATCGTTTGTTTGCAATAAAAAATTGCACAATGCAGCGGATCTATGTTCTCACGACGTGCGACCGACAATACGAGTACAATAAGAATTGTTCTGTTGTAGTAATTTTTGTACGGAACAATAAACAAATCATTGTTTCCCATTGTCCGTTATTATCTAAATGATCGTAACGGCGCAATGAGGTATCTTCAATGCGGTCTCGGCTCTAAATCAGTTCCAATTTATGAATGATGGCATGGCATCCACATTAATATATTCTACTATCGAGTTCAAATTACACGTCTTTTTTGTTCATCAATTTTAAATTTATCTGTATTAAAACTCTTACGAGTTCCCTAAGTGGATTAAAACGTTGCACATCTCAATTTAGGAATTAACGTTTTATAAAAATTAATGCCCCATTACGCTGTTACAATAATTTATTATTGTAACAGCGTAATGGGGCATTAATTTTTTATAAATGGGGCATTAATTTATATATAATTGGTCTCAGGTAAATAATTTTCAACTCATGAAGGCATGACGACATCGAAGCAAACATTTTGAAGTTTATGTTCTATTATCAAGTTCAAATTACTCGTTATTTTTGAACACTAACTTACTAAGTTATATAGTATATATCAGTTAAATGCCAGAAATTACTCCACATTATTCATAATCGTAATAATTTTCAATCAAATGACATTTTCATAGGCTCACTTTTTTAAAGAACAGTCCGCCATTGTTGACGATTCCCTTTAATGGAAGTTCAAAGTTACAGTACATTTGAGACATTCCGTTGTGCAGCGTATAAATACGTTTTGTCGTGAAGATATAGGACACTACAGCAATTCGCTAATGTCAGCGAATTGATAATAATATATTGTTTGCAGTTGTATATAGTATATATTTGTAGTAATTGTTATGACAAACCTTAAGAAGCTGTAATGAATAAATCCAGCACAAATCCGTCATGTCACAAAATTACAAACTTCTTTTGATTCTATCTGCGTTTGTAATTTACACATCTCAGTTACATTATAAATCGTTTGCAGTTCTAGATAGTATATATTTGCAGTAATTGTTGTGGAAAACCTACAGAAGCTTTTATGAAAAATTCCAGCACAGATCCGCCAAGCACTCCAATATTCTAGCACAAGCTACTTTGAACTTAATTTGCATTGTGGACAAGGTTTCTTCGTTGCGTTGTGTCCAACCATAAATCCACTTTTGGGCTTTGAATTAGGATGTTACTTGTAATGACAAGTGAAATCCTAATTCAAAGCCCACAATTTATGTACCAAGTCAAAAAAAATAAGTAAAGCTTCCATAAGTTCGTACGATACCCACTTTTTGAGGATAAATAACTATTTTTCCAATTAGACGCACATTAATTAGCCTTCAAAATAAGTATATGGTCATATATATCACTTAATAACTTACTATAAAGGCTGCTAACTTTGACGTGGTTTAAAATATCATTTCAACTCAGTGGAGTAGGAAGAATATATAGTTATATTCGTATTAGAATATATAGTATATAGTAAGAGCTATTTTTCAAATCATTTGAGATTTTTACTGGCATAATTTAAAAAGAGCTAGAGACCGTGTTTATCACCCTCTATAATTTCATTAAGGATGAAGGCTAGTTCAAGAATAATATAATATTACTTTTGAAAACTTTTTACATGAACGGAGGATTAAGTTACAAGCTCCACTGCTGGGCACGGGCCTTTTCTCATTTCTGAGAGGATTTTAATATTTTTTTTTATTTCTCAGACATGCAGTTTTCTCACAATGTTTTTCTTCACCGCTGAGCACGTGGTAAATCAGCAAGTTGTAAGTAAATTGCAATTAACAGTTTCATAAGTGCCGGCGGCGATCGAACACGGGTTGCTCGAGTACTGTGAAATTTACAGCGAGCGCTAACAATCTGAGCTACCACGGCTTTTTGATGATTAATAATTGTTAATAACGAATAACGAAAACTAAATTAAAACTATATTTATTAATGATTGTGTGAAAGTAACAAATTGTAAAAAGCATTAAGTGGGCATGGCATCACCGGTTATTTTCCTCTATTAATTCAGTACTCAACCAATGCGTATGAATAAAACAGACTTATAATTTAAAGATTAATTTATAAACTCCTTTTTTTTATAAAACTGAACTCAGTACAGTCCACCCGATTATAGGTGGCTACTGCAATTCATGGACACCTGCAGCCATATTCAAACAAAGAGACCTACAGATGCGTTGTCACATGTTTTTTTTTTTTTTTTTGTAGAATAGGGTGTCAAACGAGAACATAGTCCACTTGATAGTACGTGCTTACCTTAGCTCTTTAACTTACTGTGGTTACTTTAACTGCCTCGTCAGTCTAGTGGTTGTAGTGATGCGACTGCTGATCATGAGGTCCTGGTTTCGAATCCCGGGTCGGACCAAAAAATTAACTATTGAGTTTTTCTGTCGAGAAATTCTCAGCAGTTGCCCGGAGTCAAGAAGTTGGCGGTGTCTCACCCCCGTGCTTCGGAAAGCACGTAAAGCCGTTCGCTCCTGCGCCTGATCTCTCTCCGGTCGTGTCGGTTTACCGTGTCATCGGATTATGAGAGTGAGGGAATAGAGAGTGCACCTGTGCTTGCGCATAAACTTTGGCACTATAATCCTGTCCTGCGCCGATGGTTAGCCTCCGTTGAGGCAGGCCGCCGTGGCCGGAATTCGGTCTGGAGTACATTATTATTATTATTACTGTAGCTAATAGACATCTACATTTATCCTCGATGAAGAATCAAAATGCAGATGCGTTGTCACAGTAAAAATGGTTTTCGGATTACTACACTAACCATACGAAACACAGCAGCACTGAGCTACTATTTTACGATAAGTGAAGGTGCGGAGAGCGACACATTCGTGCTACAACTATAATATAATTGCAGCGTGGCTTTCCCACGTTAAAATATTTAAATGCCTGAACTGGAACACAGCTGTGCACGTATTGCTTGCAAAAAATCTATGTTTTAACATATCTTAATATATATAAATTACGTGGCACGTTGTTTGTCCGCGATGGACTCCTAAACTACTTGACCGATTTTAACCAAATTTGCACACCGTGTGCAGTTTGTTCCAACTTGAGAGACAGGATTTTTTTGTCCATTTTAATAGGACTTGACAAAGGGTCGTCGAAAAGGGCAGAACAACGTCTGGCAAGCTAGTATTATTTATTTTATTATTATATGTGTAACAAAAACATAAAGGATTTTTCAGAAGCGATATACTCTTAGTAAGGAAGTCCCTAAGTAATAACAAGCATTGTGGTTGTGACGTATCCAAGTGAAATCCGCTAACCGTATACGACCTTATATCAATTCATTCACGAAAACGAATGTTAAGTAAGGTTTATTCACACACTTTCAACTGTAACTAGAACAATTACTATAAAATAATGTACCAGGCTCCAAACACACGGTAGATTCTTTATTATAATTTTACTTTATTATAATTTTAATTTTACTTTTGCTGCTGCTATTTAATTTTAATTCCGATAATCTCTATTACATGATACTTGTATATAAAAATATCATAGTAAATATAAAACATACGATTAGAAGCACTCGTCTTAAGACGACACCGCGTATAAATGCACCACCTTCATCGAATAGTATAGGACTATGACACCACTACCGAAAGTGGAATTTTGATATGGGTAAATTCATGTATTTATCTTGAATTTACTTGTTCAAAAACACGATTGTATAATTTTGAATCGATCATAATTATTTGCGAAAACACCTCTAAAAATCACTATAGTTGAAATTACTTAATCTATATGCTTGGAAATCACTGAAATATATTCATAACATCAATATTCATAATTTACTTGCTTATTATTTTGATTAATTAAATCAATGTATTTTTTTTTATTTTAAGATTCTGACAATTTCTAAAATCATCGCGGGCGCTACGCAATTTTACCTTATGCCCGCGTTTTTTAAGTTTTTATAGAAATTATATATTCACTCGGATTAGTAGGGCGTTAGCCCGGAACCACTCTTTCGATGTGTCGTCTTAAACGTTTTTTTACTAAAGACAGCTTATATCCTATAACAGTGAGTGCCAAACTGTAGTTAGTAAAACACTGTAGCTATCAAGAACGTGTGTAAGTATATGTAGTATGGGTAATATTAGCTCTTAGAGTACAGTCAAGTCTGGCAACTTTACCGAAGGAAGTTAACTTTGCCATCAGCGATGTACAGGTACAAAATTATGATTAATACGGACCTTTGATTATATACCTGTCTACGGACTAATAACGTTTTTCGAGATATGCCATTTTTTTGATGAAAATTTAATAACTAATTAACAGCATTGTTTTCGTTATGGCTACATGAAAGTTAATTTTGGCATTTTATTTCAACATGAAATTGTGCTGGTGATTTAGCATCCTTGTTCAGTGCTTCATAAACTTTTGTTTAAAATATTGAACGTAGTTATCTATATCTTGGTAGTAACCTATTAATAATGGTTAAGAAATGTAATATTTCGTTTTTAATATGGTGGTCTTTATATTTTGTTACCACACTAGAAACACCACGATGTGACGGTAATGTCATGTTTTGTTACAACCAAGGGTTGCCACATTCAACCTATATTTTTACCGATTACAACGATTCAAAGAAAAGGTTCTGTACTTGACATTCTATGCATATATGCTTGTATAGATGTTTCACCTTAGCAGCCAATTAGACCAATTTCACCACTTATATTGTCAATCAATTCATCTTTATGAAAACTTAAGGAAAATAAAATAGAAATCTATATTATTTTTACCACTTTGTCGGGTATTAATAATATTATTAGTACTCAGTATTTTTTATATTTTCAATCATTTCGCAGGAACACAGGCTCAACGACAAAGGGTAAAGAAATTGTTACAAAAAAATGTTAAACGTTTAATTAAAAAAATTATTTTCATTCTTTTTGTAATATATCAGTACCTTAGGCTTCTAGTCCGTTCACATGTTACACCCTATTTTTTCCAGATAGTAAAAAAGGTCATCCAGTATAGTATTTTTCACAGAACAGGGTGCAAGCTAGCATGCGCTTTATATGACGTGAACAACTGCAAATACAGAGAAATTTCAAGAGCGTTGGCGACCTTTTTTAAAAAGGAGTAGGCTCTTTTCTTGAAAATGCTTTAGTCGTATCGAGCGAGAATACTTGTGGGAAATCGCACAAGATGGATCGCAAAGCATCCAAATTACAAATATATTTATATTTATTAATTTAATATAGAAGATATTGGGTAATACATAATGTCACGTGATATTTTTGCGTATGTAATTTTCATATAGAAAGCCAGTGCGGCATACTAACATAAATTTTTATTTTTAAATAAATATTTAACAGTTCAATTTAAAGAACATTAGGAATAATAAATTAAACACTTTTTTAAAGATAAAAGACAAAATAAATTAAATAAAAGCGGGTAACTTACTTCATTACATAAACATGATAACACCGATATTCACGAATAATGACAGTCTTAAGTGAGAAATTGTAATAATATTCGAATTTTGAAATTAAGCCCTTGGCCTATTAACTTAATAAATTGGAATTCAAAGTTAAGAACCTGTACTTTTATGGCCGTCAATTTGATTTAAATGCTAAATTCACATTGGTAGATGTTGTTACAGGAAGTGTATACCAATAATTGATCACTGGATTTCATTTCGATAAAAATACCATTTCTTTTTTAAGCAAAATAGCTTTTCCCACGCGCTCCATTGCCTGTCCTCGTTGGAGTCACGCGTCATTAACTGATGCAGTGCAGCTGAAGGCAGCGCCCATTTCCGCCACGCGTTAACAAATAAACCATAAAGTATTTAATCTCCCGTCGGCAGAAATGAAAAGATGAAATAGCTTGTTAGTATCAGCTAATGAACTGAAATGAACAAATGTGCTTAACAAATACATATTTAAAACGTGCGTAATGATACATATATCTATAGAGTACTTAATTTTTCACAGATACATCATTAAAACATTAAAAACTTGTAAAGAATATTCATATTAGGGCTAAATAGATCTCACTTTACGAATTTTAGGGAACCTCATAGTACAAAAGTGAAATAATTATGAGGATGATGTCTCAATAGCAATTTTGTGAATTGTCGCTGCGGAGGGTCGGACAACGGGTAACGGACCGGGCAGCGCGTGGGATTCAATTGGGAACATCATTGAAATGTCAAATTAAGAAGTTTTTAGGGATGCCTTCAAGATCATAACGTTACCGAGGAAGGAAAAAATAAAGAATTACTTAAGAAAAATACCTGTAAACCGTCTTCAGTTGTTATCGAATCTTGTTGAAATTCATAATGAACAATGTACACATTTATTACCTTTGTTTTTTCTCTTCTTACAAAATACAATCGAATAAGGCTACCTTCTTGTTTTTTAAGTCGAATAAAAACGTTAGATAATTCTGCATAAATTATAATATATTATGATAAACACCTAGCAAACATGTATAATAAAAAATCATTAAAATAACAATTAACAATATTAATTTCCGCAATCAAAAGAGAGGGACATCTATTTATATGCAGTTAGCATATAAATAGATGTCCCTCTCTTTTTCCTATTAACTTTAAAGTTATATTATGTTAACAGCATCACATTAAAATTTTACCAACATCATTTTAAATATGTAAAAATGAGTGTCTTCCGGGTTAACGAGCTGCAGGCTACTCACTTTCACCCACCTTCGTCTGCACGTGTTACGCGTTTTAACGATGTAACTTTGGGTCAAATTGACCGCACTTGACTCCTAAACCAATTAGGTGACACTTTGTACGGAAAGTGTTACAGACGGAAGAATTACTTTTTGGTTAAACTTAAACTGACATAACGGGAAGTTTTAAATTAATCAAAAAGAGCAATCCTTACAACCTCTTCCGCGTGGAAAGCGGTAATATATTCATCTAGATTGATATTAAAAGTAAATTAATATCTAGAAATACATATCAATTTAATTATGTAATATTGGAAGTTTAAACTTAACTTTCAAATTATACCAGCTATAAACAAAAATAAATTTGACTGCGATTTTGTTATAAATATAATATAATATTATATTACTTTAATGTGGAAGCTCTGCAATCTCTGTCCTGCAGAATGTATAATAGAACAAGATACATCATCAAAGTACACAAAAAAACCGTCTTTTAAAATTATTTCGATAATTCAAAATATTCCTTCGATTTGTCTCTTATATACGCCAGCCAATAAGGTCAATAAATTTTATGTGGGGGGAAAAAAACAGATAATTTGCACAGTTGAACCCTACCTTCCGAGTGTGCTACACGCAGTTGACAGAACTTTAATATAATAACTTTTATTACTAACTTACTTATAAAATTTAATTGTTTAATATATTAAGCATATTAAAATTTAGTTTTTCACGTTAAAATTGAAGTCAATTTTTACTATAACATCGTAACGTTGCAATCTATTTTGCGAAAAGTATGGTTAGTTTTGGCAGTAAAATCAGGCTTTTATTTACAGTTTCAATGAGCCTACCCAATGTTTGTATTAAAAACATTATAAACCTAACTCAAGTATATTCTAATAAGCATAAATTGACCCTACGATCGTCGTTATTCTCTATTCGAGTTCACGTACTCAAACAAAAGAAAGTGTTTTGCATTTTTTAACAGACAGAAAAACGAAACGAATGTGATATTAATAATTAGTATTATCAAACAGTTCTACGTAACTGATGTAGCTAACTACCCATGTATTTAACGACTCTTATGTAACCCGGTTTAATATCATCTGTGTATCTGTACATTACAAATTTAATGTTAGTCTCAGAATTCTACTTAAAAGCGGGGTAACGGGTCTCCGTGACAACCGTGTGGTGAATACGCCATTAAACGATGACAGCTTCACATCGAAATAAGCACAACTATACAAAGCTAGCGGATCGTGTGAACTCTCTATCCATAGTGAACAAAAGTTAATGCAACGCTTAACGTAGCTACGGAGGTGCTGCTACAAATACGTAGAATAAAATAGAATAGAATAGGGGTGGCAAAGGAACACATAGTCCACATGATGGTAAGCGGATGCTGTGGCTCATAGACATCTACATTTATCCTCGATTAAGAATCAAAACACAAATGCGTTTACACCAACCATAATATAGTTGAAGCGTGGTTCTACCACGTATGAAATACAAAATTTTTTTAAATTTCTGCACGCTGATACACAGAAAGTGGCAGAGCCACGCTGTAGCTATATTATGCTCGTATCACGAATGGATTGGCTCGACTAGGGAAATACCAGCGTAAAATAGCAGCTTAACCTGTTCGCCAAGCGAGCGCGCGCCATGTTATACTCCCGTTCACTCGGGACCTTTTTTGGCGGGAAAATTTGTAAGTTAGCAAATTTTTTGCTATATTGCAAATTTTGCTATATTTTCACTTTGAGACAATATTTATGGATAAAACTTACAGGAATTCTTGTTGAATGTATAAACTATCGAATAAAATTATTTTTGGTTGCTAGAAATTGTAATAAAATACGTAAATTACCCTGTATAGCATAGTAGTAGCATATACTTCAATTTTAGTTGCTGTATTACGTACGGTGAGTGTAGAGAACCAGACACCCGTTTTACTGGAAACGAGGCATCCCATCTTAGACCTCAGGGGTGGCAACGCATCTGCATTCTTAATTAAGAATAGATATAGATGCCTATGGGCCACAGCATCCACTTACCATCAGGTGGACTGTGTCCTCGTTTGTCACCCTTATTATATAAACTAAGAAAACGAATTTTGCCATCACGTCCTATTCAATATAACATATTTTCACATAATAAAAAGTGACACAGCAAAAAAGTATACTAGTGGATTTTATAATTAAATGTATTCAAGACACTGTCCACCATTATTAGAGCGTAGCCCGCCTCGCGGTTCCACTATGGTTAAGTAGACTTATTACGTTACTCTTAATATTAAGAAAAACGTAAATAACTACATGAGAAATTTCTCCTGTGTATTCATCTCCCTCATACAGGCATTTTAGTATAATAGACACATAAATTGCACATGTACAATCTGTAAAAAATATTTACAGACTATACAAAAGATTATAATTTTTCGGTATTCAATCGACGACCCGCAGAGCCGAGGCCAAGCGCTTAATTATAGAAAAAATTAAAAGATGTTCTTTGTCCATTCCTTACAAAACACAGTAGGTACAGGTAATTCAAAATAACATATGTATTATATTTTATTCAGAATTTTACAAAATAAATCTTACAAAATAACGATCAATTAAAAATAAATCAAGACCTCTGCTCTACATTGCGCCATCGAACTTTCTTGAACTTATTGTTTTGTGACAATATTTCTTATAACGCGTTTCTTATGACAGTATAAACTTTATAAAAATATGTAAATGAAATATAATATCTATCAAGATTACTTTTACTTCAAAATAAATTTCCATTATTTTGAAGTTTAATCTGTTTTGCAATAAATCGCTCCAATTAACCAAAGAAACTAATTGCACAAAGCTTCGATATTTGCGCGCTTGATATTACTATCTGTGTAACAAACTAGTTTTTACAATTTTATTATCTTTTTAGTTACAATACTTTGATATGTGAATGTTCTCGTCGTCAGACTTTCGACCTCAACCCATACTTCAAATTAACAGGAAAGACTTATTTTTTTCATAATTACACTAAAGTAATAAATACCAAGGACCTATAATCAATAAGGTAGTTTTTAACACATGTAACCTTCCGCATATTTTCGTTTTGAAACTGGAAGTTTAGAGTTCAGGCTCACATAACACTCGTTTAAAAACTCTAAATGTTATTATAAGCCTTATTACTTATACATTATTTTATTAAAATGTTATTATTGTCAAGTAAAAAACCAAAGATTTCTAGATTATTAAAAAATATATTCATTCTAAAATTCAGTTCACAATGGAGTTAGAGGCAAACAATTTTTTAGATATGTTAGTAATTCGAAATCCTGATAACATCTCGAGCCACATTGTGTATAGAAAAAAGACCCATACAGGCATTTAAACGGTGATTCTCACCACCATCCTTCACAGTTACTACCGTGGGTAAATCTTTGTTTCAGAGTGTACGAGGGATGTGTGACAGTAAACACCTGGCTGCCGAGCTCCGACATGTCAAGCAAGTTTTGCATGACAAGCTTCGGATCCCGCGCCTACGTCACAGTAAACGAGTGAAGCCGGCCACAGTCGAGCGTGAAACTGCTGTACTGCCATATGTCAGAGGAGTCACTGACAGATTGGCTACATCTTGAAGCGCCCTTCTATTAAAACATACTTCAAGCTGCCGAAGAAGATTGGTCAATTTTTACCATCAGTCAAGTGTAATGTCCCTTTGCAAGATGCAGTAGTGTATCAGCTTAATTGTGAATCTGGTCTCTCTTACATAGGAAAAACTAAAAGATCAATTGAAACCCGCGTTAAAGAACATATAGCTGATGTGAAGAATCGACGCTCCGGGATGTCTGCAGTCCAACAGTACATCAGATTTGATAGACCACAAATCCTCGCTAAAGAACACCGATTCCTTCAAAGGACAATTCGCTAGGCTATTGAGATCAATAAGCATCCTAATTTCAATAGAGAAGATGGCTGGGTGCTACCATCTGCTTGGGATCATATAATTAATAAAATAAATTCCAACCTAAGTATACGAGTACAACTGCAAGGCTTCAAGATACTATAAGTTCATACTGCGTAGATCAGATCAAAAATCAATAATTTTAATCTGTGGTAACCGAGATTAACTATGACTTATGGACGTTTAACTCCCCGTGACCATGGGTGCTGTAAAGTGATCGAAACATCGGGTATATAAAAAAGTTACTATACGCGATAAAATCCGAAAATACAAGTATTATTCAAATAATTTTTAATTGCAATAATGTTTTTCAAATAAGTAATTGATGATTGACTCTCATCAACTCTTAAGATTTTTAAGGATTGACATTCGCCTGGCACATCTTAGGAAACACTACTCTCCAAACATCTAAGCTGATGGCAAATATGTGGTTCAGAATGGATTATGAATGGATATATAAGCCAAAACAGAAAGAGCCTATGTTTCACGAAGACTACCAATATGGCGTTACCGACTGTTTGTCTGCCAATGCGTGTTTTGATTTACACATTGTTCTCTAAATATGAACTTGCTTGTAATGACATAATCAATATTGACGTCACATTTGACGTGACCCGGTCATTGTTTTCCAATTAGGTAACGCACAGAAAAGCAAATGTGGAAAACTAACTACTAAAATCACTACTAGAAATTTTGAATTATAACTTATTTTACAAAAAAAAATATTTCTGTTTAGGTTCAACCAAAATTTGTACTAGGCGGAATTAAGAGCGTGGAAAATAAAAGTTTAGTTGCCAGAACGCAATTATAAAACAAATTTTTTGTAGGAAATTTGTCTAAATAATATAAGAGTTAAAAAATACTTAAACGACACTCATTGATGATGAGCTGTGATGATCCTGATAGTTATTTTATTTTATCCTGGTGATCCTGATCAGGATACTAGAGTAAAGTTATCAAGATATGAATGCAAATTTTTAAATAAATCGGCTGTTTACAAATTACATTAAAAGACTTTAGAATATATAGATAGATACACGCGAAGCTGAGAAGAGCGTGCTAATAATAAGTTGCACAATTATTATTATTAGACGTCAGGACCCGTTTTCACTCTAGGAGTCCATACGGGTAAGTACGCCCCCTATCTCACTATATCTCACCGGTTTCTTCCACTACCATAAAGCAGTGCACCAACTACTGCTGGATATCGATCGGAAGAGTATAGAGAGACAATATAACTAAAGAATGGGAGATATTTTATCTCCGTCCTCGGCTATGACAACGAAACTCCCATATTCTTTGTTCAGAGTTGGATGCAAGTATCCTAAGTCTGCAATATCCACTTGCCATCAGGTGGAACTGTGGGTTCGTCACTTAAATTCTATGAAAAAATAAATAATAAATTAACTAACAACGTGGTAAAGCCATGCTGCAGCTTTACTGGTATACTACGCTATCACAGAATACCGGCGTCAAATAGCGGCTTGACGCTGCTGTGTTTCATTTGGTGAGTGTAGAGAACTGGAGACCCTTTTTACTGGAAACGAAGCATTCCATCTCAGTCCTCAGGGCTGGCAACGCATTTGCATTTTGATTCTTAATTCAAGATAAATGTAGACGTCTATGGGCCACAGCATCCATTTACCATCAGGTGGACTGTGTGCGCTTGTCACCCATATTCTACAAAAAAATACAAAACACGCAAAGGTCACATTGCATTCGATGAAAATTAAAAAAGAAGTAAAGGACGTTACGTGTATGAATGATTTCACTTACTCGCCACATTATTATTTTCTAACGTTCGCGACAATATGTACCAGAGATAAGAAAAAATAAAATTTACGTTACGCATCGAGGAGTATACAAAGAAAATGTTGACTCATTTTTAGAGCTATTCAGCGTATATATCGGTGCGGAGCTATATTCAACCATATATTAGATGACAGTTAATTTCAATGCTATCACCACTATATTGACAATTTCTAACTTAAAGCTGAAGTAAAACGATGGTTCGGTAAGAAACCGTTTACGTTAAAGTGTTTTATTTGTTTGGTCTTTACTGTTTTATGTAATCATAACATACTAAGTATGCCATGTATATTAAAGGCAAGAAGAACACTGTTTTTAATTCCCTCAATTTTAACACTATGTAACCCACATACATTCGATCTTTCTGATCAATATTTATGTAAGAACAGCCCGGCTCCACACGGGAATTTCTGGATCTCGAAAACAGCGCCACCTACCGGGTTCAATTATGAATATAAGCCATCCGCTCAAATGCACACAAAAATTACAACAAAATCATTGGAACCGTTTTCGAGTTTTGACTATCGGACAGCCATTAATTTTTATATAAAGAAGATAACCCAATATGAACGTTTTTGTTAATACTTACCCCCTCTTTTACTATACTTTACGATAATATTGCCAGTTAAAATAGCTTGAAGTTATTTCTTAATATTTTATTTTTATTAATTTAATTACATAATATTGAGACAGCATAAATCAATAAACAATTCTAAAACTAAAAATATCATAAAACCCAATGTGTAGTTCCTCGCGGTGAAACTTATTTAAATAAATCAAGCCATAAAGAGTTATTTATTGTCATAAGGTTAATTTAAACCATATTCAACGAAACGTATACTATATAAACGTATAATATATATTATGTTCTCCATAAAATATGTGGAGAACATAAGTCATCGTCGATCTCCAAAAGATGTCACGTAATAGTTCATTTGCACCGTTATTTCTTACGCATAACGTCGCTATTAATACCATTATTCATTTGTTTGTATCTAGCGTGCAGAGAGAATCGCAATCTAATTTTAGTTGTGTTTCTATGTGTGTCAGCGGGCCGCGAAGTCCCGCCCGCCCTAGAAGGGTCACCAGTTCAAACGACATGGAGGCGAAAGCTCATACAAAAAAACATAAGCGACTTATTTGAAATCTGTCGTGATCTCCTTTGAACAACTCGATTGGCAACGTAAGTTTTCTTGAACAAACTTTGTTTTATTTTTAATCTTGGCGCGTATCATTTCCCACACATGTTTCAAATTGAAGGAAATCGCTAACTCGACTTTCGAAATATGTTTAACTGTAAAATGAAATAAGATAAATTAAAAATGCTTGTTCTCCGACGAGTAACTGACATAGCACAGCGGGCCAATAGGCTGAAGGCCAGCCAAATACTCGTAGGTCGAAGAACAGACGGGACAAAATGAAAGGTTCTCGAGTGACATACTCGTACTGTCAAGTGCACTGTTGGGCGACTCCTCACAAAATGAAGTGATGACCTTATGAAACATATATGCAATGGACTGTATGTCGGTCGTAATAATTATGATAATGATGATACTCCGATGAGTCTTCTGCGCATTATTATCTCAAAGATATTTAATTTGGACACGAAATTTTTTTATCATATTGTCTACACTATCTCCTCCTCCTCACCATCAGCCCTTTAATATTCCACAGCAGAACATGGGACTCTCACATATTATCGAGAAATGCCATAATTTTTCTCGCCTCGCACAGCTGACACTGAAATAGCTTCTTACGACACCCACAGAATGATATAGGGTTATGGATTACCTGACTTTCTCATCATACAGCAGAAACTATCTGCTGTGCATTGTAAATCAGACTCCAGAGTCTGATGGAAGTGATTTTACGACCTTGCGGTAATATTAAAAGCAGACTAACAACGGTTAGTTCAAAAGTAGACTAGATTAAGTAAAAGGACGCAAAAATAAAAGATCAGTAGTTATAGACGCTGACCACAAACCTTTGTGAATTAGTCGTCGGGAGGGAATGTAGTTAAATTAACACACTAATACACAAAAAAATTATACTTTAGACAGGTGCCCTAGTGCATTGTACACGAGCCTTACTTTTTTGTACCTGTTCGTGTCAGTTTTTATTTTTATTCTCGAAAATTTTAAATTGTTGCGAAATAATATTAATGCAGAAAACTGGGTTAAATATTTACATAAACCTAAGTTTATCATACAACATGGAGTAGACTAATGATAAACATGTTTACTTTCAGGTTGGTTTTATTCACGTATTCAACTCGAGACCGGTGAACGATTTGATTTTTTTTATACCTAATAGCTTCGGAATAATCGTGCTATTAATCATTCGTATTCGCAGTTTCATGGGTCGCGATAAAACTGTCGTCGACTGTGCTAACGCCAGTGAATGAGCTTTGCGTTTATCCTTGTTTCTCGGAATAAAGAACAGGTCTAAGGAGGGATACGAAGATAATTGATTGTATGAGACCTCGACACCGTTACCACTTCCTTGCTTTCGCGTTCATTAAAGCACTGTTCGGAGACAAAATTTTATACGTTTCATTTTTGCTGTAATTTTAAAAACGCCAGTTTTAAAAAGTTTGAGAATATTTTTGTCTGAAATCGTAAAATTAACGAATTCAATGGACTTGACAAAAAATATTAAGTTGTTTTACATAACAATTTAGAAATCGGTTGAGCAGAAACGTCGCTTCGGTCTATAAAAGGCGTGTGTACTATAATTTATGCACATAGTAAAGTATCCTGAATGTCCATGCTCGTTGAATCGAGCCCTTTACTAATAGATATGAACATTCCCTCTCACATTTACGAGCGTGCGGTTCGAATATCCGGTCTTTCCTGCGATTAATTAACACCGGTTTAAAAGGAGCACGTTCAAATTTAAGTTATCAATTCAACACATTTTCTTGAAGACGAATTAACAAACTAGATGTTTGTAATTATTTACAAGTTTGTTAACTCTTAATAACTTTATACCTATAAATCTTTAACATACGCTGTTTAAGAAAAAAGACCTAATTTATTAAATAAATAAATTACAATATAAATGTTTACAAATAACACAAAATACAAACAATATTAGTAACTTACTAACTCGCTTGCGATACAATTCCCTCTAAAATTCCTTAAAAATAACAGAACAAATATAGTTAATATGTACCGCATACACTATGTACGTTGGTAGCCTGTATATATGTCACAATTTAAAATACTTCTCGGTTATTTAAAAACAAGGCAACAAAATGACTTTATAATGGTCGCGTAAACAAGTGCTTCTGTTAAAAAACTCGCGCAACGTGCGTTTATGAGAAAGTTAAAGGTGTTCTCCTTATTCGACTTACGTTTTTTGTGTATTTGTTGGATTGTATTCTATAGAAAACGATAAATTTTGTTACTATGGCTCAAGTTAAATTATACCATTTGATATGTACAGCTGTTTAAATAAAACAAATTATATTGGGTATATAGTACAGTATTCTATTCTCCTTAGGAGAACCTCAAGATATTTATCGAAGAGATCAAGATGAAGAGAAGAAGTTGAAAAGGAAAATTTACAGGCTCATTACTTAAAATGACATTGCTGGGAAACATCACGCAACAAGAGTTATTTAACGGCGAGGCTGTCCGTATATCTATTATCCAGTAATGGAGACATGTTATGCGAAGCAAATATTGGAAACGAGGCATTCAATCTTAGTCCTCAGGGGTGATAACGCATCTGCATTTTGTTTATTCACCGGGGATAATGCCTAGGGGCCACAGCATCTACTTAATATCAGGTGAACTGTGTGCTCGTTTGTCACCCTAATTCTATTAAAAGAACTACTGTATCACTTCTTGGTACAGGCGCGTTCGGTGTTCTTTTAATTTAATTTGTCACTCAATTTTATTTTCTATTCCTTAAATACATTGAGTTTTCAACAATATTTTAATTTACTGGCGATCATGTGATACAATTGCCGTGGTGCCTGCTTTGATCCTACTCGGAGGACTTGCGTATTATGCAATTTAAAGCCAACCTTCGAGCGTCCTTGCCCAACCCACTAAGTGAGAGCTAATCTACATAGGCTAAATAATTAAGGGATACAATTACGCAATCTTTTTTTAGAGAGATCGAAATATAATGTATATCTCATATTGTATATACATCTTATATATATATATATATATATATATATATATATATATATGAGATCGAAAATAATCGCCCGTAGGTTTGCTCGTTGCTCAAAAGAAGTAGAAATAACATTGTTTCGACTTTAAAGCATACTGTACAGTGTACACCTTTCTAAAGAAGCAGCCTATGGGCGAGGATCCAGTACAACAAAACATTCAAGGTGCATTTGGGAATGTCACGTTTCTGCAGCGCGTCGGGGAATGTTATCCTCCCCCGATGGCCTTTACTATGTGTGTGTCACGATGTGCATGGTGCGTTGCATACGCGCCAGCAACAATAATATTCTACTCATGATAGCACATGACCGTGCAGTGGCGGTGTAAGAATATCAACTACCCGATATCATCCCGTGAGTGTCGCAAGAGGCGACAGAGGGAAACTAATCAGGAGATGGGCAGCAGTATCATCCTAAAAATAACTCAAAATATTAAAACAACTGCGGTTGCCAAGCTGCCCTTTCAAGCGTTGCAACTATGGCAAAATCCTCCCTAGGCAATATATAAGAGTGGCCTGTGTTCAGCACTTCAGCAGTAGACTTTTATAGGTTGTTGTGGATTATGGATGATAGCCCATAGGCTAATCTTGTGTAACCACTGTATTAGGTTACATGTAGCGGTAAATGAATGAATTAAATACAACTACTAACATTAGTTATTGTGAATTATCTACCAACAAAATATGAGTCCTGATCCTTGATATAAAATATGTAATTTTTATAGCCGATCTTATGAGTAAGAAATCAACACAAAGCCTTTAATATAAAAGAAACTAAACATTAAATTGGTAGATTTCAAAAGTCACTTCGTTACCATCAAAGTTATCATCATCTTCATTACATCGTTTCTGAACATAGGCCTCTCTCCAAGGAATGCTAAAAATACGGTCCCTAGCCGCCTGCATCCATGGACTTCCTGCGTGTTTTACCAGGCCGTCACACTCTCTTTGGTGTTAACGCTCGAAGTTGTTGGCGAGTATGCTTACCCAGAAAAATTTGTCCAACTGAGTAAGACCAAATTCGATCGAGAGGACAATCGATGGATCCAATGTGGAATGGAAGCATTCAGGAGATTACCACACATCTTCTCGTCACGCATACCTCAAAAGTTTATAATAAAAGCGTACAAGCAATGCTTGTACCTGAGACGTGATCCTATACCGCTGGGTGTATGAGATAGCACAAGGTCCCTCAGCAAACTGAGGAGAGAATTATGCTCGAGATTTATGTGTGATAGAATATAAAATGAGGATATCTGCAGTAGAATCAGAGTAATCGATATATCCTAAAGGATCAGTAAGCTGAAGTGGCAGTAGATCGGATTTAAGAACGGTAACCGATAGGGAAGTAAGGTTCTTGAGTGGTAGCCTCGTACCGAAAAAATAAAATATAATAACTGACAAAAACAACAATTTGAAAAAACGTTACAAAATTTGTAGAGAAATTAAAAAAAATATTAATGAAACTTCTTCAATTGTATTCAATGACTACGATGTCTCCAAATGCATAACTGTCACAGTGTCCAAATAGCAATAGGTAATGAATTGAATGTTAATTGTTAAAACATTCACGGTATATGACCTCGGGGCCCTGACAAGCAGGTGAGAATTATATTCCTGGCGATCATTCAATGTTAATGTAAAAATTAGCGATAGCAAACCAGCCAAATTGTTGTCGTTCACAATTGTGCCCTGTGAAAGCCATACATACTTAAAAAACTAATAAACTCACAACAAGTTGCAGTGATATATTCCTCATTATATTGAACGGGTGTTTCTGAGTGACAGCTTATAATGCAATATCTCTATTTCTAAAGAATGGAAGATGGATTTTAAGTTTGATAAGTGTGTTATTAGTAACTTTTTATCTCACGAAAATCCAGTAAAACTCAATACATTTTACCGTTTACGAACAAATAAAGGAACGTTTAAAAATACGATTAAATATTATTATCTAATCGGATCATATTGATTCGAATTTAAAATTATATCTATTAAAATTTTACACGATTTATGTTATCAAGAGAAAAAAATTGTTTATTTATTAACACAACATTTTCTAATGGACTCTACTCTGATTTCGCACATCGTAGCAATAAAAAGCTCGTAGACTCGAATTGTTTACCTTCTCTATTCTCATTTTAGATTCGTAGACACAATACTCTTAATTTACACGTAAAGTATAGTCGATGATAAAAATTCGCCATAGTGTAAGCAGCCATGACAATAGGTACCTTGAAGAGGGCAAGGCCAAACGGAAACTTTCGTGTGTAAATGATCCTCTACTGTTCGAAACTGCCTTCCGCCCAGAAGGTCAGGCGAAAGGCTTTATTGAAAATAAAATAACTGAATCCTTCAACTAGCTAGCTGTGAGCTTTCATTTTTATAGTCACCAGGCTTCAAAATAAAAAATATATCTTAAGGGTACATGTTCAGAATATATGGGTAAATAAATTCCTCGTGTAAGATAAAAACAACTATACAAATCAGGTTTTACTTAAATACTGTCTGAGCGTATTTTTACGTCATAAACTGAGCGAAAGTTTATAATATGAATCCACAATCAGCATTGATATTAACTGGCTATTTCTTCAGCTACAGTAAAGTACAAAATAATAAATTTAAAATATGTTAATATATCTTGCCTTAAGGTATATTCAAATGTGAATTTTTATTCCACGAGATGTTATTAAATTACCGGGTTAATTAACTCTTCTACGGCATATGCTCTAATTGCTAAACTAACCTCGTCCGTCCAAAAACATTGGTGTCGATTGCACTAACTCATAATACACCATAGGTTATTTATTCCACCGCACACAAACACCACCTCACGAATACAAATACACATTTTGCTGAACAAATAATGGCTCAAGCCTTTGCCAATACACGCAACAACGCAAATAGACGTAACAAGGGACGTCCCGAACGTGTGTTCAGAGGCGAGCCATATGTTAGACTGGCGTTTTCGCTCATGTTCGAACGGTTTCTCTCATTGGTTATTTTAAAGAAAATCGGCATTATACGCATAAATACTTCAAGAATATTAAAATTATGCTCATTTTATACGCATATTCTTCAATATTAATGCGTAAATGTAACACATTACTTTATATAATAAAGTTTTAAAATGGAAACAGTTTTAATTATGTCAGTATATAAAATTATAAATAAAGTATAAGACTTCAAGTCGAGAAATTTTATAACATGAAATATCTAATAATAAGTACATGCGACCGTTATTAGACCATATTATTTTATCATTTAATCATAATGATGGACTGCGCAGTTCAATGCACCTTTATTTCTTTTATTTTTTTTATATAATAAGGGTGACAAACGAGCACACAGTTCACCTGATTGTAAGTGGATGCTGCGGCCCATAGACATCTACATTAACCTCGATTAAGAATCAAAATGCAGATGCGTTGTTACCCCCGTGGACTAGGATGGAATGCCTCGATCTAAGTAAAACGGGTCTCCGGTTCTCTACACTGACACACGAAACACAGCAGCATTAAGCTGTTATTTTACGCTGGTGTCCTGTGAGAGCATGGTTCTGTACCAATCGAACCGAATTATTCGTGCTGCAAGCATAATATAGCTGCAACGTGGCTCTACCACGTATAAAAATTTAACTTTATACCAAAATAATGACTCTACATTCCTGTGATTCAAATTCAAATTCAAATCATTTATTGCGAATATAGGTTGATACAGATGGTATTGTAATTGATTCCCTTAACTATATCCTTTTTATAATATAATAAGCAAAAATCAAAAAAATTATCTCTTTATAAATGAGTAAAGTACAAAACCAATAAACCAACAATTGAAGGCTGACCCGTATGATTCTTAAATTCGTAAGCTTCCACTCCTGAGGCACTACAAGTATTTCTGTTTTTTTTTTTGACAATTAGACTCTCTTAACTTGTTCACACTTGTATTCTAACGCTATAAAAATATGGCGATATATATAATATTACACCGGGACTGTTCGTCTGTCATCAGCTTAAAATATTTCCGAAACTTAAGAATTGGTGCAAACTAAGAAAGACATCTATGTGTGTCAGCCTTAACAAAATCCCGGATACAATTTGGCCAACACGCCTACGTCCTTACAACGGATACGAAGCTGATTAGGAAGGGTTACAACAACATAGCAGTAACATCTTTAAGGTAATTTTATGTGCCTACTAAAAAGATAAAATGTCCTTTTGTCCGTAAGTTTCCTACTCTTAAGCCAATACAATCACTTCTGGATGTTGTTTTGAAACATGTAATCTTCTAGCTCAAATAAACCATTACGACATACGGTTCTAGTTTGTCGGAGCTTAAGATAGTTTAAAAAGACATAATAGTTAGTGCAAATTTCTATATACATCTATAAATACAAATAAGCACATACAAATCTATTCCTTACTGTTTAAGAGGTACATGCTTATGCAAGAAAATTTTGAACATGGTACAGTTGCACTGCGGTGTATTATGGCTGCAGTATGAATGGATCGCCTCGATGGGGGACAGAATACTAGCGTAAAATAGCTGCAAAATTTAATATATACCGATAACCGATGGTGAAAAAGGCTCTCGAGACTAGTAGGCGAAGTGTGGGGCGTCTCCCCTCTAGATGGAGTGACAACGTGGTAAGAAATACAGGAAGTAGATGGATGCAGGTGGCTCAGGACCGTGCTACGTGGCATTCTTTGGGAGAGGCCTATTTTCAGCAGTGGACTTGTGAAATCTGTTATGATGATGAGGCGTTACTTTACGGAATTCCTTAAGAGGATTATTGGTAACCTTGATTTGGTTGAAACCAATCTTGTCAGCGTCGAGCACAGGTAAAGTGTAGCGAGCATCTCGGCAGTGTATAGGAGGTAGGTTTATGCATTTGGGTGAGTGTGCGCAGGAATGATTTAATTCCACTCTCTCCTTTTCACCATCGGAAAACCAAAGGCATTCGGCGTGTCGTCACTTCTTTAATGTCGATATTCTAAACATTAGAAGCAAACGGTTTGCTTCGTCTTTTTCAAAACAAGAGTGAACAGGCTTTTGTTACGCTAAGACAGTGCGGTTGACCATCCAGGGTTTCATCACCACTTGCTAATAAATAAATAAAACTATATTACAGATGTTGAAAATTAATTATCTAAGTAATGAAATGAAATAGTGTACCTTTTATATTAATTATTACATCACTGTTGAATATTCTAATATAATTATAAAATAAGTAACAAAATGAAATAATTTAATTGTGAAAATGTAATAGATTTAATTGTAACAGTAATATTTGGGTCGAATGCAGCAAACATATTTTTTTTAAAAGATCTATTCTGTCTCAATGCCTGTATTCACAAATAAATAAAATTTGAATTTGAACTGAATTTTGTTTTAAGAGTACCGAGAATCCGAGAAGGTACATCAATTCCGTGCGCGTCACCACTAATCCCAACACCACTACACTATAATGATTTCTTATATTTACGCGAACACTATACATTGATTAAAACTACTTTTACGGATTTTATCGCGTTTTATTTATATTAATTTTAATACCCGACGTTTCGGGTGCTTTCCAGCACCCATGGTCACGGGGGACTGAGGTGACTGACGTCCCGATGTCAAAGTTAACCCGGAGTACCTTCAGCTTTTTAATTATTGTCTTTGGTCCGATCTACGCAGAATGAACTAACTGTATTTTGAAGTCTTGCAGTGGTATGCTTGGGTTTAGTTTTAATTTTATTAATTATAGGATCCCAAGCAGGTGGTAGTACCCAGCCTCCTTCTCTATTGAAATTAGGATGTTTTTTAATTTCAATAGCCTCACGTATCATCCTTGGTAGGAATCGATGTTCTTTCGCGAGGATTTGTGGTCTATCAAATCTAATGTAATGGTTGGGGGCAAAGACAATAATTAAAAAGCTGAAGGTACTCCGGGTTAACTTTGACATCGGGACGTCATTCACCTCAGTCCCCCGTGACCATGGGTGCTGGAAAGCACCCGAAACGTCGGGTATTAAAATTAATATAAATAAAACGCGATAAAATCCGTAAAAGTAGTTTTAATCAACCACTACACTAGGAAATAAACACCACCGTCGATAATACGACACATGTTTCGCCTCTAAACGAGGCATCCCTAGGTAAAATAGACTCTACGGTGGTTGGCCTCAAAGCACGGAGGCCCTTTTTAATGGTTACGAAGCCTCCTTAGTCCTCAGAGATAGCAACGCATCTGATTTTATTGTTAATAAAGAATAAGTGTTGGTGTATATTGAGCACAGCATTCATTGAGCATTAGGTGCCCGTTGCAACCTACGCTCCGACTCCAAACGTTAAGCAAAGCTTCCGGATGCCCCGTAACGTTTTAATTGAACCCCCAGTTCCGCTAGATTCCAATGACACAAATGTCGCACGCCTGTCACACGCAGACATTACACATTCTCCTAGTGCTACAAAACTGATAGAACATCGGATGGGTCACAGTGAGTCCGCAGATGGGCGCGCCGCACACATCTCCACACTGTACAACCGCGTCCCTGTGCGTTTCTCACCGGCCAGAACATCGAACGACACGAGTTAGCCATTAGAGCCGGGGCCCGCCAACCTCTGGTCAGACGGCCGTTAGACAACTCACCCACGTGCACTGTACACTGTCAACGATGCAGAATGGTTTAAAAATTTACACCCCGCGGCCTTTCAGGCCGTATTAAAAACTGTATTTTTTTAATTCACTATACTACGCTGTGCAAAACTTAAAAGTTAAAGTTAAGGCCTACATATTATGTACATCATGCTTTGGTGAAATACATTTAATTTTTTTTCTTATATCTCAGATACGCCCTGTGTTTACTTTATTCTTAAAATCTTTACACACGTGATATTTACGAAAGGCCATAAACTTTATGAGTATAAGGTTTTGTAAATCTTCCATTTATATCATAATAATTATAAAAAGCAAGTAGAGAGAGCACTCTTTTTGTTAAAATAATGTTAACCTTTAAAAAATAGGTATATTATTATATGGATCAAACGATGCCTCTTCTACTACCCCAAAATTGTTCTAATAGTTAAGGAGTTACGAGAGATCTAATGAAATGAAAACAACTATAATTTCAAAATGATCAATCTTCTTGCCAACATTTAAACATTATATAAACCTAAAAAAATTACGTGGTAGAGCCATGCTGTAGTTATGTTATGGTTGTAGCACGAACGGGTCGACTCGACCGAGGAAGAACCCGGCTCTCACAGAATACCAGCGTAAAATAGCACTTTAATGCTTTTGTGTTTCGTATGATGAGTGTAAGGACCCAGATTCTCTTTTTACGGGAAACGATGTATCTTAGACCTCAGGGGTGGCAACGCATCTGCATTCTTAATTGAGGATAGATGTAGATGTATATGGGCCACAACATCCTGGACTGTGTGCTCGTTTATCAACCTTATTCCATAAAAAGACTGGAGTTGCCACCCGTCTACTAGTCGTGATAACCATAGCAAATGAGGCGTTATATTGGGAGACCTATTTTCTGTAATCGATTTGTGATAAGCTGTTAATAAATGAATAATCGATCTTTATTCCTTGTCTAAGATTCGAAACTAGTTTCTCTTTCAGTTCGTTCCTCTAAAAGCTCGACTGCAAGCACTATGCCAGCTAGGCGAGCGACGGCGAGCAATGGCGAGGCTTTTCCTGTTTTTTTTGGGCTTTTCTCTCCCCAATGCGCGTCTACTAAAGACTACTAGGCTGTCTATACGTTGATACTCGCCTTCGCTCGGCCAACATGTATAGCCGGCTTATGACGAACGCTGCAGGGCCACTATTTTATACACGGCATTGTTTAGTGTACAACAAGCATTGTTACCTATGTCAAACAGCAATGTTTGACTAACCGTTAGAGTAACAGCCTATTAAAGTCCACTGCTGAACATAGGCCTCCCCCAAAAATTGCCTCATAGGGGGATATTTGCCATAGTTGCCACGCTTGACAAGCGGGTTGGTTTAATATGTGGTAGAGCCACGCTGCAGGTATATTATGGTTGTACACACACGGGATGATTTGGAGTAGTAGATATTATTATGCTGCCACAACAAGGTAACAATGTTTGACTTAGTCGGGTTCAAATTGGAAACATATTGGACATATTTATTATGTGTCACTAATAAAGCGACAGATATAGTGTAGGGCGACACCCCACTAGATGGAGTGACGACCTGATAAGATATGTAGGAAGTCGATGGATGCAGGTGGCTCAGGACCGTCCTTTGTGGCATTACTTGGGGGGGAGGCCTATGTTCAGCAGTGGACTTGTGAAGGGCTGTAATGATGATGATGATGACTAATAAAGCGTCTGAAGGCATGAGCAGACAGTAACGTTTCCAAATCTGAATGTCTAGGCAGCGCCGGAAACTGTTGTCGTGAACTAAAAGATGCTTCATACATAACATTCGTATATAAATGAATATACACTCAATTCTAGAAATAGATAGTGAATTACGTAGTAGAGCCATGCTGCATTTATATTAGTAGTATAGTTGTAGCACGAATGGGTTGGCCCGACCGGGGAAGGACCACGCTCTCACAGAATACCAGCGTGAAATAGTAGTTTAATGCTGCTGTGTTTCGTATGGTGAGTGTAAAGAACCGAAGACCCTTGGAAACGAGGCATTCCACCTAAGTCCTCACGGATGACAACGCATCTGCATTTTGATTCGTAATGGAGGATAGATGTAGATGTCTATGGGCCACGGCAACCACTTACCATCAGGTGGTCTGTGTGCTCGTTTATCATCCTATCATATAAAATAAAATAAAAGAATTAGTAATAAAACTTGATTTTTTTTACTTATTATAAACCAATGTTTGACTTCATTTCATCTGGTGGTAAGTAGTGATAATGCTAAAATGAAAAAATGCCAAATTTTTTTGTTTAGCGTAACAAAAGCCTATTAACTCTTGCATTGAAGAACCCAGATGGTAATCGAATAGACAGATCAGAATCTTTCCTTAAACATCATGGCTTTTAAGTTAATTTGACTTTTTAAATCTAGAGAATGGGACCACTAAGGAGGAACTCTTAAGACTAAGATAGAATTACAAATTGAAAAGAGAT
This sequence comes from Parnassius apollo, assembly GCA_907164705.1. Classification (NCBI taxonomy): domain Eukaryota; kingdom Metazoa; phylum Arthropoda; class Insecta; order Lepidoptera; family Papilionidae; genus Parnassius; species Parnassius apollo. The sequence continues at coordinate 2,748,236 of CAJQZP010000741.1, read as the reverse complement.
AACAGCCTCGTATACTTAAAAGTAAAATCAAGTTCTAAAATAAAAGACGTAGGAATCTAACAAAAAATTTACCATACTATCAACACTTAGTGTTTGGTGTATTTAAAACACTTTTGTTATATATAAAATAAGGGTAACAAACGAGTACACAGTCCACCTGATAATAAGTGGATGCTGTGGCCCATAGGCATCTACATCTATTCTCAATTAAGAATGCAGACGCGTTGCCACCCCTGAGGTCTAGGATGGAATGTCTCGTTTCCAGTAAAAACGTTCTCCGGTTCTCAATACTGACCATAAAAAACACAGCAGCATTAAGCTGCTATTTCACGCTGGTATTCTGTGAGAGCATGGTCCTTTCCCGGTTGACCATTCGTGCTACAACCATAATGTACCTGTAGCATGGCTCTACAATTTATATACCTCTTTATAACGCTAAGTTCCCATAATTAAAGACAACTAGTACAACATTGACTACTATTATTTATCTTAAACTGTTAAGTACGAAATCACACGTAAATTGCGCATGTCTCGGTCCGTCGCACCATACCAGCATGCGTACCATACATATGCATCGGTTGGAAACTTGACTTTCTTTACGCTTACAACGCGCGTTAGAATTTTGCAGATCTTTTGTTCGCGAGCAACCATGCGTGCTAGACGTTCGCATAAAAGTATTTAAATTCACAATTATTATCACGATCGCTCACACAATTTGCACCTAAATATCAGTGCCTCGGCATTTCACATGAATTTTATATTAAAAATACCTATCAAGAAGTAACGAAAATCACTACTTACTCCGGCTTGAAGGAAATACATCTTATATAAGCGTACACATACTCATTAACAGATTCGTGTGTTACAAAATAAAGTAAAGACAAGTCAAGTGGATTAAATCACACAATGAAGTAGGTTTCGTAACACCCTTACTTAATTTCTTACTTACAAAACTATCCTTTGAGCATTTTAATGCCTATAAGAAAATATTTAGTAACATCCCTTGCAATATCTTAATAGTTATTGACAAATATAAATATTACATGTGTACTACGCATTGTTAATGCAATTTCATGGGTGTTTCGTGCGTAAAATAAATTAAAAGTATCATGAGGTATGAAAGCAACATGAGATTTTCTTTCTAACTTTCAATATGCAAGAGAATTCCCAGGAAATTATTAGAACCGGGGAAAATCAACAGCGTAAACTTTAAACTCAACTAATCATAAAAATAAAAAAGTCTAATGAAAATAATTAACTTATAGAAGTTCAAGAACATCTATATCTTCTATATTATGACAGGAATAGTCCATGTATAGAGCTGGCAAAAATTTTAAGTTCCCGCGATCCCTTGCTGATTGATGCGTATTTTCTAACTGTGGAAAGAAAGTTAATCTCTTAAGTTAAGGCGATTAAGTCACATCGAGGGTGAAATATGTTCAATAAAAGTTCAATAAATTTAGCACAAATCAATCGTTCAAGTAATTGATTAAAGGCTAGTTTTATAAACTCTTGTATTTTCTTTGTGTGCTTTCTTAAATAGAAAGCTTTTCATAATTTTAAATGCATATTTGATATTATCGCCAAAACAAGTTTATACACGCTCAAAAGGAGGCTTTCGACTATAAAATAACATAAATTGAAATACATAATGAAACAAATTCTTAAATTATATTTTTTCTCCACGTACAAATTGCAATAACAGTTTATTCAAAAAAGGTTTACATGCGAGAGCACCCGCAGAGACAACATGGCGCGGTGGGTTCATATCGCGCGCGCGCACGCACCGGCACTCAGCTGCACCGTTAACGTTCACGTTCACCACCGTACCGTACATAGGTATGCAGTTATGAATATGCATACAACGGTTCTATAACAAATTTCACACTCCAAACGCAAACTTATTACGCCTACCGTGTTCACGTCTGTAGTAAACCCTTTATGTAAACCTTTCCACCAGTCGTGTGACTGTGAACTTATACAAAGAAACTTTGTGCTACATAAAATAATGTTTTTATAGAATAGAACACAACATAGAATAGAATTCAACACCAGGTAATTCAGTTATTGGGCTATTCGTTAGATTTGCCATTGAATGCCTAAATAGAGTATAAGGTAGTACTAATTGGTATAATTACTTATATCTTTATAATTATTTAGCTTATTAATACTAGACAGGTTTCTAAAGCTGCATTCTTGACTTGTTCAAATAAATTGATTTACAGAAACTAGCCATAACTGTTTAACAGCTATCATGCATTGATGAACAACAACATTTACCGTGTTCTAGCGTTGAGAATATCCACTACCCCATATCATCCCGTGGGTGTCGTAATAGGCGACAGAGGGAAACCAATCAGGAGATAGACGGTTCTTTCTTCCTAATAACGATTAAAAATAAAATAAACTGCGGTTGCCAACACGCTTGCCATTTGCGTGGCAACTGTGGCAAATATCCCTCCCCTTTGAGGCAATCTATGTGGGAAGCCTGTGTTCAGCAGTGGACCTTAATAGGCTGTTACAGTAACGGAACATCAGATAATATCTTTACATCTTTCATCATTAATGTCCTCAATGTTTTCTCAATACATCACTGTCTTCAAATCTATATGTTCCAAAAAAGAATATGGTTGCTAATTGCTATCATTGCCAGCTTATCAGCTAGACAGAAGCTTTTTTATGGCCATTTACGATGTCAACAAAACAATTATCGACCATCTGCAAACCTTTAATGGAGTGAACAACATCCAGTAACGATAAAAAAACTCACCTAAAGAATCTACTTTCTAGGTCCTTACTTTAAAGTAAAAATGGCCACAGGAACGTCGCTTCTGACTGACTTAATAAAACATTATTCACTAAATATTAAAAGATGCGCAATTTTCTATAAAATGTGTTTATAAATTATTAGCTTTGCCCGCGGATTCGTCTAGGTGGTGATCGAAATTAACTTCATTCATAAAAATGTAAAGTGATAATTTTCTTCCTTCAATGACGAGGTTTAAGAGATATATTTTTCTTTACAACGTTTTAAAATTAAAATTTTATTTAAAAATGCTTCAAGCAAGGAGAAAAAATAACTACTAAATCTACATTAATATAGAATTTCTCCCAGGGTTGAGTGATAGAGAATGCAAAAAAGATAAAAGATACTCTGATAAATAACAGCACAACCATCTCGTTTACGTCAAACGTAATGAAAACAGAACGACGACAGGGATCAGCGTAAAGTGTAACGCGTCTCGAGATACTAGTCAATTAGCCTACCAATCGGCGATAGAAGCATATTATTCCTATAACGGTTCATGTCCAGCCGTGGACATTCACAAATTAATGAAGAAGAGTGGGAATTCAATAACTTCTCTAAATAGCCACCTCTCATGCATGCAGGACACCGTGCTATGGTAATTAACAATAGGCACCTTGGCATATACACCTCGATATATATATATATATATATATATATATATATATATATATATATATATATATATATATATATATATAACCTTATGTACCAGTAACGAATTAAAATTCACAGTGCTGTATTAGTCCCTACTTTAACGTATGGTAGTGAAAGTTGGGTGTGGCAGAAGAAGCACGAGAGTAGAATAAATGCAGTAGAAATGGGTTGAAGGGACGGGGGTTTTGAAAAGTGTGTTTTGGGGGGTGACCAGGAAGGATGTTCGGTGGTTTGGCCGCTGTGCAGGTGAAGAAGAGTCGGAAAGGGACGTCCTAGGCGGAAGTTTGTCGACCAAATTGGCGATATACTAAAAATGGGCCAAATTAAGAGTACCCTTAACCGACGAGCATGTATGCGTAGGTATATGGATGTGGAAGAGGCGAGAAAGGTATGTCAGGATCGTGCTAAATGGAAGTCTGTAGTCTCTGCCTACCCCTCTGGGTGACAGGCGTGAGTGTTTATGTTTATATGTATGTACCAGTACGATGATTTGTTATTTGGGACAAGAGTGACAAACGAGCACACAGTCCTCCTGATGTTAAGTAGTTGCTGTGGCCCATCTACATCTATCCTTGACTACGAATCAAAATGCAGATGCGTTGTCACCCGTGAGGACTAAGATAGAATGCCTCGTTTACGCGGTCAAGCCGACCTATTCATTCTACTATAATAATGCTACCACGTACAGTAGATAAAAGCTCTGTACTTATTAACTCTGCAATTCTTCTCCCGAGTACATTTCATCCGTGAAAGATCCATACTGCAGCCGTATTATTCAGTATAAATTGAACAATGAGCTCGTTTATCAACAAAATAAGGGTGTTATTTCGAAAAAAATGTTTGCCATCCAGTTGTAGTAACTTTGAAAAATTAAAAGGCATTGAACGAATGAAGTCTGATAAATAAAAAGAAGGATCGTTGGCGCATACATAGGCCCCTCACCCTCGCCCTCCCAAAACCGTTAAAACGCACATACGATAAATACACCCTTAGTAATAGTATAGAAAATTGACATCAGAAAATAATTTATATTTAAATTAGAAAACTAAAAATCCCTGAAAATCTTTGGATAATTTAGCACTCACTGGATTTCTTTCATTAATCTTCAAGCGATAGCATTACGTTGCACTGTAAGGGCTCAACCAATAAAAAATATATAGCCTATAAGTTTTATTTAAGTCAATCACAATGAAACACATTTATCGATTTTTGGATAATATTTTAAATTATATTATTAATAAAAAATACTACTTTTTTAAAGCATTTTACGTACGTAAAGCAATAACTGATGGTATACCAAGTAAACAAAAATGATTCGCACTACACACACACACACACACACACAAAAAGCTGTCTTGGCTATAAATTTTATATTGACTATAAAATGACCTTATAGAGAAACTATTATATTCATTTATTGACAGTAAAATATCGTCGTAATATTACATATGATGATATACTGCATGATGTATGCAATATCATCAATATTATACGAATAGTACGTACTAGTTATACGAATAATAAACTATTCTAAAAGCCAACAAAAAAAATTTAAACTCAGAAAAAATTTATGAGATGCATTCTTAAATCTTCTTACTATGCTGTCATAAACAACATTTCTATGATGGAGTACCAGGCAGAACGATAACTTAAAGTCCACGCACGTTTTAGAACGGATGTATACGAATACTAACAGAATTTGCCTCACCGAGACCATAACTCAAAGTAATTCTCCCTGAAAACTGAATAAAGGAACTGGGAAGTCTAAACATCAGTTAAAATGCGAGAAATTTGAAAATAGATCGAAAATAGTTTCAATGCCGCAGAATTGAAGCATTTAAAAATATATATGTATACGCAATATATATTATACACGTTTTTAAAACGCAAAATGAAGCTAAATCCGGCATCAAGTGAATACTTTTAATAGATTATACGCGCTGTAATGATAAAATAGAAGATCAAACGATTTATTTACATTCCTGCGGAACATGAAGGTAATTCAGAACTAAAACCGTCGAACTTAATGTCTGTTAAGAAATGCTGTGATTGAATAAAAATTATTATCGAATGAACTGTAATTGATTTATAACAGAGAATCCCAAAACGTTAAAATACATTATATTAAAAAAATAATATGTAAATTAATGTGCAAATCTAGCAATAATATCTATACACAATGTTTCTAATACTTGAGGTAGTTTAAAAACTATTTCAAATGTTTAGAGAATTATTGAATGAATATGTGCCAAAACGAAGGACGAAATACTTGTCGCGGCAAAAACTTGTTCGCAAGATAAAACTGAATGTTATTTTACTAGATACTACAATAGATACATTGACACATCAAAAGTTTATTTACGATCGTTGATACACTACAAATGGTGAATGTTAAAATCGGTCTCGTAAGTAATGTGAATTCATTCGTACATTTAACAACATTATTACAGGATAAGGTGTGTCTTGCCATGCTCGGCACAGAGACAGGATAAAAAAGGAGCAAGCACATCGGTTTCCGATACAAAAACCACACTTCCTCGCGGGTTTACTTCTAAGAACTAATGAAAGGTACGTAAATAGTCCCCTGGTCGGACGGAACCGCGCGTCGGCGCCAAAATGCAACCACTGATGGACCAGTGATTGATTGGAGTGACATTGTACAGACAGAATAAAGGAACTAACTACTTTAATGCTCATAAATAATTTAAAACTCAAATTTATCGTGAATTTACTGAACAAATTATTTTTTAGTTATTCGCAAAACCATCCTAATACTTTAAGACATTCACGTATTGAAAATTCTGTTTTAGCAGATACGTCCGTCTAAAGGCAGAGACACATATGTCGTTTCATTGTAATACTGAAATGCTCATAAGATATAAAAATACGAGAAAAACACTTTTATTATACCTATCGTTCCAATAATAAAAAATCTAATAGTCACACTTCATTTTCCCAAACGGCAGCTAATGAAATAAACAGCGGCGGTAAAAGTGGCCCGTAATTCTATTCTTAACCTATTTGTCATATAGTTTAACCAGAAACAGAGCTTACAGTAGAGCAATGGTTTATATCGAAGCAACAAATAAAACTGCTAAAGAATTTGTTTTCATTCATATCCTTTTCAAATAATTAATTGATAGTATACACAAAAAAAAGCAAAACTTCTAGTCAAACAATCTATTTTATCTAGATGAATATTTCATGCGTTTGTTATATTTGACTAGTGATCCGCCCGGCTTCGCACGGGTAATTTCTGGATTTCGATCTATCTGGGGACCCATTCAAACGCACACAAAAACTTTCATCAAAATCGGTTGGATGTTTTCAACGTCTATAACGGACATAGGTAGAATCTTATTTTTTGTGTTTCATATATTATGTCGTAGAATAATGTCGCAGACGCAGAGAAAGATCAGCACCCGCCCGCCGTAGTAAATTGCAGGCTGAGCCTGGTCACCAAAGACGACCAATAAGCAAAAGCTGCGGAGGTGAGAATGTGTCTGCAATTTGCTACGCAAGGGCGAAGGGGCTGCACTTCCTGCAGCGCCGACGCTGTTAAGGAAGTAACTTTGGGTCAATATTCCTGTGTAAAAAGTGAGGTTATGTTTTACAAAAAAAAATCGTTACTCATAAACTATACGCCTATAAACCAAAATAAAGCCAATCAGAGTTAAGTATATTCAAAGTTGCAAAACCCCTAATCTTTTTTCAGTAAGACTGAAAAATGTCATAGCCATTGTCTAATTACCCGTGTTTTCGCTATATCCCTAGAATTTTGTGGAAAATTCGGTTTATCTAATTATCCTACGACATACCTATACATAGATTAAGCATTAATTAGGAAGGTTAAGCATAACTTGATCCGTTTGAACGCATGCAAATTGACATTGTACTTTACCCTACCAAGCGTAACGATTAAGACAAATCCTCTATAAAATATGAGAGATCCAAGTTCAGCCATAAATTTTACACGCTAATGAAGAAGAAGAATTCACTTGCGCAAGTACTTGCATACATAGCATTAGCATAGCGTTAGTCCTTAACACTCAATTCCAACTTTCGATTCAGCGTCAACGAGCTGTCAGCTCGTGCACTACACGGTGGACCTAGCGTTCACTAGTAGCAGTAGGCTTGCGAGTAGACAATGCGTCGTTAACAATTCTACAGTTCGGCATCGACTTTTATACCTACCACGTCTCACGTTTTAACAAAACAGTAAAAACTGTTAAAAGCGGCAGTAGCCTAATGGCAGGGCGCGGACCGCGAACTCAAAAAGGTCGTGGGTTCGAATCCGCCATTCGACTACTGGCGTGAACCACTCGTAACACAAGCAATTTAAGCTTACCACATTTTATAGCACACATGTTTATAGCATTGTTAATATTCTTTTTTTTTTAAAGTGAATCCCACCCAATGGAATAATATTAATAAGTACCGGCGAAGCCAACGCGAGGCCTTTGAATTGACAACACAGGCCCAACGAGTGTTAAGTGGGCTGTAGGTGGTCAAATTTGTAAGACGCGCGTGGGCAACGCGCGATCCACTCGTCGTACACTACTTTCACAAACAAAATACTATTTACAAATTATTTTCAATGTTATTCAAGCGTCGGTATATACAAAATGATGATTTTATGCAACACATTTTTACTGTGAATAATACCCTACAAGTGTTTCTTATATTAACATATTGTTTCATTCCTTACTAAATCCATATCTTCCGAATTAGATAAACAGAATTACATAGGCTGACAGAAGGATATTTTCTATATAAGTTAGGAGTACTTGCAAAAATATCCGTTATCTGAGGGATACTCAATACGTATAATACCCACTAATGGGTTTTCTGCACTTGAAAACTAGCCAGAAACGATAAAACGTGCATCTGGTTACTCACGAGTGTTTCAATTGATATATTGCTACAATATGCTTTTAGTGCCAAAATGAGCTAAACACTTCCGACTGCACGTTCGTTTTTGGTCAGATTATCAATTTGCTCACAGTCACCGTAACATATTTGTTACGCCTACCCCTTTGAAGTACAGTTTATTGATTTTAAAGTGGATCTTGTTGCGATTTGTTCTTTGTATACCTAATTTATAAACTCTTTAATGAAAAGAAACTCCCATTCTAAAATTCAATTACTTACTTATTATGGCATACTTTGTCAGTTGATATTTTTGGTTTAAAGAATTTTTCTTCTAAGAATTAAGTTTAAAAATTTACATATCTTGCAACACCGTGGGTTACAAATTGTTCATATGTGACCGAGTTGTGCAATCTGAAGATGCAACTATTGACCCGCCTTACCTAATACCGCTACGACCGTACAACTCAACGTGGGCTTTATTGTAAACATTTTCATGATTAACGAATTCGTTATTAAACATGTTGAAAAACAAGAATCATTAATGTTTCTTCAAAAAAAAATTCGTAGGTTAAAGTTTTAAAAGTTTTACACATTCTATTTTATAAATTTATAACATCGAAATGTATAATAGTATATAATAATAGGGGTCTAAGAATACTAAACAATAAAATAAAAGTGAAAAAAAAAACTTTTATAAAAGGACAATTAACAAAATGAAAGATTTGAAAAAAAAACCTTCCCAATCCAGTGATAAAGAAGATCCATGTTCAAAATTAAAAAATTGTGACTAAGAATCGAATCAAACGCAATGGGCACATCATAACAAATGATATAACCACTCTTTTTGCAAAAGGATTGTAATAATGTGTAGATTTATATGAATTCATATACATACCAAGTAGTGGCGGTGTAAGAATATCTACTACCCCGTATCATCCCGTGGGTGTGGTAAGAGGCGACAGAGGGGAACAAATCAGGAGATGAGCAGCAGCGTCTTCCTGATAATGATTAAAAGAAAACTGTTGTTGCCAACCCGCTTGCCCAGCGAGGCCTATGTTCAGCAGTGGATTTTAACAGGCTGTAAGGGCAACGATAACAAATGTATTATGAATATTTAATGTAGTATGGAATGCTAATTATTTTTTTATCCAAATAGCCTTTAAAATAAAATTAACCTCTCACATCTCACAGCCAATAAAAGGTTCTAGTACACTACTTTCGATGTACATACATACATAAACACTCACGCCTGTCACCCAGAGGGGTAGGCGGAGACTACGGACTTCCATTTGGCACGATCCTGACATACCTCTTTCGCCTCCTTTACATCCATATATCTACGCATACATGCTCGTCGGTTAAGGGTACTTCTAACGTGGCCCCTTTTCAAAATATCGCCAATTTGGTCGATAAACTTTTTTCTAGGGCGTCCCTTCCTAACTCTGCCGTTAACTCATATAAATTTGCTTTGTCACTCTTTCCTCATTTATTCTTTCTACATGACCAAACAACCGAAGCATTCCTTTCTTAATCCTGGTCACAACATCATCTTGCATACCACATTTATCTCTTATCACGCAATTTCTCACCCTGTCATTCAGATTCAACCCTAGCATACTCCTTAAAGACCGCATTTCTACAGCATTTATTCTACTTTCGTGCTTCTTCTGCCACACCCAGCTTTCACTACCATACATTAAAGTAGGGACTAACACAGCATTATGAATTACCGTACGTACCTTTTTTGACACATTCTGGTTCTTCATAATAGAGTGTAGTGCCCCATTCACTCTATTCCCTGCATTTACTCGTCGTTCTATATCCCTATCATATCTACCATCCCTGCTAAATACACATCCCAAATACACAAACTCATCCACTTGCTCAATTAAGTCTCCTTCTATTCTTACTTCTACTACTACTTTCGATGTGTTATGCAGATTTAGGTAAAAGACAAATAAATCACAGGACTTTCATTATTTATTTTGTATTAATATAGATACTATCATATCATATTATGAATTATGATATATGCATTTCATCATCAATGATAAAGCAGGGAGTTACAATGATGTCTGCCTTTGCTCCTCATCACAAGCCTACAAGATTTTGCACATCCGCACATATTTTGGACCAAATGGTGGAATTCTTGTAAGTTAGGCAAGTCAACCTAATACCTAATATATCCGATAGATGGCATGACAAACACCTTTCATAGTAAGAAACGTACTAATTACACCAATCGACGAACGTGACGATTCCTTCAAATCCTTCCCCTACATGACGAAATTGTTTTCCATTAATTATTTTCAAAAGAGTGATATAAATAAAATAATTACTTAGTTATTTCACTTTTTAAGTTTAATCGGAATCACATTTAAATGAGTAAGTCTAAAGGCAATTGGTTTCAGAACACACAGCGTTTAACGCCGTTTTTTTTAATATATCGCTATTCGATTTCTATCTATACCGATTCACAGCATATTATTTAGGCCAATTTGGAGTAGTTGTAGGCAAACTAACTTTTTTCGTGGTAGATACATTATGCAGCGTATAAAGGGGTCGGTTCGACCAGAAAAATACAACGCTAGTCCAAAATACCACCATGAATTAACCAGCATAGTGCTGCTGTGTCTAGAATATATAAAAATACATCTCCTAGTTGGTTACACTGGATATGAAAAGTACGATCAATAAAATTTTACGCGTCCGCGTTCTGCTCCGATACGTAATCGAATCTTTACCTACTACGTAGAAACGTTACTATAGATGCTCAAAAAGAAAGCTAAGAAAAAGCTATTAGACTAAATGGAGACACGGAAAAATGCTTTAATTGGTTTCTTTAAATGTCCAATCGAGTAAGTCTTGGAACGTGAGACAGCACGTCCGTATACGGATTTCAAAGAGCAACAAACCTGCTAATGAGCAAGAAAAACTGACTTAGATGTTATCTAACACGTTGAGTAAAAGTAGAAATGATAATATATGTAATGATCTATATCAATAATAAAAAAGGTTTATACTATGATCCTTGACTTTTTTTATGAACTTTCTAGAAGTAATATTTCTGTTGAGTTACGATTTAACTTTTGTTTGGATTATTTTCTAAGATTATACCATTATTTGCTACTTTTTGTTCCTCATTACCTACATAATTTAGAAAACAAAGGCATTGTTTAATAAAAAATTTCCCTTCTACTGAAACAGTTCCGCGTTGGTCTCCACGGCTTGTTATTGCAAAGATGCGAAAAATTAATTATCACTTCGTTTATAAATAATCTTAAATTCATAGATAGAGCATTAAACAAATCAATTATACGCTTTCCACGGAATTCCAAGAACAATTACAAAAGGTGAGGGTGAGGAAGTAATAAATAAAACGTGGGAGTGCCTAGATGGAATTCCCGGAGATGTGCTTTGAAACGGCCGTTAATATGAGGAAGAGATCTGACAACTCGATGACAACGAAAGTGAGGCCAGGCAATTACATTATTAGATACTTAACATAGCGATTTCAACATTAGCAGATCTCATAAACCAGTTGTATTAATTTATTCTTACACCGATTACATAATTTTTATAGAAAAACCCAAAGCTTAACAGCAACATTTTTAATTAATCTTTACATTTTTAACTAACACCTGTGAAATGTGCAATATAAAGAAAAAGCACCGTTATCAGTCTTAAAACCATTTTCGTAATAATTGTCACGGTTCGCGTGTTGATGTTCATTGTCCATCGACGATCACAGTATTTAAATATACTTATTCTAAAATGCTGATCGTCTATTTCTGAAAGTTTTGATATGATTTTTGTCAATCTGTTAATTTATCTTAAAGTCTATATTTTACATAGACTGTGTACTTGTCCTTAGTCAACATTTGCGATTTTAGATTTTATAAGATATGATAAATCAAACACATTGCTGATTGTTTGAATCATCGTAAGACCTTCGCTACCAGCACTAGTCCGACTCCAGTTGGAACGATAAAAATATTTTTAACGGCGCAATATAGCGATGGTAATTTTACTTTTTACTTACTACTACAATACTGGATAAATAATATAAAAATCATGTCAGCATATAATATTACTGATCAATATGATCGCCTATTTCTGAACACTTTTTATACGCCCATTATCCACCCGTTCTTGACAGTAAATAACGCTAAACTACAGCCCACAGCGGCATAAGAATAACACACTTTCTTCAATTGAAAGGAACATCCACCCACGATCGTATTGACACGAATCATACCGGTTTCAAAATGTAAAGTGGCAATTTCCGAGTTTTGCGTGTTACGCAACAGTTGGAAAAAGATTAACAGTGATGTTTATTGCCTTCCGTCCGTTTTTTCGCGAGCGTTCGTGCGTATGCAAATTGTACGAAATAGAAACAGTTTAGAATTGCAATGTATTTAATATAGTCGAATTTCGAACACAGCAACAACTTTTTATTTACAGTTACCTATTTAAAATCTTCTAAGGTTATTCAACTCAAAATCAAATTTAATAACTATTAACTAGTTACAAACACATTAATTAATAGCTATACAGAATAAATTTAAATAATAATTATAGTCATTATGATTGAATATACATTATTATATTTACGTAATGTCTGCCTTTTTCCGGGTTTCAATCATTTAATGGTTGATTTATATGGTTTAGTTGACATTTTACCGTAATTTATTATTACACTTCATAACTGTAACCACTTGCAAAATTTTAATATTAGTCTTATTTTGTTTCGAAAAGAAAAGTGGAAGTGTTATATGATATACATTTATTTATTTCTGAATAAATTTGACAAAAAAATACCAAAGTTTAAAGAATTATTGACTTTTATACATACACTGTTTTACATTTTTACACTGTAATCAGTTTACCATAAAAAATATGATTCCAGGTTCGATACCCAGTCGTAGTACATTTAAAAACTCAAACTGTTACTTTCCGTTTTGTGAATATTCCGATGTCTTTGCTATTACACAATACAAATTAGCTTCCCCCGATCTAATCACATGAGCGTAAAGTTTATCGTACAAGGGACAGATGAATGCAGCCTCTGAATTTATGCGTACATTTGCATCTTTATAGCAGGCACTATAATATTTTCGATTATTTGAAATTTGACACCATGGTCGGTAATAGTCTAAATAACTGTATATTAAACAACGAAAATATTAATAACATTTTACTACTTCTTCTTCCCATCTTGTATCAATTTTGAATTATTTTTTGTTATAAGCGCTATAGTTGAATGAAATGTCTGCACTCTAAAAGACTTACACCCAAAGAGTGTTGTTTAGCTTAAAGAATTAATGTTATTGAGTATTATTAATGTATTAGTATGCGTGTTTACTATGACTTGTTTTATTTTATTTACAAGTACCATACATAATAATATCTCAATATCAGTTCTTGTTTTGAAAATAATTTCATTTTTCTTTATTTTTATTGAATGACTAATTCTGTAGTAATAATACAAATAAAACTGCACTCTTAAAAGCCTTATTGCCTTAAGTTATGGTCCATTTTTTTTTTTTTTTTTTCTTCCCTTTTGATATATATATATATATAATTTATTGTTGATTTTTTTAAACCGCTTGACCAAATAAGATAAAATTTAAATGGAACCACCTGGGAAGTACACCTTTTGAAACAAAACAAGAATTTTCGAAATCGGTTCAAGCGTCTTCGAGTAATCGGTGAAGATACATAAAAAGAGATTCCGTCGAATTGAGAATCTCCTCTTTTTTTTGAAGTCAGTTGTAAAGATAAGTGTAATAAATTATTACAAAACAATACCCAAAATGGCCTCGTAAATACAATAAAATCAATTTAAAACTAAACTGATTAATGATTTGATGCAACTGATGAATGATTTTAAAACTAAACTGATTAGACTATTACTTAATGAATCTTAGACGCCATAGAAAGTTGCAATAAAATTATAACTGTCCGCGCTTTCTCAGTTTTACACAGAAACCGCTAGCACATAAAATTACAATTACATTACAGTTGTAACATTTCCAATTTATCACCGAAATATAATAAAAAATATAAGATATGTCGCATTCTACGACAGTTATGTATTTATTTTATTTGCACTAATATTTTTTTTTACAAATATCAAATGGCATTTTCACACATCGTCAAATAATTATATTAATAACAATAGCTGATACCGCTCGCTTCACTGCACACACGATAATATTTTATTGCAAAGCTTAGATGTAAAATATCAAGAAAAAATTTTGTGAGCGGCAACATTGCAAAATCAGAAACTATACTAAATTTCAAGTAAAAACAAGTCAAGTTTAAAAAAAATCACACATCACGCATTAATCAGTATTGATGATCCTATTAAAGAAACTAAGTTAGAATCATGAAACTATTGTTTTGTAATTGGTTTTTTATTTAACAAAAATAGGTAACAAGCGAGCACACAATCCACCCGATGGTAAGTGGATATTGTGGTCCGTAGACATCTACGTTTATCCTCGATTAAAAATCAAAACGCAGAAGCGTTATCACCCCTGAGGACTAAGATGGAATGCCTTGTTTCCAGTAAAAAAGGGTCTCCGGATCTCTACACTCACCATACGAAACACAGTAGTATTAAGCTGTTATTTTAAGACTCATTCGTGGTCTAAGATGAATTGCCTGATTAAAAAAGAAAAAAAGGTCTCTCGATCCTACAAACTACTACTACTTACTACGCAAAAGAAATTTCTCACTAAGTGAGTAAAATCTCATATAGAGGCGTGATATAGAATAATATAGAATAAGTTAGAAATATTTTATATATTTATATATATATATAATACCCACCTTGCTTAAATGAGAGTGAATTGAAACAGGTGAAGGGCAGCAGCATCTTCGTGTAACAACTCAAATCAATAAAAAACTGACAACCCGCTCGCCAAAGGAGTGAACTAAAAATCACCCCCTATTTGGCAAATTTTGGGGTTAGGCCTATGACCAGCAGTGGAATTTTATTGGCTGTAATGGACGGATGGATGACTTTTAGAACACTGCCTGCTTATTAAAAAATTTGTGTTCATAATGTAGGTAATTAATCAGAAAATAAAAACTTTGAAAAGTTTTAACATTCGCAAGTATAAAAATTAAATAAGGATATAATACTATTACGGCTCCTTTATTTTAGCACCTAAATTAATTGCGAAAAAGATAGAACAATAAAATGTTTAATGTTATGGATCATAAAAAAATCCGCTGGGTTTCTTGCTATTTCTTCCCAGGACAGAGGTTAATTCCGAACCAGAGGTAATAAAAAACACCTTCAATACGTACTATGTAATAATCTACATATGTTATTGTTTTCCGTCTATCGTTCTCCTATTTCCTAACATAGCATTGAAAAATGACCAGAATATCACGATCCAAGCCCACGCATTTTATTAACATCCATTACGATAACAGACGTGAATTAGTTTATCGGTGAAACGAAACAAAACATATTCCCTAATAAAACAACGTTATCGCGTTAACGTTAGTAGGTTTAGTGTAGGCTAATATTTCTTTGACTTCGTTTATACTAAAGCCTCGAATAACGCTGAAATTACATTTAGAATTATATTTAAATAGGTTAAAATTAACAATTCTATAGGTGTCGGCTTTGTCGAGGCGTTCTACCCTTGAGCTACATACATATCTCCAAAATCTTACTTAGAAGCGGATGGCTAAACAACCATTAGAAATTTCCAGATCAGAGATTACCGGTCTTGTGACTGAATGCAGTGTCTAAGGTGCGAACACTCCCTTACGAGTGCTATATTCTGCAAGAGTGCACTTAAATTGGTGATGTGCTATAATGTTGATGACAATAATGGTAGTGGCCAACAATGATAGTCCCTTTGTTGTTCCATTGACAGTACTGACACCAATTACTTAATAACCTTTTCATCCTGCCTTAAGAGGATAAGTGTATTAGATATTAGAATAACTCTACCACAACTTTACCGCTTACAATAAAAAGGTGCGTGACCCGGATTCGTGTGGGTGCGATCTGTTAATGTAGCTTTTATTAATTTTTTTTAATTATTATCAATGATCATTTATTTTATCCATTTTACCATTTCTACGAGTAAACACTACTCGCTTCAATGTTAAAGACACGACGTTAATAATAGACCTTAATTTACATCAGTTGAAGTCTGAAGGAAGAGACGGCAAATTTCTGTCCAAACATTGGATCAAAGTCGCAAACATAAAACAAAAATGGAATAATCGGAACATTGAGTTAATGGGCCGAATACCACCCACTGTGGTCAGGCATCGTTTACCAATCCAAAGCGGCGTTTCCGTTCAGTGACGGACACTGTGATGCGCACGCTTTTAAGCCGACAAGCACTCAAACACTATTGTTTGCTATTCGATTGCTCTCGCTGATGCTGCGATTTTGTTTTTTGGGCCATTACTGCACTGGAGAATGTTTAACGTCAGCACAACACTGCACAAGCTGTACATTAGCGTTTTATGTCTATTTAGAATTCGATTGTGGACAGAATTGTTACTGCCGAACGCATATTGCTGAGATCTGAGATTTCACGAATGTTTTCGACGTTTCTAAAGTTAATCTAAGCAATTTATAACACGGCACTAATAATTACGAATCAAAATATGTTTTTATTACTTACTAAAATATGTAATTACTCAATACGGCATATAAATTTTTGTTTAGTTGTATTAGATATATTATGTCATACTTTGATGTAAAAACCTGCAATGTACCAGCGCGTGTTTGTTCATGACACTTGTATAACCTTATTGAAGTTTTGTTCTGGTTATAATACTCCGTGCTAGTGGCGTAAGATGATCCATCACCGTTTTTCGTCCCTATGAGAAGTGCCAAGAAAATCTCTTGGACATAGTATGTCGAATATGTGAAATACACATACAATGCGACGTAAGAATGTATCAAACTTCCTCAATATTCCCACCTCATTAAAAGATGAAATTTTTTCTTCAAATTTCACCACGCGCTTGGCGGTAAAGTAAAATCGTGAGGAAACCTGCATGCTTAGGAATAATAATATTTCGAGAATATAATGTGAAGTCCTCAAACACACATTGGATTTATGACTCAATTCTCAGAAACGAGAGGTCTGAACCAAGCAGAGGGAGAGCTGTAAGTATTTTATATTCTGTTATTTTTATTAATCATTTACATTAATGTGATAATAGTACGTACTCATTTCCATTTAATCGACATTTTAGTATTTATACCTACGTAACTCACATGGAGTTTACATAAGCACCTGTCTAAGAAACCAATTAAGTAACTATGTTTCTCATTTGTGTTATCTACACGGTATAATTAAATAAATTTACAAAGAGATAATATAAATAGTTATATTAAAACCTGGTAACAAAGTAAACGCGTTATCCTTTTTATCGCTGTTCTGCTTCTTCATTTTCTTCTCCATTCATTACGTTACCTTTCTACATAAATATCAAGTAACATAATGAAATATTAAGTTGTTAACGCGCTAGTTTCACTAATTATTTCAAATGCAGCCATTCTTTAAACCAGTTTGTTGTTCATTTGTAACACTGCCGTTATAAATGTTACGCCTCTGTGCGATTATGCGAATTAAAACGATCTTATTTTTTGAACACTAATTTAAAACGTTCAAATTTGGCGCTTATCTATACTAAGACTAATTAATTACATTAACTAGTTTATGAAAATATAAAAAAAAGTGGATATTATTAAAAATAGGTACGACCAAATGTAAGGTTTTAGAACAACAAGAAATAAAAAAGGATAACATATTATACGCTTACCTTTGGCACTATAGTATCCATTTAGGGTACCCCACTTGTATTTTAGGCCTTCCACCTCACTGTGAATATTCAATTCGCTCGAAAATATCTTCTGGTGTACCAATAAATTTTTACGATTGCTTTTTGAGTTCGGTTGGAACAGAGATATAATTTTGTTAAGTGGACTCATGATACCACAGAAAACTAAAGTTTACAATTACACGAAATTTCACAGGCGGCCTGAATCACATGAAATCTCTAAGATATCATTCTTCAGTAACACATCAAAATATGAATATTTTTTGACAAACTAAAAAAAATTAAAATTAAAATTCGAACAAAAATCGGAGCGCTTCAAATGCAGTTTTTTGTCGTCACCGTTCGAATGCGCGCGCGTCTGTGCCGTCCTGCCTTCGTCTAATACCTGGCGTACACTTTCTTTAGATCCAAACTTTCATTGAAAAACATTCAACCACAACATGCTTTACATAAAGCTTCAATTTTAAGCGTTAAAATTTATCGCACGTCATTATTACAACATTTCAGTTTTCCTTTAGTCTATGAACGAGCAGGAGTGTGGTTTTATTTTTTTACTTTTCACAACTCAACTTAAATACCGCGCAGATGCTTCTCGTGTTGTAATTTTTTAATTTTTAACAATCTTCTCACGAAATTTAATTATTTTCATCAAGTTTCGTTTCGTACATCACAATAATGGCATTATGTAAACAAAATTAACCAAAAGAGTACGTAACTGAGATAATTAAAATTAATTTGTATTATCGTTTTCATGGCTGGTAATAAATATATAAACAAACAAAAGTAACGTGACAATGCAATTATGATGACATTACGGTTGTGCTTTCGCTTGTTCGCATTTAATTTAAGTATAGCATGGCGAATATGAAAATACAGTCCCTTTTTTCAAGAAATTTATGGCAGCCGGTGCGATCTAAAGCCGGAAAATGTCTAATGAAAATTAAAAAAGGTTGAAGAAGTAGAGGAAGCAAAAGGTTACCTTGGAAACATTTATATTATACTTGTATTGCTTTAAAACTATCAAAACGCATAAAAGCCACGATTGAGATCTAAAAATATTGAAAACTGGAAAAATTTTTAGATCTCAAATGTTTCTTTTTAACATCTACATACGAGTAAGTAAAAATAATCTTATGATTAACGAAAGAAAATGCTTACAATAAAATAATAATTAATACTGATGATGCGTAAAATTTAAACACGAAATGAAAATAACAAATAAGCAACATTGCTGTGCACTGCATACGTGACCTAGAGTCGCCGAGTATTGAGTGATTTTATGTATTTTGTACTTTACCGGGTTAATGATCTCATACAACTTACAACATACGAATTCAGTAAGAGCATAAAAACGAACATTTTTAATATCCAATGCCCTCATTTAATAAATATACTTACAAAAATAAAATTTTTGATGAAGGTACATATAAATTATAAGATCATCCCATGGATTATTATCAACCATGAATTCACTTATACTATAATAAAACTATTTATATAGTTTTTCTATAACCTTGAATATTTTCTTTGTTTTAAAAACGAATACACTGCCCCGTGAATGAATTACTGAATCTGTGGAGTCGAGTAACCGGTACTTTGTTGGTGTTTGTATTTGTTTTTAATGTTTACAAAAGTTACACCACTTTTTTATTAAAATTTCTACTTTTTTCTATTTGTTTTTTGTGAACATACATAAAATCTTCGTAAATATTCTGATAGGCCGAAGTTAATATATTTATTTACTTTTTTATTAGATTTTAGGTTATAAAAAGCACTTATGGCCTCTTTTCAGTAATACAAAAATTTACTCATAGCAAAATCGCATAAGACATAAAGCTATAGAAAAAAATTTTAATTAACTAACCTAGCTGTCTTGACGCTAATGAGACTTCTAATATTTTTACAGCACAAGCTGTAGGAGTTTAGTTTTCTTAATGCGTCTTTTTTTGCATTATAACATTGAAAAAAACAATATCAAGAAAAACAATGGAACCGACGAGACTCATATTTTCCACATTAAAAAACACATTGGTCTTCTAATTTTAAACATTTTGTATTGCTTAGTCTTGTTTCTGATTAAATGTAAATTTATTACGTTAATCTAATGTACTAATTTTGATATAGCATTATTCACTTCGACAGATTTAAAAGGTTGCTGAAATGTAAGAAATAACAGAATACTAAAATCAATTGCCATCTCCATTATTCCAAAATGAACGTGTTTCGTGATAAAGGAGACAATTTCTATTGGTATGAAGAATGGGCCCACCACAAATTGTGGCGTAACTTAATGAAATGCATGTCGTTTATTCCTTATAATCTCTTAATTGCTTTAGTAATATTAGTTTTACCATATCTAACGGGAATATTGAGAAATTAACAATCAAACGGCAATCTCTCTATAACCTAATTTTTTTACTTTTTTTTTTGATAAGGGGTAAACGAGCATGCGGCTCACCAGATAGTAATTTATATGTATTGATTGTAAAAAATATCCGCAGTAGAACCAGGAGAAGCGTAGTTAAGGCTGAAGTAGTAAAGAGTTGGCAATATAGCTCAACACCGGATAACCGATGTGGACCCAAGTGTTTAGGCGGCTGTCCAGCTAAATGTAGTAATGACGATAAGCGATGAACTAAACCACCAGTTCTAACAAAAATACTTATCTGACCACAACATAAATTCGTTTACCAGCATTCAACCCTACTCTCTACAATATCACAAACCGATCTAACACTCGGATCTTTTACGCCAAAATTTTAATGAAATCTTTGAAAAGAACGTGAAATTATAAAAAGTAACCGAGCAACGAGCCGTTGCGGTCGTCAGTTCTCGATACGGAAGAGTTGTTGTACTGTTAGCTATTTTCTAATACCTGTACACTTTACTTACTATTTTCAATTTTTAAAGTATTTTTTATTTTAAATAGCGCTTAAAAATAATCTATACAAATAAATAAAATTGAAGTTTTTAATGTCAAAATAACATCTTTTACAAATGCATATGAAAGTATATACGATACTTATAACAAGAACACAATTTTTAAAAATTTTGTCTGTCCGTCTGCATGTCTGTTGGTTCCGGCCAATCTCCGAAACGGCTAGACCGATTTTGGCGGGACTTTCACATAATTTCAACACAAAAGTAAAAAAGTAAAGTTATAGCCCATATACGTCCCACTGCTGGGCACAAGCCTCCCCTCATTTCTGAGAGGGTTTTAGGGCAAGGATGTGTCCGCCGCGCTGCCCCAATGCATGATGGCGAACTTCACATGTCTTCGAAATATTTTTTTCTTATTCCTCAGACATGCCGGTTTCCTTACGATGTTTTCCTTCACCGCCGAGCACGTGGTAAATCAGTACTTAAAATTGCAATTAACAATTTCATTGGTACCGGCGGGGATCGAACCCGGGTTACTCGCCTTCTGTTATATTTACAGCGAACGTTAGCCATCTGAGCTACCACGGCTATGTATTTCAACATAGGTTATTTTTATTTAAGAAAAAGAGTTAGGGTTCTGCGAAAAAAAATATTGAAAACTAAGTAACATGAAGTCGCGGGTAACAGCTAATTTGTAATAAAAGTTGTATTAGCAAGATACTAACAAAAAGAAATTAACATTTGTACTGCAACAAAATGAGGCCAGACTTAACTAGTAGGATTCCATTAAAATTAACTTTTGATACATTAAAGATCAATATAAAAACTAGTTCACGCAAGGTTTTCCGAGCGCAGTCGGAAAGCTATAATTTATTTTGATATTTACTTTTGGTTTTGTGCATTTTGCATTCATTAATCAACTATCATAACTGCATCTATATGCCGATTAAATGTTTATTTCTTACAGTAAGTAAATAGTATATTTTATACAGTTAGGGCCAGCGGGGATAAATATTGCCTCAATAGTCCTTTTTAGTGTATAAGTTACGGGATATATTTTTTCAATTGTTAACCGATATTAATGATTTTTGTGTTTATTAAATAAGTTCGTAGGTCGTTCTTCATGAATTCAGAAAAAAATCTACTCATAAAAGTTGGAAAACAGGGGTGAAGTTTTGAATGTGACTATTAAAACGACATCCTTTATGTTATTTTCTGATTGTGATACACCTTAGTCCACACAGTCACATAAAAGGCTCAAAATTTAAAACTTTTCGCAAAAAAAGTTCACAATAGCTTCTGAAGTTTGTTCTTTAATTTTTAGATACAATGTCTTAATAGCGACTTCTGTAGTTATTCTTCTTAGTTTTTTTTTAAATTAAAAGTTGATTTTTTTTTAATATAGTTGATAATCAGTGGTCGGTTTGGCATATCATACTCATATTTTTTTTCAGCTCAGCTTCAGCTTCATATTACTTGTAGAAGTACTTAACTGTAAGCGTAGTTTTGTTATTTGTTGTTATCGAGTGTACTTAATCTTAAAGATGCAATAAAGATTATTATTATTATTATTATTATTAATTCAATGATTTAAAGCAAACGGTAAAGTTAAATTACTAAGTATATGTTATAAAATGGAAAAATGTTGAACAAAAAGGTTCGATTCTTGATTAACCAAGACGTTTTGGAAAATACTTAAGTAATTGTTTATTTGTAAAAACCTGTTAAATAAGAGACCGTGATAATTATATGAGTTGTTACTGTTATTTATTCTGTTGTGTGTTCGCGTTAATATAAGAAATCGTTATTCTATGGAGTTAGTTATATTATATTTTTTGTGAAACAAACCAATGCAATGCTAACATATCAAGTTTTACAATGTCAAGAAATAATGTTAAGCTTTACATTTTAATATATATTTTTATCAAATATTATTTTTTTACTTCCACTTTTATCATAATTTAAGGAATACAATACTATAATAGTATATTAGCTACGATCTATCATTTCTACGCTATCATTAAATGTTATGTGCAACTAAAATTTAATCTATTATAATCCAGTGCTTCACTGCTTCAACACATGATGGTAAGTGATTTAGCAGACAAAGATAGTAAAGCACTCTGTACCAGGCCAGTGCAATGTATTGTGATGCTACTATAGACTATATTTCTCTGCTAAGATTTACATTTGCAATTAATACCATGGGCTGCTTGGATGAGCACACCTTAATGTGACCAAATAAATTTAGAGAACACATAGTGGCTAAAGTAAACAATTCACTAACAAAATTGCTGAAATGTTTAGGAACCCTAGTGTAATAAAGGACGAAGATCCCACGGTATTTCTTTATCCACGTGCATTCTAAGTTGCCATACATTGCTGCTTGCAATATGAAGGCGAATTTTAACAAATGCCGAGGGTGTATGATTTAATTACGATTATAAAATCTGCATCAAAACCCATTTTCGAATAATCGTTTATCCATGTATTAGGAACGGATATCGATATCTGGTATTAACAGTGTTTCGACATCGGCTTATAACAGTAATCTGCCAAAAACTCGAATTTTACACCCTTTTGGTGTATTGTTATAGAAATTTTAACGTTACTGAAGCTGTTAACCCATTAGATTCTGTGAATGGTGCTGAAATAGAATAGCACCACTTTCTTTAGCCTTCAAGCATCGTTACGTACGCGAATACTTTAAATTAATTAGACGCAAAGTACATTTCGTGTCGTATTGTGTCAAGGAAAAGGCAATAAACGATTTTAAATGGTAGTCGTGGATCTGCTTGATACCCTTTAACCTAGCAACTGAAGATGGCTCCAGTGTTGTGTGCTGCATTATTTAAACTGATAAAGATTCTACCAACACATTCGAACAAACTTAAACATTTTGTTACATAAACATTTAGGCGTCGTGAGGTTTTATACTGAAGGATACCCTATAATTCAGCTGGATATCAAATACATTAATATGGATTTTACCGGGAATTGCCACAAGAGGACAAAGGAGGCGACTCGAATACTTATTTTGATATCGTCACAGATAATGAAAGATTAAAAGGTTTAAAGAATTTATTTCTTATAAGAAACAGAGTTTAACTAATAATGAGATACACAGTAAATTACATATAATAAACAAATCTGACAATGCCTGTATGGTGCTTTTATTGTGCTATGGTGCTATATTTTTTTTTTGGTAATCTTGTGTTTTGGAAATTATATTTAGACACAAATACATACTGATGAAATATGAATAATATTTTTTGATCTTACCGACATAATAGAAAAAACTGAACTGGTTATTTGAATAAAAAATCATGAGTGCAATTAGTTCGTTTTCAGGACAGTCCGACATCCCATTTAAGCTATTATAATCATTAACGTATTTTCAAAATTTACCTTCTTATTCTAATAATATTGTAACAGTTTTTCACTGTCTGAAAACACGGATAAAACGACATTTTCTAAAAATGAATCCTAGTTAGATCGATTTATTGCCCCCGAACCCCCTAGACACCAAGTTTTAGGAAAATCGTAGTTTCCGAGATTACGATTATATATATATATATATATTTTTTATTTTTATTGCTCGTTAAACATATTAAAATTGTCCATGTCATTAGGCAAGTTATTATATAGCTGCACTCCTTCGTATATAATTGTTTTTTTTTAATAATTAGTTCGTTTATTAGCTAACTCAAGTTTGTGTCAAATTCTTAGGTTGTGCGTATTTGTCTTTTTTTGTAATTGTATATTGAAGTTAATTTTTTTTAAAGAATATTAACAATGCTATAAACATTACTAATATTCCCCTTAACCACTCGTGGTAAGCTTAAATTGCTTGTGTTACGAGTGGTTCACGCCAGTAGTCGAATGGCGGATTCGAACCCACAACCTTTTTGAGTTCGCGGTCCGTGCCCTGCCGTTATGTTTATTAGGCTACTGTCGTTAGGATTGAGTCTGTGGTGATATTTTGGATAAGAATTAGAGTTGGGCCAATTAGCCGCCGACTAATCGGTGAAGCCGATTAATCGGCCTATTTGTAGTTACCGATTAGTCGGCGATTAATCGGGTAAAACCGCCGATTAATCAACTTTTTATTTTATTAATTTCAGCAAAGGTTTTTCGTGATTTTCTGCGTGGTAAGTGCGGCTACATTGATATGCGTAAAGCTTTAAATTTAAGAAAATAATAGTTTCCCTCCCATGCGTAAAATCACGTCAGTTACAACAGTTACAAACCACGTAAATCAAATAAATAATAAAATAAGTAGGTTCATACATACGTTTTATTGAAAAATCAGTCTCACATGTTTTAATGTTAATTATTCCCGACATAGGAACTTTGGTAAAAAAAAGAATCTGAAGTAGTAGTAGAAGATTTAAATTTAAAACTAAACAAACAGCTAAGTACTTACTATTTTAATTCTAGTTTTTAACTTTCTCTAATCGTAATGCAAAGTAGTAACACAAAGTGATATTCTTAATGAACTTAAAAAAAATTAATACTCTTCCTTTGCATAAAAAAATTAATTCTTGAATAAAGATTGGTTAATTACAGGCATGTAGATTTTTAAAAGACAAATAGAACAATACTTGTTTCTGTACTTGAAACTAAATTGTTATTGTTTTTGTAGTAAAAATTAAATTAAATTAAATTAAATTGTTACTTTCTGTCCGTAAAATTACAATAAATTGGTTTTTTTTCCTGTAATGTTATTAAATAAAGAATTTCCAATCGTCTTCATCATCAACGAATGAGACCTACATTTTCCGAACGCCGCAGTAACAGGGATCGTCTGGGCCGATAAATCGGCCGATGAATCGGCCATTTCTCAAACGATTAATCGGCTAATCGGCCAATCGGCCAAAGTACTAATCGGCCCAACTCTAATAAGAATGCATGTGTAGTAAGTGTAAAGCTGTGTTAGTTATATTTAAAATGTTTGTATATTCATATTGTTGCGTTGTAGTAACATAATGATATATATAGCGTAATAAAACTTTGATTAGTATCTTATTTTGGGTTCTTTGTAGACTATTAAGATTGGTTTTGGCTTCTGATCCTTATATCTCAATTATATATTATATATTAATAATAATATCATTACATACCCAGAAGCAAAGATCTACATCTACACAATGGATGTTTTATGCCTTTTGAGGATTTACAAACCAAAGCGAAGAAGTGAAGACTTAGTTTAATTAAATGCGATGATGCATAGACTGGAAAACAGTAAAACCAAAATTTCTCAACAATTAAGGTAATACTCAAAACTTTCAGTCACACCCACGTAAAATACAAACACATCAGTAATATTGCATTAATATTTCACAACAAATTAAAAAAAAAAAAACAAACAAAAAGTGTCGTAATAGCTTTGTTGCTTCAAACCGTTCGTCATAGTAGCTATAGGCATATAAGATGAAAATCATTTCCTTAGTAAACAACTGTACAGCTGGCTAACAAGAGAACAGCGGCTAAATTAGATCATTACGCATATATCCAGAGTATTACGTTTCATGTCTTTGTACTGAAAGATCTACAGTCTTGGCAATATTTATATGTATATAACATCTGACTTTATGCGTCACATCTTATAACAATAATTAATTATATTGGAAATATAGGTAACATGAACAGAATTTATTACTGGGACTGTGTTAAAATTTAACTCTTTTATTTGATATTTCAATGTGAAGTGGGTTCACAACCTATCCAATAATAAATAATCTCAATGACTTACCTAACCTCTACAAGTCGAAATCATGCAGGTTGTACGTGCAAAATACTTTAATTTTTAGGGATTATTATATTATACAAAAAAAAAAACAGGATAATGTTTCTTCTTTGCTCCCGTACTCAATGAGACTGTGATATTCTCATTAAGTCAATTCTTTTGGGCTCTACACTCTATTGTGGAAAGTCAGAATGTGTACAAAAATGCACATATGGCAATTCACAATGCTGTGTTAGTCTCTACTTTAACGTATGGTAGTGAAAGTTCGGTGTTGCTAAAGAAGCACGAGAGTAAAATAAACGCAGTAGAAACGCGAAAAGGAGTACGTTGAGGCTGAATCTGAGTGAGAGGGTGAGAAATTGTGTGATAAGAGAAGAGTGTGGTTTGCAAGATGACGTTGTGACCGGATAAAGAAAGGAATGCTTCGGTGGTTTGGTCATATAGAAAGAATTTATGAGGAAAGAGCGACAAAGCAAATTTATATTGAAAAAGTGAACGGCAGTCGGAAAGAGACGTCCTAGGCGAAAGTTTATCGACCAAATTGGCGATATATCGAAAATGGGCCAAATTAAGAGTACCTTTAAACTGACGAACATGTACGCGTAGGACGGATGTGGAGACGCGAGAGAGGTGTGTCAGTATCGTGCTAAATAGAATTCTGTGGTCTCTGTCTACCTCTCTGGGTGATGTTGATGCATGTTTATATTTATGTATGTATGTCAATTCTTTTATTTACGTGCCACCTATAACGACTTAGTACACAGTTGCTAGTTATTTTGTACTTACCACCTGCTCTTTGATATCCAAATTTAAGTTTAATATTGATTATTGATGTTTCAGCTTGTCATTAATAAATAAACTTTTCAAGAAAAGAATCAGTTTTAAAGAAACACTTTAAAGACCATAACTACAATTAGAAGAAAACATAACTTTGAATAAGCACACGCTAATTTAAGATTAAATGAAGAGAATCCTGTATCCAGTAGCGGCAAATTTGTAGACATACGCATGTTCAGCACAATGTCAACGGTGCTGAACACACTATAGAATACGTGTCTGCATATTATTCAATCATACTATAAAACTGTATCGGAAAACAGAAATTCTACGAAAATTATTTCTTAGTTACGTAATAAATATAATATTGATATGTTACAATATAGTTTAAAAAAAATGTATCGATAATATAATTCCAAAACCTGTTCAACCAAAAAAAAATCTCAATACTTCGTCGAAAAGCAAAGTCAACACTGTGTAAAGCATAACTGTCTGCAAATTACTTTATACATCGCCGTGTGGTGGTGGTGGGTGGTAAGAAGCTGCAGAGGGATAATGAAACAGGGCGCATCTTCCTATAACAGCTGAAAGTAAACAATAACTGCGATTGCAAACCCGCCGGCCAAATGTGGCAACTGTGCTTAATATCGCTATGAGGCAATCTCTGGAGGATGCTTGTGTTTAGTAGTGGGCCTTAGATAGATTGTAATGGATAAAAAAAAGGTAAGTAGTTGATAAAAACGAATAGTGTTACCGTATTTGTATTGTATTAAGTTGCCGTTTACTAATACTGGCTAATTTGATGTTCGATATTAACTTGACTTGTTATTCCAAAGTTTTTAATTAATAAAAACCGTGTAATGGCGGTGAAAGAATATCCACTACCATATACTATCCCATGGATGTAGTAAGAAGCGACAGAGGGAAACCAATCAGGAGCTGGGCAGAAGCGTCTTACTAATTATAAACAAAAATATAAAACTGCGGTTGCAAACCCGCTTGCCAATCGTGGCAACTATGCCAAATATATATACTCCCCATAAGAGGTAATTTATGGGAGAGGCATACGTTCAGCAGTTGATAGGTCGTAACGGTTACGGAAGAAGAATAAAAATTACAGCATTGGTATACTGCAAAGAATAACAAACGAGGACTGACAATGTCACTATCAAACAACCGAGTCTTGTTTATAAACTGCCCTCGAAAAACGAAAATGCTGGCATTACACACTGCGCAAAACTATATACTACAGGACCGTGGGCTGGAAATTATTTTTATCATCTACAGTATTCGCAGCCGGGCCTTACTTATACGGATATCCATATGCTTATACTTTTATTGGAATTCGGTAAAAAACTTAAAATATTTTCCCCAAAACAATAGTTTTAATAAAATTTGCTGAACAGCGCCATCTATCAACTAAAACTTTCAACAGATACAAGTGATGTAAAGATAAAAAGGCGCCATCTACTGGATGGATGTAAGTTTCAATTTTATGCCACAGATGGCAGCGTGGGATGGCAAAAGCCATGATGTTAATAAAAAAAGAGGCAGCACAAATACTCAATAATAAAGATTGTCATGTTTTATTACTTATACGTTTTAAATTATATGAATATACTTTAGCAGGTATATGTAAGTATATCAAATACTAAATCGTAAGCAGTAGCAAAGAACATGTTTTGCTATAAATTACCATTTGAAATTGGAACCACTAACGTATTTTATATCCTCAAGATATTGTTTAACACATTACTTATATGTAATCAATAAAATCCGAACCAAATTAAAATAATTATTCATTTATATTGATCACTGGATGGTGTTATGTTATAGGTGAATTTTAAGTATATTTTATACATATTATTTATTCGTTATTTAAACCAAAATTTTATTACACTGCAAAATTTGATATTTCCGTATTTAAAATCCATAGGTACGTCCAATTGTTAAACAAAGAAATGCGAAACTAATATCCAATAATCCATAAGTATTTTACTCTTACAATCAGTTTTCACTGAATAATAATTGACAGGGAGGTTGCAGTCAGGAGGATATATTAAATACAAATGGCTTTGATGCAAAACAACAATTGTTGTACACCCATACAGTCGTAAGCTTCAATAAAAATGTTTGTTGTAATGCTTATGTTTTAAGATCGCAAGTAAGCAAGGTTGCAGTGTGAGAAATAAGAGAGTATTCTCCATGAAACTAGTTTCGAAAACCAATGTCGACTACTCCGCTCTAACTTAGGTGTAAGATTGCAACGATGTTCAGGGAGATAGATATGTTAGAGTTGTCGGCCGACCGTGAATATCGATTACACCTGAATCTTAACTATCGATATTTTTATTGTTATTGCAACATTGCAGATACAATTTCAACGATATTGCCATAAATATTATCGACACGCTGAAATAAATGTAAGGGTCAACCTAACTTTTTCAAAATTACCATTAGTTACTTGTCGGTGCCTATTTTCAAAAACAGTAGCTACAGTCACACAGACGTAACGTTACGGCAAGAAGCTGAGCAAATAATAATATAATAATGAGTAACAACAGCCTGTCAAATAATTATAATGAAATATAAGATTTTCTTTTGATTGTGTTTAAAAGAATCAATACGATGACAGACAGAAATAGTAATAAATGTGTGTGTAAACACATGCCCGATGATTACTGTGAAATAAAACTTACTCGTTAATAATCATTTGCCCAGTTTTGAGTGTAGGTATAGGTACTTATCGTCATTTACTGATTATTTATTATTTACTTTACTTGATTTTTTATTATTTACTGATTACATCGAATAATATAAAATTTACCTTTGGTGGTGGTCAATGTGTTAGGCCTCTGCGCTGGTGCACGGTGCGGTGGGGGCTTCCTAGGTGATGGGGGAGGAGCGAGAGAAGTCCGCGCTCGCACCGCCATCGGTGATGACGATAGTTTCTGCACCACACCATTTTTCTTGGCTGAAACGTATAAAATAGAATTAATTATATATTCATCATCATTCACATAACATTAAAATTCCGTGGGTGTCGTAAGAGCCAACAAAGGGAAACAAATCAGAAGATGGGCAGCAACGTCTCCTTAATAACGAATAAATACAAAAAGACTGTGGTAGCCAAGCAGCTTGCCACGCGTGGCAACTAAGTCAAATATCCCCCTATGAGGCTACCTATGAGGGAGGAGTTCAGCAGTGGACTTCAACAGGTTGTAACGGTAAGAGTAACGTTAAATAACGTATTTGGTTAATTTCAAGTGACAATTCTATTCCTTTCGGGATTCGTAAACTGTGCGAGATTTATTATAAATTGTAAAGTTACAAATATCAACGCAAACTCAATAAAGACTCACTCTTCTTCATCTGCCCGTGGCTGATGATAGAGCCTGATAGATAGGCGCCGTGTTTAAATAAAGAACAATCACAATCACATTTAAATAATAATTTTTAGTGAGTTTTCATATTTTAGCATAGAAAAAATATGCTTAATCCAAAGCTTAAGCTGAGATTCGAATCTAAGACTCATGACGTCATGACCCAGCAGACAGACGCACTTGCAAGTCATGCGATTGCCAAACATCAAAATGAACATTAGGTACCTATATTATACATTAAAATAAGTTATGGTTAATATGGAATGTGCAAACAGGCACATTCTATAAGAAGTCATTAGCTATTTGTATCAATAGCCTCGAAGGAAATATGAACCTGTCATACTCAATATGAACTTGTTATATTCGATATACATACATATAGCAGTGCGACTAAAACGAAACACAAAACGGGAATATTTTATATCTTTATTTATTTATTTACTCGCTCTATATTGGCTATCAAATACGGACAAAAGAACCTAATGCAATATGCACGCTATGCCAGTTAGGTAACACATATAAACGCGATGGCGGTATAAAGGTACAAAAAATTAGGCGTTCTTTAGATGTGACAAAAATTTTGAGATCATACGTAAATATTGTTAATACTAACATATAGTTTTTTTTTACCGTTTTGTAACTTTACGATATTATTAGTCTGTAAGCCTTCATAAAAGAGTAAATAAATAAATATGGATACATTTACAACATAATATATTATATGCTTATACTACTTGTGCTTGTACTATAGTCTATTCTATGCTTATACCTACATCATAGCTGTGAACAATCATCATCATGAAGTGATCTTACTCCAAATGAGAATTTTTATTTCACTGAATTGACAACTTTATTGCTGTTTTTCGGTATGTAACGTACGTAATGTTACTTAATATTAAGTACGTACCATGCAGGCTTTAATAGAAAATAAGATTAACATTATTTTAAAGAATACTGAAAATGGTTTTAACACAACTATTATTTCCGTTAATTATTATTGCAACTAATTAACTGAACGTGTTAGAGCTCTGCTGCAGTTATATTAGTAGTAAAGTTGTAGTACGAATGGGTCGGCTCGACCGAGGAAGGACCACGCTCTCACAGAATACCAGCGTCAAATGCTGCTGTGTTTCGTATGGTGAGTGTAGAGAGCTGGAGACCCTTTTTACTGGAAAAGAGGCATTCCATCTTAGACCTCACGGGTGACAACTGACAACGCATCTGCATTTGGATTCGTAATCGAGGATAGATGTTGATGTCTATGGGCCACAGCAACCACTTACCCACATCATTGGCCACATCAGGTGGACTGTGTGCACATTTGTCACCCTATCCTATAAAAAAAAACTAAGCATAACATGCTTCTGCTAGGAGTATCTTGCGAGTAAGTTACCAGGGAATACCAGCGTTAAATAGCAGCTCAATGCTACTATGTTTCGTATGGTGAGTGTAGAAAACCGGAGACCCTTTTTATTAGAAACGAGGCATTCCATCATAGTCTTCAGGGATGACAACGCATCTGCATTTTGATTATTATGGGCCACGGCATCCACTTACCATCAGATGGGCTGTGTGCTCGCTTGTCACCCATACTCTATAAAAAAGATGTCATAACAGTCTCTCAAAAAACAGAAAAAAAAAACATTTTTCTGTATTCTGAACGCAGTCCATACCCTTAACAATCTGGCTTCTAAATAGATGCAATAAAAAGAATACACAAAAATAAATAAATAACACTTATATATTTATCTACATCGTCATTTACCCAACTCTAGGTAATTTACTAACATTTTAGTTTAATTACATTTGCATGTAAGAGATTAAAATCATTTAAAAGTGGCTTTTGGCGGAAAATTTCGAACTGGTTTTAAAACAGCATTGTTATAGTCACAAAGGTTTGTGGGAACTTGATACAATTAAAAGCGATATATCGTGTTGCACATGTAGTCTGATATAAAACGCCTATTACCTATTATGCAGCGTGGTAGAGAAAGTGAGAAGCTATAGACGGTTTTATTACATGTTATATAAAAGGTTTAATGTGTTTGCTCTTCATTTTGTCGACTTTTAATTTCGTTTTTAAAAGACTCTATCATAAATAAATACAATTTAGCATTGTTTATTATACACTACAATCATTAATTATTTCTAATGAGTAATCATATTTTTGTATTTTATATTTGTACGGCAGCTACAATGAACTATGTTACCTTTTGTTTTGACATACTTTCCAAAGGACAACTTTGCGCAGGCGCTATTGTCTGCCTATGTTTAATGGAGTTGCATAACGCATTGTTATAAAACCACTTGCACCTAGTACCTTGATCACCAATCACTTTTTTGATAAAGAGCACATAATGGTACCTGTTTATGGCTGTAGTGGGTAGTGGGAGTATGCATATCAGAAGTCTAGTTGCACAAGCTATAAATGTACCGAACGTTCTTTAAAATAAAGAGAAGTAGTTCGAACGTCCAGGTATAAAGTAAAAGTTTAACAGAAGAATCAAGAAACCGTAGTATTTTTATATGAAATAAATCAATAGTTTAAGCTAAAGTTACGTGTAGCTAGTAGTCACAAAAGCTCTCTTTAGGCCCGCCACATACTACATACGGAATTCCGTTTCGGAATTCCAAACGAACGAACGGGTCGGCCACACACTTACGGAATCCCGTTTTGACGGAGAACAAAAGAGTTTTATGGTTGAACTCATAAAATTCTCCTGCTAAAAACGTAGGATATGTTGAATCAAAAGCAAACTGTAATTACTTAAATGATTTTGAAATTATCGCCACATTTTATGATATACCAAAATCAAACTACTGACAAGTTGATTGATTCTCCTTTTAGTGCCCGTTAAAATCCAACCGGAAGTGGGCCTCTACCACTGCAATGTAGACAAGAAGAAATAGTGGCGTATTTTAATATATAGCGTCCTGAGCCTAGGTTTGCCCTTGCTCCATATTGCACACATCGAACGCGAAGCGGGATTTTATTCGTGGTAGAGCCACGCTGCTGTTACATTATGGTTGTAGCACGAGTGGGTCGGCTTGACCGGAGAAGGACCACGCTCTCACGGAATACCAGCGTGAAACAGCAGCTTAATACTGTCGTGTTTCGTATGGTGAGTGTAGAGATCCGGAGACCCTTTTTAACTGGAAACGAGGCATCCCCTTTTAATCCTCAGGGTGACAACGTATTTGCATTTTGATCCTTAGTTGAGGATTAATGTGGATTTCTATGGGCCACAGCATCCAATTACCATCAGGTGGACTGTGTGCTTGTTTGTCACCCAACGCTATCAAAAAATCGCGACCCACTCAACTTAAATCACTTGCACCAGCTTCATATTGAACTTATAAAAAAGTACATCAATAGCAAAGGGGAGCATTCAATTAATACTTCTACCGTAGTTATAAGTTATTTATTTCGATTCGACATTATTAAAAAAAGGTAATTGAAAATAAATTCACCTGGACGTCAGTTAGTCGGTATGGATGTGAACATATCTTTCGAAAAACTTATCACTTTCATTTTCTTTATTAGCTTTAGATTTTAGTCCTTAGAAAGTCTTTTGATTTCGACCGTCGCGTTCATCAATATTTGATTTTTTTTTTTGTAACAAAATAGGAATCGCCAGTACAAGCAGTCAAAAAAGTTCGTGTTTTTTATTAAACAGAAAACCATTTTTTGTAGCTTTAAAAGAAAAACGTGTTTCGGTAATTGTGATTTGTTGTTTAAGTTATTTATTTCTCAAAAGAATTAAAATTCACATACACGAGAAATGTTTTATAACACTAACATAATTTAAAATTATGTTAAATTAAAATAAATTATTAATTTTATATAAAACGGCACGACACACAAACAAACTGATAACAAAATAAAAATACAGCAATTTTTTTAATAATCTAAACAAATAATGTTACAAAGTTATAATAATGTAAATGTAAATAAAATAGTCCATAGTAAAATAATAAAAGAAGACTAAAAGATTAAAATAAACATTCATGACGGTTACTTTACTCTATTTGGTTCGATCGCCGGTGCAAAATTATTCATATACCTACCGACTTTAAGCTTCACTTAATCAAATTTACGTTGAACAATAATTAATAAAACTAAATTGATTATTCAAAACATTACATGAGCGTTCGAGGTATGCACTTTTGGATTTTCTAAATTTTCTTAGCTAGTAGCTTAGTAAGTATATTTTGTTTTAATTTCATTAATTTTAGTTAAGAATTGTAGTTTGTAATTATTAGATCGTACATTAAAGTAACTATATTTAACAGTAATCTGTGATTAACGTTTGTATAAAATTTCGATTCGCCCATTCTATCTAACGATAACATTTTTTTAAATATGTAAATAAAGTACATAATACATATCATTGATTTTCGTATAGACTAACTAGAAAACGACGCATTACATGACTCACCCTGTACTGACGGGGGCTGGGGCGGTGTAGCAGGAGGGCGGCTGGGGGTTGTAGGCGTCGGGCCGCTGTCTCGCTTCTTGCCATTTCCTGAAACAGACAGAAATATCGTATTATATGACTAAGCCAAACAAAACATAGATAATATTTATATAATTTTAATACAGTGCTTTCCGGGTTTCCTTGGGGGGGGGGCTATGTTCAGCAGTGGACTTGTGGATGGCTGTAACTATTATTACGATGATGACGAGAAAGAAAGAAATAAAGAGCATATGGATTGTTTTAAATAAAAACTTAAGTGATATTTGCTATGCATATTTACAAGTCCACTGCTGAATATATTCCTCCATCAAGGAACGCCACAAAGGACGGTCGTAAACCACTTTCATCAATCGACTTCCTGCATATCTTGCCAGGCAATAACTCCATCTAGTGGGGGCCGTCCTATATTTCGCTAACCGGTACGAGGTCGCCACTCCAGAACCTTTCTCCCCCATCGGAAGTCGTTTATTCGACCTATCAGATCGGCCTAATACCATTTTAAATCCGTATGCAGAAATAATATGAACTGAATTAAAGCATCGCATAAGCAGAACCACATTCTCATGAATAGTCTTCTATTCTATCAAATACTACTTATGAATATTATGAAGTAGCACAGTGTATTGTAAGACCATCTTAAAGGGTAAAATAAAGGTCGATTTTCTTGACGCATCGTTTGATAATGACGACATTGTAATAGCTTTACATAATTTATTATTCATTCAATCGTACGTAAACGACATTATGAATACCAATAAATCGTTTACTATCTGAATTGTATTACAACAATAATATAGCTACAGCGTGGTAGAGCCAAGCTGCAGCTATATTATTGTTGTAGCACGAAAGGGTCGGCTCAACCGGGGAAGGACCACGCTCTCACAGAATACCAGCGTAAAATAGCAGATTGATGCTGCTGTGTTTCGTTTAGTAAGTGTAGAGAACCGGAGACTGATTTTACAGGAAACGAGGCATTCCATCTTAGTCCTCAGGTGTCACATCAGGCAACGCATCTGCACTTTGATTCTTTTTCTTATCGAGGTTAAATGTTGTTGTCTATGGGCCACAGCATCCACTTACCATCAGGTGGACTGTGTGCTCGTTTGTCACCCTAATTCTATAAAATAAATAAGTAAAATGAAATAAATAAATACACTCTGAATTGCCGTACTCTTGAACATTTGTGTTTAGACGGCATGATAGCGCAGTAGCTAAGCATGGGCTTCTTCGCTGCGGGCTGTGGATTCGAATACCGTACGAAAGAAGTGTAGGTATGTATGTAGGTAGTTATAATTGTTACGGGTCTTGATGTTGTTTTGTCTGTGTGTTATTTTGTATCTTCTAGCATACTTCTGATCTTAAAGAATAGCCGCTTAGGTCATGACTTGCGTGTCGACGGCGCGCAAATCGTCATGTGCGAAATCAGAAATCGTAATTTTTTACGATTTCTGTGTGTGCGAATGATCAGGCGTGATTATAAATTCTAGCTGCTTTTAAGGGCAGATTCGAACGAATTTAATGCCTTTATGTTTCTACTTACACTTACTAATATAGTGATTTTTCCTGTACAGTTGATAGATTCTGATTATTGTAAAGTTGTATCTGTGATCGACCATGCTGTTTCGGAATTGGTTGTATTGTATACCAATTACAAATAGACCTGACATTTTATCAGATTCTTCCCCCATTCACGTTTATGTATCTATACTATATAATAATATGTATGTAAAGAACCACGTTATCACGGATTTTTATATATTTCGATTATAGATGAAGGCGTTTATGGATCACAACATCCACCTACTAACAGGTCGACTGTGTGCTCGTTTGTACTTCCAAAAACAAAAATTAATAACAGTCTATCTACAATATTTGTCATGGGCATTATTATCGTCACCATTTTCACAAATTATTTACTACTGGATGAAATCAGTTTTTAAGAATTTTATCTTATTAACTTATTTGACCTATATTCCAACTGTTTCGAGAATTTACAGTAGTAATAGTCACGGTGGAACTGAGATACTTGACGTTCCGCGCTGTTAAGTTTTTTTTATAGGCTAAGGGTGACATACGAGCACACAATCCACCTGATGGTAAGTGGCTGCTGTGGATCATAGGCTTCCACGTCTATCCTCGATTAAGATTGAAAATGTAGACCCGTTGTTTCCCTGGAGAACTAAGTTTCTAGTAAAAAGGGTGTCTGGTAGAACTCAAAACGTCATCGTCAAATCATTAAATTAATTACCAATCCTTTACTTTGATTTTTGCGAAACCCGCGATAATCGAATTATCTTATTTCAAATCCGATATATAATGATATTGATAATTCACATTTTATAACGAGGCACGAATTATCCGCCCATAACGTAATCTATGTGAGAAGCGAGTTATCCGCAAAACCTAAACACTTATTATGTTGTTACATTCACATAAAACAAAATGGAGCATCAGATCGTGGGAAGATTTCATTGCATAATCTAGTACCCACACAGTAATCGAAAAGTCCATGCAAAGCGACTTTTTCGTCGTCATTACCATGCAAAGATATACATCACGAACATCTCTTAACAGAGTCACGCGCAACATAGACAACTACATCTAAAGCTAATATAAAAAGTCAGTTCTAATTAAAGTAAATAAGGTCTTTGAAAACACGTGACTTTTAATATACATTCTTACGTTATAAGGTTTCTTCTTGCAGGTGCATGCACAGGCACGTGCGTTTTGTTCTATCGCCAGTTTAAATTCCTTCTTTATATGTCGCGAGCTAAGAATAACTTAACAGCGTAAACAGAAAGCGAATAAAAACTGAAGTTAACGTGTATTGTGAGCGGTAAGTACGGTCCGATACGTTGCTTTCTAGTTTTATCTTGGATTCAATTTAATGATGAACACAAAAATGATGTGGGTTCTGATATTAATGACACTCAAGATATTAAGTTAAAATGAGAAAGTTATAAGCTAGACCCATGTTTCTTTTTATATGAGTTTATCGATTTCCTGAAAAGGGATATACTGATTTAAATTATTCTTTTATAAGTTATACTTCAGAAAGTCTCTCTTCAGTCTTTTTTTATAGGATAGGGTGACAAACGAGCACACAGTCCACCTGATGGTAATTTTTTCTGCAAGAAACAGTGTAAAATATCTAGAAAATTCGGTTAAATTAAGCTAAATATGGCTAAATCCTACACAATCATATTGATTGCGGCTATTCGAACTCTACAAATTATGTAAAAATAATTAGGTAGGCTATTTTTTTTTTAATTAAACCCAACGCAATAAAGCACATATTAACGTATTCACGCTAAATAAAAATACGCATTTTGAAAAATTTCACGTGAGATTTGGGGTGCGGGAGGGTGAGGTGGTCAAGCTATATCTCACAAAATCTCACCAGGATGAGGGGTCCGTAGAAAACTCGTCAAAATCGCCTCACGTAATTAATGTACGTCCCTTAATGGGTACCTATAATCCCTCTGGTTTCGGATAGGTCATAATATTCATTTATAGACTATTGGCAAACTTGTTACCTGCTAGAAATGGTAACTGCTATAATTTTTCAAAAATTGTTAAATGAGTTTGGTACTAAACAATAATTTTAGAGCCGATGTCAAGTAGCGTCACAAATTTATATGAATACCCTAAAAATTTTGTCACTTTCATGTAATATGAAATTAAAACAATAAAATTTTATGTGCTTATTCATGCTCTTACCTTGAAGTCCACCAGCTACATAGTTGGTCCGTAAATACCACAGAACAGGTGTGGTTGATAGTTAAGACGACATGTAACCGTGATACCTTTGTACATATGTATTACACATGTGGTTAGAGCAACATTTACTTTTTCTTTTCATAATCACAATTTTATCGTAATTTTTAAAATATATGAAAATATCGGAAATATGGCCCCAGAAGCTAGGATATTTGTTGTTTTTATTCAGCTATATTTTATTTTATGTGTTCCACTAGGTATAAACTTTTGTATTTTATTTATATTTATAATCTAATATTTTGTGTCTAAATCTAAGGGTCTTTGCTCGAGACCACTTCTTTACGGACGTTCTAAAAACACTTAGACCGTGAACAAATCGGTCGTGAATAGCAAATTTACGAGGGTGCATTGAAAAGTACTCGGCCTAACACAGATCCATTCAATTCTAAAAATCAAATCTACCCACATTATTTAGTTCAGTTCAGACTAGTTCATTGTGTGAAGTTCGAAACGTGTGCGATAATTAGTTGTGATTTTATAAATTTATTAACAAAGTAATCGGACATAATTTCCGCGAACGGAGCAAATCGAGCAGCGTGCCGTCATTAAGTACCTCCATAAGAAGGGGCTATCATCAAAAGCCATCCATGATGACATGGTCAGTACATTAGGCGATTGTGCTCTGTCATATTCATCCGTCAAAAAATGGATAGCAGAATTTAAGCGTGGTAGAGAGAGTGTGAAAGATGAACCCCGCTCTGGAAGGCCTTCGACGTCAACTACTGACGAAAATATTAAAAAAGTACTTGATTTAATAATGGGAGACCGCAGATTAAAAATTAGAGAGATAGCCGAGATTATAGGCATCTCTTATGAATGAACTCAAAACATCATTGTCAACGAGTTGGGTTTCCACAAGGTGTCTGCAAGGTGGGTTCCGCGACTGCTTTCAGTTGAACAAAAAAAGGACGCGATTGACTACTTCACGCGACTGTTTGGAGTTATTTGAAGCCATTGCAGATGATTTTTTGAATCGTTTTGTTACTATGGACGAAACATGGGTTCATTACTGTACACCGGAAACAAAACAACAATCAAAACAGTGGAGAAGACCTGGTTCACCACCCCCTAAAAAGGCTAAGTCGATTTTGTCGGCAAATAAGGTGATGGCTTCAGTATTCTGGGACTCGAAAGGTGTGATTATGATTGATTATCTTGAAAGGGGTCAGACTATAAACTCTGATTACTACTGCACCTTACTACGTCGTTTACGAGAGGAAATAAAAGAAAAACGTCGAGGAATGCTCAGAATAAAAGTCCTGTTTCATCAAGATAACGCCCGTGTTCACACGTCAGTACAGTCAATGGCTGAAATTCACAACTGTGGCTTTGAACTGTTACCGCATCCGCCGTATTCACCTGATCTGGCACCATCAGAATTCTTTCTGTTCCCTAACCTAAAAAAGCACTTGGGAGGTCAAAGATTTTCGACAAACGACGAGGTCAAAGCAGCTGTAGACGCATATTTTGACTCTAAGGAAGAATCATTTTTTTTCAACAGTCTAAATGCTTGGAAGGGGAGGTGGCAAAAGTGTATTGAACTTGATGGTGATTATGTAGAAAAATAAAAATATAACTGATTTAGTATGTGTTTATTTTCTTGGTTAGGCCGAGTACTTTTCAATCCACCCTCACCCTCTTTTTTTCTAACTTGACCAGTGAGTTTACCGAAAACGAGGGAAATACTCAAAGAGAAATATAATGTCATTTAAACACAGAATAGAGCTACGATCAGCTATTAGTTGTCAAGTTTGAGGAATAATATTTTTTTCCCAGTTTGCAAAAATCCTTTACGCGGTATATTTCTAGACTAACTGCAATCTATATAGGTATTAATATCAAATATAAATATAGAAAATGTATTTCTTTACATTTGTATATTGTAAATAAAAATCAAAATAAACCGAATCCTCTAAAATTTTACATTTAATAGGTACATATATTTCCATTCTTACTAATATAGTCACTTATTGTATTATCAAACTACAAATTTTATTTTATTATTTCAATTTAATGTCACCCAAAATAAATAAACAGCAAACAAAATGTTAATTTTAAACTTAACTTCGTGTAGTAACGACCATTAAGGAAAGCTATTTATATGCCTACTAACATAAAAATATGCCCGTGCAACTTTTAGCTGCTTCCTAAAAATGTTATTTTAGTAAGTTACGGGTATGTATTTCCTTTCGGCGTGTTATTTATTTCTCAGTGTAATAAACATTCTTCCTAGAAGTCCTATTCCTCTTTTATTTGTATCCACTATTTGTTTTATATCAAACAATGGAAAGTCGCAAGAGGAGAACAACTGAGCGCTAGCTTAGAATGTCAAGGAACATTACATGGTATTGTATCTGTACCTGTTATTTAATTATGTTATGTAGAGGACAAAGTGTGTAA
Source organism: Parnassius apollo (assembly GCA_907164705.1). NCBI lineage: Eukaryota > Metazoa > Arthropoda > Insecta > Lepidoptera > Papilionidae > Parnassius > Parnassius apollo. The sequence goes on along the minus strand of CAJQZP010000741.1, from coordinate 2,706,620 downwards.
GCAACCTTCGTAAATGACTAAAAGTAAAGTTACAGCCTATATACGTCCCACTGCTGGGCACAGGCCACTTCTCATTTCTGAGAGGGTTTTATGGCAAGGAATAATCCGTCGCGCTGCCCCAATGCGTGTTGGCGAACTTCACATGTCTTCCAAATATGTTTTTCTTATTTCTCAGAGATGCAGGTTTCCTCACGATGTTTTCCTTCACCGCCGAGCACGTGATAAATCAGCACTTAAAATTGCAATTAACAATGTCATTGGTGCCGGCGGGGATTGAACCCGGTTTGTTCGCGTATTGTGAAATTTACAGCGAGCGCTAACCATCTGAGCTACCACGGCTCATTCGTCCATCGTAAATGACTACTCGATAAAAATACTCACCTCTAGCAAAAGATCCAAATCTCTCCCTATTCACGGCTAACTTGTATTTCTTATCATTCGGAACAGGAAGTTTTGATGGATATTTTTCAGAATTAGCTCTGTAAAGCTTCTCTTTGGATCCGTGTGCTCCCATCTTCTATTTCTTCAATTTTTAAGACATTTTACTATGATTATACCATTCTTGATCATTTAATCACTTACATTAACACTTTGCAGTGGATGCATCCGTTAAACACCAATATTTTTTCACTGTTAAAAACATTTTGTTTGCTGATATAATTAACAAAAAACATTAAGATAAAATACGTTCTTTCATTTCATTAGGTGTCATCATACGAGAGTGAATGTAAGATTTAACAAGAAGTTAAACAAGAGTGTTAAATAAATGAAGCTAAACAAAACTAAATTTTTGCTCTATTAAAATTGTATTATTAATTTTGTAGTGTATATTAAATTACTATAATAACTTTAAAAAAAATTTAAGTACGTATATTAAGGTCAAATTCGAAGTCAAAGATATTTGATTTAGTTTAGGCTCCTATGAACATCTAAATTTACAACTGGTTCGAAAAGTGAGACTTCTACGGAGGGGAACCGGTAAGCAACTCTAGGGTCAAGATATACCTATTTCTGTGTTTCCATTTCACATATTATATAATAAATTAATGATGAATTTTGGTGTTAAAATTTATTTTATTTTACTAACAGATTACTAATGCTGGAAGAATTTTATTTCCAAACCTCCTTATACTTAAAAGTAGTTGACAATTTTGACGATCGTTCTAAAACGAAGTTTTTACGTGGTAGAGCCATGCTGCAGTTATATTAGTAGTATAGTTGTAGCACGAATGGGTCGGCTCGACCGGGGAAGGACCACGCTCTCACAGAATACCAGCGTGAAATAGTAGCTTAATGCTGCTGTATTTCGTATGGTGAGTGCAGAGAACCGGAGACCCTTTTTACTGGAAACGAGGCATTCCATCTTAGTCCTCACGGGTGACAACGCATCTGCATTTTGATTCGTAATCGAGGATAGATGTAGATGTCTATGGGCCATGGGCCACAGCAACCACTTACCATCAGGTGGACTGTGTGCTCGTTTGTCACCCTATCCTATAAAAAAAAAAAAAAAAAAAAAAAAACTTCCACTTCTAAAGATGCTGATTTACCTGCAGTGGTATATTTATAGGTTGCTACTTTTATTTTACGAGATTTTTATGAAGCATTAAAATGGAATCATTTCACGTGTACGTGTTCTTTAACATTTTAGTTGCAGCAAAGCACTGAAACTTTGTTTGAAATAGAACGGTCGTTTAAGTACCAACCACGTGCTAACTTTACTGTGGTCAACAAAGCGTCATACGCTGATATAATTATTGCAACGCTTTAATCTATTTCTGTAGTCGACTCATGCACGCTCCAGCTTAAGATGATCTCCAACTCCGCACTCATTTCTATTCTAAGACAACAAATACAACTACGACAATTGAAATCCCTGAGTTCTGCGCAAAATGGCGATTTCGTACATTAAGCGTTGTGTTAAAAAGGGATCAATTTCTGAGAAAAAGCGCTTTGTTATTTAAAGTAAAAGCGTATCGTATAAATTAATTTCACCTTTGTCTTATTATTACAATTTATGTGGTTTAAATACTTCCTTTTTATAGTAGCAAAAAAAATTTAAAAGCAAATAATTTTATACAAAAGCCAAATTTCGTGAACGCACTACACGGCAAACGTCCAGATACCATCCACAACATCTGGATGCTTGGCGGTCCACCACTGTACGTTTCAAAAGGAGTTTTCTTCCACGTACAACCTCTCTGTGGAATAATTTACCACCGGTGATTTTTCCGGACCGATACGACCTGGGGACCTTCAAGAAAAGAGCTTACTCCTTTCTAAAGGGCCGGCAACGCACCTGCAATTCCCCTGGTGTTGCGGTTGATCATGGGCGGCGGTAGTCACTTAACATCAGGTGAGCCACATGCTCGTTTGCCCCCTCCTCTATAAAAAAAAAAATGCAAAATGTAACTTCTTACACAAGGATGTTTATCGTTATATTAAATCAATAGATCTTCATTTAAATTGTTTGTCATTTAAAATGGGTGACATCTGTTTTAAAGTAACACCCCAGAATATTTAAAACACATTTTATTAGCGTTATCTTAACACATTTCTATTACTCTTCGGGTTTTAATTATGATGAATGGGCTTTTTAAAGAACCCGTGAGAAATGTGTGCTTTTAATTTTTAATGAAATAAAACTTCTTTAGGCGTGAGGGTAACTCAGATTTATTCGGTCGGAAGTAACGATTTACTCAAGTTCCGCATGGTTCCGTTAATTTTGGATCCGTTGATGGTAGCACGCATGGATCGGCTAGACCAGGGAAGTCCCTCTCTCACTCTCGCAGAATACCAGCATAAATTAGCAGCTTAATGTTGCTGTTTTTCGAGTGGTGAGTGTAGAGGACTTGAGACCCTTTTTACTGGAAACGAGGCATTGCATCTTAGGGTGTTAACGCATCTGCATTTTGATTGATAGTCGAAAACAGATGTAGATGTTTAGTTCCACAACATCCACTTATCATCAGGTGGACTGTGTGCTCGTAGTATGGTATGATGTGTTATACGTATACGTATACGAACATTTTCAGATTTTATAAATTATACTTAAATTCATTTCTATTCTATTTTGCTACACATATATTCTATTTGTTCAACACAAATAATAAATAATATTTTACTGATAAACATTTTATTTATAAGTAAATAATTATTAATTTTATTAATTATAACCAAAAAATATAATTTAGAAAGACATGCGAAGTTCTCCAACAAGCGTTGGGGCAGCGCAGCGGCCTGTGCCCAGCCGTGGAACGTATATAGTCTCTAACTTTAACTTTAATTATTACAAATCAATCCGAAATAATAAAATAATAATTACATTTAATAAAATAAATACATATCAAGAATAAACATTATAATAAAATATTACAATAAAAAATTATAAGTTTATACGTAGGTACTCAGTTTTTTGAAATAAAGAGAAAATTAATAAACTGACCAAATTGCAGGATTCAAACTCGCGCACTCAACCGTGGTGGCCCTACACCCTCACTTAACTTTACGATCTCCGTGGCGAAATTACCGATTATATTAATCCAGAAAGTCAAGTTTGTGAAAACAGGGAGAAAACAAATTTTCCCAGATAAGAGACCTAGCTAGAGATGGATTTCTCGCCCACGAGAACCCCGTTTTCGGTTAACGTAACGTTTTTGGATAACGTACCATAGGTAAATTTTACCGAAAACATTAGAGAATGAACACCATTAAAAATTGGTACGCTCTTCATTGTAGTTCTAGATTATAAGCAGAATTTATAATTTTTATCAAAAGTATTCGATATTCTACCTTGATTGAAAACTGTGTCAGGAATGTTATTTTACTAGAGTTTCAATTCAATTTTAAGACGTATTTTGTCGTTAACAGAAAACGTAAAAGTATTTGAAGTTCTGTCAATTTCAAAAATAGATTCTAGGTATGGTAGGCAGCAAATAGGATTGCCGTGTCGCCTGACGATCTAATTTCCTAACGGAGATAGACTGAATCCTACGTGCACTGCGGATGCAGAACAGTGAAATTCCGTAGCAAGAGGTAGGCAAGTACTTTATATTAATAAAAAAAAATGTTATATACTTAGATGAAGAGCCCTCGGTGTAAATTTCACAATACACGAGCAAACCAGGTACGATTCCCGCTGGTACCAATGAAATTGTTAGTTACAATTTTAAGCGCTGGTTTACCACGTCCTCGGCGTTGAAGTAAAACATCGTGAGGAAACCTACACGTCCGAGAAATAAGAAAAACAAATCGAAGACATTTGAATTTTGCCAACAGGCATTGGGCCAGCGCGGTAGACAAAAAAGACAAACGAAAAAGAAACAAAAAAAAATAAAAATCTCAGAAATGAGCGGACGCCTGTGTCCAGGAGTGGGACGTATATAGGCTGCAACTTTAACTACTCAGATTACATTGTAACATACCACAATCCAGGACTTTAACTATCAATAAATTATCGTCAAATAGTGCTGTTTATTATAACGCCGTTCGAGTTACGTTTAACGGCTTTTACCGGTTTACATTCATTATATATATTACCATTTAACTGGGACACAAGGCAGTGAATTCTTAATTAATAGATGAATACGTGTAGTAAATTTTGTAACCCTTATATTAATGTTTGTTGTTAGAACCTATAATGTCAACAAAATTAAAAAAGCACTAAGTTAATGTGCTAAAAATAAAGTTATAAATTGTTATTTGATACAGACTATCGGTTTTGTTAACACGCCGTGAACCTTTTTACATTATTACATGGAGCAGAGTATGGGAGGGCTTCCACCAAAAATATTACACGTCTCCATTATTTCATTAAACAGGAAAGAGTTTATCGAAGTTTTTATTTAGTGAATAAGTAATGATAGGTTATGAATATGTCACATACGCAACACGTAAGGCGTTATTTTATGCGTGCCAAGGAAAAGCAGAACCACTTTTTATACCTTTTAATTATAATAAGAGAAAGGTAATGTGTCGATATTCTCTTTCAATTTAGGTTATCGATTTTTTAAATATGATTAAATAAAATGGAACCCTATTTTATTATCTCAAAACATTGTTAATACAACGTTATAATTTTACATAAATTTATAAAATATTATAAAATATAATAAAACTATAATCAGTTGTTATGTTATTTCAGATGTTATTTTACGTTATTTGTAGTTTTTTTAGTTTTAGATATTTTTAACTCCCGGGGTATTGTAAGTTTGACCGCTATGTGTGTGTGTGTGCCTGTCTGTGACACCGTAGCTCTTTGAACCGATGTGGGTGCGGTTTTTTTTTTTATTTAACCCTAGATCACTAACCTTATTTTACAACGCTTATTACTAACCTTCGTCGTTTCGACTACGCCGTATAAAAGGGAGGCTTCTAAGGGTTTATGGAATAAAATATTTATATGTGTTATACTTATTTATTACAATATCATTTGTTAACATGTTTATAAGTTTTTTATTTACTAAAATCACATTTTAATTACTTTGACAGTCTTTTAATTGAGACCAGAGTTTTTACTCATTTGAACATTTTTGTTTTTTTAAATACTTAATTCTTATTAACGAAAAAAAAACAAAGACTTAAAAAAATATTAAAATATTAAAATTAAGTAATAAAATCAACAAAAGAAAGAAACATTTTAGAAAAAAACTATTAATTAATACATTTGTGACAAATTTCAAGTTTGTGTTCGCCACACAAGGATTTGTTGCACTTGGTGCAACAACTCTTTGTCATTCTTCGCTTTGCGGAGGGGCAAATTGCACAAATTTTTCTTTTTTTGGCGATAGGAAGACAAACTGTATCTTCTCTTTGATCAGTCTCATGTGTAGAAGTAGAACTACTGGTTCCTGGCATATACAAAATCGCTGTTATTGAGTCCCGCAGCCCCGTTTGAAGTGTCGGAATTTGTAATCTTTTTTGCATGTGTGGCTCGACTAATTTTTGATGCAGAGTTTTCAAGTACTCACGCCTCGATAAAGGTTTTTTATTAGCCTCCAAAGTATTGGTTACATATATAACATAACTATTTATAAATGCAATGTTTAGCATTCCGTAAAAATTACATAAAGGCCAACGTCGAGTTTTTCGGCTGCAAGAAGCGAGAGAACACATATGGTCCAAGGTGTCTACTCCGCCCTTAGTTTGATTGTAAAACTCGACCATCGTGGGCTTTTTGGTCAATTCATCAATTGTCCCTTCCTCATCACAAGTCGACAATAGGAATATTGTCTTTTGGGGCTTTGGCTTATATGAAAGCAATGTCAGTTCCTTGTCATAACAGAAAATAGCTGTTCCTGTCTTACGGGTACGCTCGTGCTGTAATTGTAACGGTATCTCCCTTTTGTTAGCACGTAGAGTCCCAACCAATGTCAACTTATACGGTTCTTTTACTAAACTTTTGGCTAGTGGTACCGAAGTGAACCAGTTGTCCATTGTTATATTTCTATTTGTGCCGTGCACAGTCCGTGTCAATTTTTTTGACAAAATATTCGCCAAGCGGAAATCCATCAGTTTTAGTAAAAGAACCTAGATAGGGCTCGGCATCCACCATATACTTTGTAGAATTATCTACCAACATTACAATTTTCACACCATATTTGTTGGGTTTATTTGGAATATAAATTCTAAAAGGGCATCTGCCTCTGAAACCCAATAACTGTTCATCAATGGTAAGGTAGCAACTAGGTTTATAGTTCTCTTGACATGCAGTTATAAAAAGATCCCACATATCTCGAAAAGGGGCATATACATCAGTCAATCTTCGCTGTTCGCGCGTAGACTTATCGTCAAACCTGAGACAGTTTATAAGAAAATCAAATCTCTCATTAGACATAGTACTTCGGTATCGATTGCCACAAAAGGTAACATCAAAAAGCTCCCTTGATGGTAAATGATTATCCTTCATTGCTGCAGATAACGTAAGGATCCCGATCAGAGCTCTTATTTCATTGGAATCTGTCTGTCTCTGGGTGGCTTTTACATCCTTGTATTTAACGCATTTTATGGCTATTTCGGCATTAGTGTGGGTTACAATTAAATCAATCATACTATCAGTTATAAAAAATAAAAAGCAAGAAAGCGGATCTAGTTCGTTTTTACAATTATGCGTGGGCCCAGGTCTAATATGAACAATATTTCTTGAGGCTATTCGGCTTCGTGAACTCGGTTTCACTGATGACCATTTGTGTTTATCTTTTCCGCGAAGAATATTACTTGTTGGTGTAATAATTAATTCGTGTGGCTGACCTGAAGTACTAGGTAACGGGTCTTCAATTGATGAAGATGTACTTGCCTGGATGTCTTCAGTTGAAGGTGGTTGTTCTGTCACAGAAAAAATCTCTTCCTCACCGTCTGTTTCATAAGCTGGATCAGCCTCAAGGTGGTCTTCTATTTCACTCTCAGAGCAGTTTTCTTCGTCACTATTATTATCTAATAACAGCTGACGAATCGTATCTAAAATAAAAATATATTCAAATTAAAATAATGTAAGTTCTTATTTCAGTGTAGGCAAATTAAGTACAAAGTTTACAAAACACCGAAATACATATAACACCAAAAAAGAATGAAAAATAACTTTGCAAGAATAACGTTAATACTAACCTTCGTCGATTCGACGACTCATGATGGCTGGAATGGCGTACACAGGTCCCCTACACAAAAAATACACTCGTGGGCCGCGCGAGCTACGTGTCAACTGAGATTAGCCGGAATCTGGAATGCGAACGACGACGCACTCAAAATTTATACCACTTTTTTTGAGTCCGCGTCGTCGTTTTGACGAAGGTTAGTGATCTAGGGTTAAAAGCGGGTTTTCTAGCGGTGGTTCTTAGACATGTTTTATCAAAATCGGTTCAGCCGTTTGAAGATCGTCAGCTTTTTTGTTTCGGGTCTTTTTAAATTTAAGTCGTATATTGTACGTTTTTATAACATTGTATTAATAAAAAATCTGTGACTATTATAATCAGCGTAATCATGCAAATGTAGTATGTAATTTACTCTTTGTTATTTAAAATTCGCAGTTAAATTTCGAAAACAAGAAGCAGTTTGAACGATCTTCGTAGAAATGTCGCTGCCTATTTCAGTGAGCATCGCTTTCAGGGTTAAATAACTTACAAGACACACGCATGTCCTTTCATAAGATATTTTAAACTTCGCTGTTCTAGTGTTACGATATATTTAGTCCGAGGAGATATATGGGTTGAACTCTCTCACAAACACACACGCACACACACTACACTCACACTACAAAGACGCGTGTATTATTTGCTTATTTGTCGCGACTACCACCGGATATTTAAAACTCGTGCAACATTTTATCACAATAACAAACAAGACGCGCGCTTTCTCAGGGGTGCCATTTGAAAATCAAAATTGATTACAATAATCGTTTGGATTAGTGTTATCATCAACAACTAAGATATAACGTCTTTTAACATCAAGTAAATCAAGTAATTTTTGCCATAGAGAATTTATAAGCTATTGTTTATACTCTTAGAATCGAAATCAAATAGCAACCGTAGACGTCTCGTATATTATCAGGTAATTGAATTATATTCAAAGAATTAAACTGCTTCCATGTTGAGTCCTTACTAATAATTGTAAACCTAATTTGTTAATATGTGATTAATTGCTATTGTTCTAATTTCAAATCGTAATAAAGAAACGTGTTGACTTAGAACTTAAGCGCTCGCCGTTTTTACAGCACTCAAGTAGCCTGCTACAAGCTCACCTGCACCAATAAAATTTTCACTTACAATTTTGAATACTGATTTACATTTTTGTGGACATACGAAGTCCGCTAACACGCAATGGAGAGATACCATGTCAAGAATGAGAAGAGGCCTGTGCCCAGCAATGGAGTATACGTAGGCAGTAGCTTTATAAAATCAATGAAGGGATGAAAATAGTTTATAGACCCCGATTTAGATCAGGTGACCGTTACAAAGGTTGCAACCTGTCTGACAAAATCACAGTTTTAATCCAACAAAAATTTCGTGGTCCGCCATAAGAAAATCACTTCATCAATAAAGAACTTTGAAATATTTATCACAAAAAAAAACATAACCAGTGACAGTGACATTGACACCCCTAAACAACTGGCAACTTGCACTTATTGTATAGTCTAATATTTGAAACGAACATCATGATCGCTCAATTGTCACTTACAAACAGATATGTAAGCGAGGATGTATGGATTAAATAATTTTCCGAATATCATTAAACGCATGTTTCTTTGAACCCATGGTTCGTCATACCAAATAAAATGTAATGCATTAAAGCAGGACCAATATTAAACCATGTCTAAACAGTCGGCCAGGATGGCGAACCTTCCTGCCTAAAAAATCTCATAAAAAGATAATTGTTGTCGGTGACGCGCTACAACTTCACCACTGTAATAATCTAATTAGAACATTGAGTATATTATCTGCGGGTAATACGGCTCAGCTAAGGGAAATTCGAAAAAGTGAGAAATATCCAATAATCTAGAAATGTCCAATAGTTTATATAAAGTATAAACGAAAAATTCTAAAATTTGCCATATAGAAAAACAAAATTAAACATTTCTAAAAACGTTGACAGTAAGCCTTATTTTACTATGGTAGGGTAACAAGGCCTATTGCTTTAACGAACTCAAATAATTAAACTATACGTAATATAGTTAATATCAGTGATCAATCATTTAAAGTTAAGTTTATTATAGACAATTAGGACTTAAAGTTCTAAAAAATATAAATTTCTTCGCCTAACAGCACTTATAACTTATTACTATAATGATGAACAAACTGAAAAACAAACGCATTCCTCGTGATTATCATCAGTGCGCCGGTTGTGTCTCGAGTTTTTTTTTTTTTATAGAAGAAGGGGCAAACGAGCATGCGGCTCACCTGATGTTAAGTGACTACCGCCGCCCATGATCAACCGCAACAAAGAGTTGGGACGAGTGTTAGATTGAGTTGAGAGTTGGGTTGATTGCTGGGTTGAGTATCTACAAACATCAACCGAATTGTTATCATAGTGGTCAGTCTCCACGGAGAACTAGTCTATCTGCATGGTACAGTATTATAGTGTCCGAATGTCACAATCAATCCGACACGGTCTGAGAGAGCTTAGGCGCAGGACCAATAATTTACACATAATTTAATAGCTTCTAATTTCAAAGCCTTAATTCTTCGACATACTTTATCTTTGCACTGTTTGAACAGCTGAAACCTTTTCGGACTGTGACATTAGTAATAAAAGAGTACGATTTATTTGCATTTATAACATTTTAAAAGTGAAATAAAATACATTATAAAACAAAAAACTACGATATTTGTAACTTAGGCCCAATTACCCGACAGGCCTTATTACCCGCAGGTACTTATTTATATTTTCATACACACACGGACATACACACACAAACGCACACACAGTCGCTAAAAATAAAAATATGTTATTGAAAGACTGAGCATTACATTATATATATATATATATATATATATATATATATATATATATATATATATATATATATATATTTTATAGCCACATGTGCCATTTAATGATAACAACCAGCGCCTCCCTTTACGTCATTTCGCACCATTGCGCTGTAAACAGAAATAACCCAAAGATTTAAAAAATCTTAGGAATAACCACAGAAATCGTAATAATTATTACGATCTCTAGAACGACAGTTATATAACTAGATCGTGCTCGTATCATAGTAATATTCCTAGTAAGACAGTTATAAACAACTTTCGTATAACTGTATTATGGTATATAGTTATATCTCTGGGGATCTAACTATATCACGGCTTCGACCATCTTCCTGCGACATATGTATTCGTATGTCAGTTAAGACACGGAGTACAATAATAAATAGTACGGGATACTCTTGATCTCAGCCTATCCCTCTGGGTGACAGGTGTGAGTGTTCACGTTATATTGTATTCGTATATATGTAACCTATGTATTTAAATAATTTATGTATGTAATTTTGTAACCGTTTGATGCATTTTGCAGTGCGATGAGCTTTGTTTTTAATTTTAATTTATTGAATTAAACTACTTTTACGGATTTTATTGATGATTGACGTCTCAATGTCAGAGTTAACCCGGAATACATTCAGCTTTAAAAAAAGCTTATAAAAGTTGAAGGAACTCCGGGTTAACTGTGACGTCGGGACATCAACCACCTCAGTCCCTCATGACAATGGATGCTGGAAAGCACCCGAAACGTCAGGTATTAAAATTAAGCAAATTAAATGCGATGAAATCCGTAAAAGTAGTTTTATTCAATGTGTAGTGTTCGCGTAAATATAAGAAACCATTACTTAATTTCTTGGTAAAGGTATATTATTAGTTATCATAAGTCGTTATGTTTTAGTTAGTTAGGTAGTTACAGCCTTTCAAAGGTCCACATAATTAGGGGGATATTTACCATAGTTGCCACGCTTGACAGGCGGGTTGTTAACCGCAAATTTTTTTCTCAAGTTGTTATTCGGAAATCGCTGCTGCCATCTCCTGGTTTAGATTTCTTCAGTCACCTTTTACTACAACCACGGGACGAAATGGGGAAGTGGATATTCCTTCATCGCCACTACACGGTTTCTTATTTTACTAAAAGTTAATTCAAAGTTACCGCTTAACCTTCACAAGTATAATCACAACTCAAAATTAAATTTGCTCTTTACATTCAATGTGCGATCTCGGTAAAATATGAATACAAGTACGTAATTCTGACATAATTGTTATATTTGCGTTGATATACGAACAAAAACGCACCAAAATAGCCATTACGTGATGCTAACGACGTAAAACTTGCAGGTAATATGAGCAAGTATTACTCGGTTACATTATAACCTCTTTTTTACTTTTAATAGTTTGCTATAAACTCGATGTTAAATGTCAAAAATGAAAGTTGGTGAGGGTTTGAAACGAAGATTTAACTTCACGCTCATAGTCATTTAGCGTGGGCAGGGAAATATAACACGTTCACGAAACTCTAGAAAAATATAATTTTGTACCAATGTTACTCACAGTTCAGAAACATCATTACAAAAAATTAAAAGTCCTAGTTGCGATGACTGACTTCAGGATTACCAACTTTGTTTTACAAATTGATACTTTTTAATAACATTATAACATATACAATTGAATATTAAGGCATAATTTACAAACTATGCCAGATCTGCATCTTGCAGCTTAAAACCTGATGTTACTTCCTAATTCATGCGCAATTATAAATATATGTACGTATAGCTCACGCTGTTGAGGAGTTCTAGTTGCATATCCTTTAGGTTTCACCGTGGTCGATGCCAGTAAAAGTAAACAAATTCATTTGTTTCAGAAACGCGACCTAATGGGTCGTAGTATCTGACTATTACGTTCCTGCGGACAAATCTCAACCAAAAATAAAAAATATAAACTCAAATATTGTTATCGGATCTGGAATTGCTTTTGTCTCCGTCCCCAGGAACATGAGTTTCTTAAAATTTGCGCATATAATTTTAATGATTATTGCTTAAATTGGGACGTCAAACATCTCAGTCCCCCCCGTGACCATGGGTGCTGTAAAGCACCCGAAACGTCGGGATAATAATAAAAATAAATTAAAGTAATTAAACGCGATAAAATCCGTAAATAATAGTTTTATTCAACATATAATTTTACATTAATGTAAAAGTAAATAAAAAATTACACGTGGTAGAGCCATGCTGCAGTTATATTAGTAGTTTAGTTGTAGCACGAATGGGTCGGCTCGACCGGGGAAAGACCACGCTCTCACAGAATACCAGTGTCAAATAGTGGCTTAATGCTGCTGTGTTTCGTACGGTGAGTGTAGAGAACCGGAGACCGTTTGTACTGGAAACGAGGCATTCCACCTAAGTCTTCACGGATGACAACGCATCTGCATTTTGATTCGTAATCGAGGAGGGTAGATGTAGATGTCTATAGCCGGCTATACATGTTAGCCGAGCGAAGGCGAGTACCAACGTATAGACACCCCATTGGTCTAACCTCGCCATTACTCGTCGACGCTCACCTAGCTGGCCGAGTGCAGGCGAGCGCCAACGTGTATACGGTTCGTTCTTCGTTTGGCGTGCCTTGCCGTCACTCGGGATCGCTCGCTACGGCTCGTTCACTTCGGAACGATGTCGGTTTTTCTGCACAAATCAAAGGCGCTCGCTTATGCTCGGCAAGTCGTGTCCACATGTTGACGGCCATGTCAGGCGTCCGTACCGGTGATATATTGTTTAATTAAATTGCAACTTTAAAATCCTGTATAAAAAAGTACTCTGTGTTTAAATAAATTCGACAATGTCACTCTGTACTAACGATGACACCTTTAAGTTTTTGGAAATATACAAAAATGGACCCGTTATTTGGAACCCCAAAGACTTTACTACGGAGTACACTGATATAATAATTATATGCACTCATTAAATAAATTGCAAGTGCGGCAATAATTTCTACGTCGTCCATATCGTCCCAATTACCAATGACAACTAATTACGGCCAACATGTAGATAGCTCCACAAAAACTCGTGAACATTGGCCTTGGAATTGGTCTCTTTCGAACTTGACCAACGTGTAGACTGTAGCACTCGCCTTGTATCAATTTGCCTACGCTCGCGTTGGCTGAGGCTTGACCAACGTATATTGCCGGCGTATGGGCCACAGCAACCACTTACCATCAGGTGGACTGTGTGCTCGTTTGTCAGCCTATCCTATAAAAAAATCTTCTTTGCAGTTTGCTAGCTACCGATTTTGACTTTGATATTATTCTTGAGTTGTCCTCATGATCGAAAATTGGCCTGAGGGAAATTATCGTCAAGAATGCGCGGACATTTGCTAGTCAACAATAATACTTTATGATTAGTATGCCCGTTTCGGAAAACTTTTCACTCGCAAAGTAACAAGACGTTATCACGTAAGTATATAAACGCGCATGAGCACCACAATATAAATTACATGCAAATTGACGCCTGCGAATCACGACCGAACTTAACGAGGTGGATCTATTTGACCTTTTGATCTCGACATATACGGTAGCCATTTCGTATTGTTGTATTTCTCCGTATTAGAAACCATTCTTTTTTATAATTAAATAGAATTTTGTATTCAGATTTCGAAAGCAAGCTCATATTTAAGAAAGATATAAAAAAAATCATTTCACTACATTGCCATAATTTTCAGTACCGGTACAAATAATCGAAGTTAGACGCATGCCTAACCTAAATTTGGAGAATTCAACATATTAACTCCAATCCAGTTACGTTAAGTAGTACATTTAAAATGAATTTCAGTTAGTAGTTATTATTATCAATACGAGTACCTACTGATTTAAAAATATTTAATTATATTTTAGATAAGCGCCATTTATCGTTAGCCTAACATAAACCTCATATTTAAAATCACAGCTCCACCGGAAATCTAGAATTTTCGGTCTGCTAATTTTCAAGTTGACTTCTCCGCGAAATAGGAATACGAAACGAAATAAGAGGATAAATTTTCTCAGGATATCTTAGAGGATAATAATTTACTTTTGATTTTTATAGGATAGTAATTTACTTTTTTATTAATAGGTTCCAATAAAAACAAGTAAGTAAAATTAAAAATGTTGTACAACCGACTTCAATACGACCGAATCAATGTATTTAATCAATTAAACATTTAAACACGCATTATTAAAGACAACTTAAAAAACTACTCGTCAGATCTTGATTCAATTTATACGAGAAGCACCAGCTTTCAGATGAAAAAAGAATCATCAAAATCGGTTCACGCAGAGAAAATTTATGAAGTTACACACATTAAAATAAAAAACATACTGTCGAACTGAATACCTCCGCCTTTTTGAAGTCGGTAAAAAACAAACCAGCTGCAAAGGTAACAGCCAGAACATCGTTTAAACAGTAACGTTAAAATCTTCATAACTTAAATATTAATTGTTAAAATAAACCTTAGGCAAAGAATATTTCTTCAAATACATTTCGAACCACCCTGAAGCTAAGACTTGGTGATTTTGAAAAACTGTGAAAATACGATACGAATAAGATTTTCGTTTTATTGAACTTGGTTATAACATAAAGAATGATACAAAATTAAATAAATTTTACTGACCAATATTTCCGGAAAGAATAATATTTCCTTTAAAAGAAGACTATGTATGAGCGGCATTGTGATGAGTCGGTATGTTCAATGAAATACGTACACACTCGTACATACTATTATTTTATTATAATATAAATATTAGGTAGACGTGTATGTGTATGCAATTGCACATTATACAAAAAATGTATGCAAGTATTAAGATATTATGTAACTTATATACGTTATAGACTTTTTTTACTATAAATGTGACAAATGACCACACAGTCCCCCTGACGGTAAGTGGATGCTGTGGCCCGTAGATATCTACATTTGTCCTCAGCAAAAAATATATTGCAGATGCGTTGTCACCCCTGAGGACTGAGATGTAATGCCTCGTTTCGAGTAAAAAGGGTCTCCGGTTCTCTACACTCACCATACGAAATACAGCAGCATTCAGCTGATATTTTACGCAGGTTGCTATAGTAGCCAGGTCGAGCCGACTCGTTCGTGCTACAATCATAAAATAGCTGCAGCATGACTCAACTACGTATAATGATATAGTATTAGAGTTTTATAACTCAGTTTTTACTTTTCGTCCACTTCTAGACGTTTGAACAATGTAACATTAAAGCACCGATGACAATTACAATAATTTCCTTATTCTCACCAAGATCATCATAGTTTATGATTAATGTGTATTGTTTAAGTTTTACAATATTAATATGTATAGATGCTATAAAAATAATTTATTACTGATAACGTAGCACAACCAACGCTAATAATAGGTTTTATAATTATATTAATACGCGTGTGTAACGCTATCAAAGGCAGTGACTACTTTCACTAATAATAAATATCAAATCATACAAATTACATATATGGATATATATTCAAGTAAATTCTTTATAAAAAGGTTATAAAAAATATTTGAAACAAAACGTTATTATCATTTTGCAATACAGTTATATCTTTCCTAGATTGCAATCTTCCAATTTCACAAGTAGTTGTTTTTTTTTTTTTAATAGGATAGGATGATAAACGAGCACACAGTCCACCTGATGGTCAAGTGGTTCCTGCAGCCCATAGACATCTACATCTATCCTCTATTACAAATCAAAATGCAGATGCGTTGTTACCCGTGAGGACTGAGATGGAATGCCCCGTTTCCAGTAAAATGGATCTCTGGTTCTCTACACTCACCATACGAAACACAGCAGCATTAAGCTACGATTTTACGGTGGTGTTCTGAGAGAGCATGGTCCTTCCCCGGTCGAGCTGACCCATTCGTGCTACAACTATGCTACTAATATAACTGCAGCATGGCTCTACCACGTATAAAAGTTTTTAACAGTATACTGCAAACATATATAAATAAATCTAGTTATTAGAAAGCGTTAAGATATTTTGTAAATGCTTAATCTAAATGAATAATGTTTAATTTAATTATTATAATTAAATAATGTGTTCGTTCTTATCATAAAAATAAACCATTTTAAACTTTAAAGAGGAAAATGCAATATAAAATAATTTAGAGTACTCACACCGAGAGTTTTGAATACGTATGTATATTAACTCACCCATAAACTTACAGTAGACTAATTCTCTAACGAACAGCACCCGTTTTGTACCTCTTACTATGCCTGAACTACCTTAGCGGAAAGATGCTAGCTATTGAATCATAGATCATAGACAACAGTTCAGTGATAATATGGGCTTGGTATATTAGCAAGCCGGTCGAAATATGTGGTCATGCGAGACAATCGATCCAATTCGCTCTGAACAATATGCTATACTCGAAGGTTAAGAAACAATACAGAGCATGATATATTTTGCTTACAATTTGTCAAATGATATGCGTAATAATGCCTTTCTATAAATTACCGTTACGGCCTATTAAAGTCTATTGCTGAACGTAGGCCTCCCCCATAGATACTCTCATAGGGGTCTGTAAATATGCGGTGTAAGAATATATACTACCCCATATCATCCCGTGGGTGTCGTAAGACATGACAGAGGAAAACAAATCAGGAGATGGGTAGCAGCGTCTTACTAATAACGACTAAATTAAAAAATAAAAACTACGGGAGTAAAACTAGTGGCGACTATAGCAAATATCCGGTGTAACGCAGTAATATTTCTATATCAGGGATATGATATGATATGTGGATGTGATATGGGGTAGTATATATTCTTACACCGCTACTGCTCGGTAATTCTATTTTTCCATAAATTAATAAGCCAGGATTGAGAAAAACTTTCTTCACTTTCGTATTTAGACTATGAACTACTCAATATATCGAAAAACTATCTTATCAGTTACGATAATTTGATGATGAGTGAAAACATATGCAGTAAACAAACTTACATAAGTAGAAGCATTTCGTAATTAAAATCATTTGTAAGGTTATCATCATTAACTCCTTAAGCTTTTCGAAGATGGAAATCAAAAGAACATAAGGGTACAGGCATTAATCGTCCGTATGTTCCATAGGATCTCTACTGCGTTTGTCAGTAAGATGCTGCTATTCGAGATTTATTTTGAATTTGATGTTATAACCTGAACGCCTCTGAATTTGGATCTGTCTCTTGCTCAATGAGTTCTTGCTAAATGAGCTTACCCAATCGAACATGTTGTTGTTGATATATTTATTTGTCAAAAACTTCTAACAAATAACCGGCACAAGTGACACATGGACATAACATGATCTTTTAATTGTCCATGTTAAACTTAAGACGCACTTGTTTAAAGACACTGTAAGTAATTGAGCATTGTGTAAGGTATTTCTGAAAATCTACCATAATAACTATTGCGTAAACAAATCATATCACTTCTGGTCGAATAGTTTGAAAACGACTTCTAGTGCAGCGATGAAGAGTTTCCTCGTCGTCATGTTTTAAATTTTGTGTTGTTTATGGCGTACGAGCTAAAAGAACTGTAATATTATCGCCAGATCTTCCACTATATCTACGAATTTATTATAGTCTATATACATTTGCTAATAAATCTGAAATATACCATAATGACAAATTATACATATTCCTCACCGTTATGTAGAATCAATCAAAAGTTGTGCATGTTTCGCGACAAAATTTACATTACCATCCACATAATATGATTGCTTGGTGAACCAATAATGTGTGATTTACCAGGAGTTTTCTCGCACGACTACTTTGTGGAAACGTTTAACCCTGGCGATTTTTACGAACCGATACTCCACTGATGCTGCACTTTTCATCGGGTGAGTCGCATGCGCGTTTGTGTCCTCTGATATAAAAAATGTGGTGTATGTAACGAACTTAAGCTTCTACGGAAATAGACTTTTTATACTCGGTAAGGCTGAAAGTCGTCGAGCCTGTGTGTGAGATAATTTGTAATAACTCTCGAAAACACTACTACTTACACTATTATCAATACTATTATTCTTCAGTAGGAAATTATCATCTTTCGTAAAAAAAACAAGTTCTTCTCAAACATTTCGAATAGTTCTTCACCCCAAAAGGGCCTATATGTACATATTTTCTCTGTAAATCTCTTGTTCTGACTAACATCCGAGATATTATTGGAATAGTGTTACATCAGCATTGTTATTGCATTTTAACAACGATACAGTTTGAGACACGTCTTTAGTAATATAAGTCTTGGATACCCCGGCAATACACTATCGTATTCGGGCTTCAACCTTAACAGTTCGTAATTTGCACTGAATAGAATAGGTATCTTGCAAAGATCTTGGAACATTGATTCCGATCAATTACTTTTTAGGCGTAAGCTATCTCTATTATGGTTAAGTAAGTCCCAACCTACTTTTAAGTTACTTAAAGTTCCGTCGCATTCGTTTAAAGATCTTGGAGACTAGACCTTTATAAGTTTTAGAGAATGTATTTTATTTTTATTTTCTTGCAACAGTTTTAACGAGCTCTGGACGAATGTTACTTAGGTACCACAATGCAATCTTCTAGACATTGGAAATGATATTCTATAATGAGCTGTAAGTTAATCGAGATCGAGATCTTTGGTCAAGGGCACGAAGAGGTAAGAGGTGAGTTCATTAGACTAAACGTAACACACAGGTTTATTCTAAAACCTACTTCAGGCACCAGTCTCTTACAAAGGGACAGAACATAGGTTTACTACTAAAGTCTATTGAATGTATTTAATTATATTTATGATACGAAATATACACAATTTTTAAGGTATATATTGGTCGAATCTAAAGTTGCATATTACATTAGATGTAAAAAATGATAAATCTCGTAAGCGATAAATTATACAGAACAACATGTCACTGACTTTGATTTATTGATCAAAATAAATAATATTCTTGTAAGAGGTATAAAAAAATATTATATTATTTCAACTCTACTACGTTGTGGCGGTAATATTCAAACCAAAGTATTCATTATCAAATATACCCGCGAACATCGGTGAACACATTCGGATAGCTACTAGTTTTAACTTTACTGCTAAATGAAAATACTATCTACATGTGAACTAATAGAAAATTGACGTATGACGTGCAAGCGTCCATTTCAACTACAGAAACTTTATAGTAAACAGAGGATGATGTTTAGTATCTGGGTCGGCCTATTGCAACAGTTTCAACGGAATTTCGTAATAAACAAAGCATGACAGCCACTGATTTGGCCAGATTCCAAAATGCGCCCGCGCTAAGGAAACATCCTGCCTCGCTGATTGATAAACCATCTTTATTGATAATTACGTCACTCTATGACAATTTTATTAGTTGATTGGCATTTCCCGATGGACGGTCTTCGATAAAGAAACGTCAACTCATGTTTAAGCTGCGTATGTACGGTAAAGTAAATGGGCAACAATGAACTTGGTAACTGTTCGATATTCCTCTAATATTTAATTTAAACTATTTTTTCATTTGGTAGCTACTTTTATTTATTTTATTTACCGTAACTATTAGAAAAGTAAAAATATCAGCTACTTACTACGTTACGTTAAACTTTTTATAGATATTAAATACTCGTATATCCTATAATTTCATATTTATTTATTCATCACCTATTCTCAATTAGGGATATCGATTCTTTTAGAAAAAGATCAATTTTTAAATCGATTCGCATCATAATCTGATGAATCGGTTCACAAAAAATTGAGGTCTGAAAGATCGACTTCTCAAAAATTGTTTTTTTTTTATTTGCTTTCAGATTCGTACAAAGTACAGATTACAAACGTTACTTATTTTTTATATCTTTAATCCATTAGGACGAGGCGAAAGAAACTGAGCACACAGCAGTTTTGCTAGTTTTTGAATAGAAATACTGTCGTTCTTTACTCATTTGAGTACACTCAACTAATTGTAAATAATATTATAGTTCTCATGAAAACAGATATTCTGGGATGATTCGATCTCGATTTTCTGGGGTGAATTATCAATTCACTGGATCGATTCAGTACTATATTATATCGATTAAAAATCAATCTTTTTGGCACAAGAAATCGATTCTTCGATTAATCGATTTCGGATCGACATGCCTATTCTCAATATGTGAACAAAAATCTTACACGAAAGCTTTACGTTCTATTTAAAATATTTTTTGAATCATATACATCTATTACTAAACAAAATAAGTAAAAACTGACGAATATGTTTCATTACTAGTTAAATACTATTGTTTATTATGATTCAGAAACAATCATCGTCTTTATAATTTCATTAACTTTAGCTTATTATAAGCGCTAAAAATCAAATCACTAAGTACTTAGTTTATGCTCGTACGTATGCATTATACCAAAATACACGACGTTTATAATAATATAGTTGTATTATTTATATGTACCCAATCAGAGCACACAAGGCGGGCGTCCTTATTTAAATTATAAAGCGAAGACATAAAAAGAATTACATCCGGTTATATACATGTACTGAGACTGAGCACAGAAGTGATAGTAGACAGTCCAGAGAACTATCGAGGATAAATCGGGCAAAGCAAAAAACAAACGCATTTAATATGATTAACTCTTAAGACTCAATTTAATAAAAATAATTCTTATTAATGATTGGGAATAAAAAAAAATAGGATACATTTCGTTCGTTACAAAATGTTTACTTCAAACAAAAAATACAGATATAACATTTCAATAATTCCATAAACATGCCTAAAACTGTTAAAAACCATTAATGGTTAATTAATTTTTCATGACAAGGTAATTAGTTTTGAAATTATAAATAGCATAAACCTCATATGAATTTGCGGAACAACTATTATAATTACTAACAGGAAATATTATTTACCGATATGGTAGGTATTAATATAAACAGGTATACGTAGAAACCAAAAACTTACAGCCAAAACAACAGATGACCCTATAAAACGTTTCGTTAATATATTATTCTTATTTTATATAAAAATCAAGTTATGTTAATTCACATTTAAAATATTATTCCCAAAATTTACATATTAACGTAATATGATAACGAAATTTAAAATATTAAAGAAAAATAAAAAAATGAAGACTCTTAGACCTAAATAACAGTTGCCTAAAATATTTGTTGTGATGCTAAGTTTTAATATAATCTCAGGTTGTGTCGCTTACGATCAGAATATACATTACGCAACAGGACGACGTAAAATTAAAATGGGGAATAACCGTAATAAAAATAAGAAGCGACTGGCTTGGCGTTAAGAAACAGCCATAAATATGATAAACCTAATGAAATAAGTGTCTAACGACCTTTCTACTTACAGTATTAGTAATTACAAACATGTCGGTACATAGCATACGACGCGCGGGCAAGTGGGGACGAAATTAGAATTTGAGCTGACTTACTATATCCCCTTAACTTATTCATACTTTTAATAAAAGTTTTCTTTACAAAATACAATTTATAACATTGGTCACTGCCGAATACATAATATACATAAGCTTTTACGCCTGTCACCTAGAGGGGTAGGCAGAGACTACAGCCTTCCATTTGGCACGATACTGACACACCTCTCTCGCTTCTTCCACATTCATATACCTACGTATACATGCTCGTCGGTTAAGGGTACTCTTAATTTGGTCCCTTTTCAGTAGGTCGCCAAATTTTCGCTTAGGGCATCCTTTACCGACTCTGGCGTTCACTTCAGCAACATAAGTTTGCTTTGTCACTCTTTCCTTATTCATTCTTTCTACATGACCAAACCACCGAAGCATTCCTTTCTTAATCCTCGTCACAACATCATCTTACATACCACACTCTTCTGTTATTACACAATTTCTCACCCTGTCACTTAGATTCAGCCCTAACATACTCCTTAAAGACCGCATTTCTACTGCGTTTATTCTACACTCATGCTTCTTCTGCCACACCCAACTTTCATTACCATACGTTAAAGTAGGCATTAACACAACATTGTGAATTGCCATACGTGCCTTTTTTGATATATTCTGACTTTCCACAATAGAGTGTAGAGTCCCATTTACTCTATTTCCTGCGTTCACTCGTCGTTCTATATCATTATCATATCTCCCATCCCACTTGCTCGACCAACTCTCCTTCTACTCTTATTTCACATACCGTTTTACTTTATTCTCTTTCAAAAACTTTGCTTCAAACTTCACTGCCGAACTTAACTTATTTTTGAGTTCCAATACAACGAAGTTAGCAATCAGTTTCTAATAATAAAGTTCTCACAAAAATCGAAATTGGAATTCAGATTTAAGACGACTCAATACGATTGAAAGAGTACAATAATTATTGAAGTCACGTAATTCTTAAATTATATAGTCGTAACGCGTTCTTGCTGGTTATGTAGTGGACTCTCCACAAGGTCGGCCAATATTATATATTTCCCAAATAATCATTTGATATGAAACGTTTTTACACAAATGAGTACAATTTCAAAGCAAAGTTCCTCTGCTTTAGGGATTTACAAAAATGCACTGGAGTTGAACTATTCAAGAGTTCGTATAGTCTCAGTTGTCAAAGTGACTAAATAAAGCCATCATGGAACGTATAGACCTTTATAAGATTGCAGCAGTCGGCTCATACTAAAGCACGGATAAGTAAATGCTGCACTCTATTACCCATGTGTGGGTTTTTATTTAATTTGTTACTACCAGTTACAAGAGATTCAATTGTTAAGCGGCCTTCTATTTCTGCCGAAGCGTGGCTTACAGTACTTACTGCCGGGAAATACATATTTGCCACAAAATTTGATGTATTCCCCCTTACTTCGCCATATATATTTTTCCACGTAAGCTTTTTACCCCACTGCTGGTGGTAGCAAATAAGTTTATATACGTAACGTATGTGGCGTACGTGAGGAGTGAGGAGGTTTTTTTGCAGTAAGTTGAGCATTGTTTTAGCTTGGTTTCGATAATATTTTAAAATACACGTGGTGTTCCATTTCATTATTAGTCTGAGCTATTATTTTATCAACTTAAATAATTAAGTAGAACTTTTCATGAACGTATTAAGAAAAAAAATCTATCTAATTAGATTTTTGTCTGCAAGTAATGAAATTTTAATAAAACTCCGCCGTTATAAGTGAACTACAGAAATTAACATTACTACAGTCAAAATTTCATTAGGTTTTAATAAGGTTGTAATAATGATGTTACGAAAAGCATGCTTTTGATTCACTGAAAGTGTTCACAGAACTTGCGCATTATGTTATGCGTATATGTTAAAGATCTAATATTTAAAAAGATAATCAAAGCCCGGTGACATCGAGATCACGGATCGATTGGTCGCTTGCGTCTTTCGAAATGAAATTTTTAAGGATCTTCCGATTCCAATCGTTATTGACATTGTTTTGCGTATAGTGGAATTAAAAAAAATGTTAGCTTTTATTGTTATGTAATGTATTGTCATCATCATCATCATCATGCTAACGACCCATCACGTCCGCGGCTGAACATAGACCTCTCCCGAAGAATGTCACAAATCACGGACCTAAACCATCTGCAATGATCAGCTTATTTCATATTTAAAATTTAAAACATCTGTTCTGGTTTTAAAATATTGTAAGAAAAAGAAAACGTCTCACCGCTCCGTCCACGTCTAGTATAAATTAGCGTCAGTAGCTCGAAGCAAACGAGGTATAACGGTACCCAAGCCACGATGAACTTAGCTAATAGGAAATCAATTAGTTAAGCGTTTGGTGTTAATACAAATTATTTTACCTATCAGCCAGAAACGGGACGGTAACGATATAATTAATAACATTCGCAATAATGTTCCTATAAACTAAATTTCGAAAGTTAGTTGTACTTTTTTTGGAGTCTATCTAGATCTACGTATAAATTAAAATGTTTAAAATTTAAGCAGGTTGAAATGATTTTGGTTATAGTTTTCTTACCAAAAATAAGAGTAAAGAATAAGCTTTTAAAAGAAAATTTAAATGAAGAGTTTTATGTACAACGCCTGTTTTAGAAATTATTGTCTTTACAGTTCCTTCCCCTTGTGCCAAATTAAATCAAACACACACCACACCTCCCCAACTTAAAAGTGTATAGTAAAAAGTATTTGTTCTGCATATTATATCTAAAGCCTTTCAATATAATTTGCAGTTGTCAGACGTTTATAAAATAATGGAAATTTCACAAATGGAGTAAAAATACAAAATAAAAAAGTAGCGCCCACGTTATAATTATTTTCCAAGCATTCCTTAACAAGAATATAGCCAAGTAAAAGTAGTTCCGATACTAAATAAAGTGAACATTATTGGTAACACGGTTCGTGTCTGCTAAAAACTTATATTTCCTTAACAATGTCTGAAGCAACCTGTTTCTATAAAGAAGAAAACCGGTTTGCGGTGTTCACAAAACACACGCCACGTAACTTCGATAAAAACCGCTGCAAAATTTAGCAGTATTTGTCAGCCCAAAACAACCTGGCAGATAAAATAAATTAATATGTTTACTTTTTTTTATAAGCAATCAGTCCACTTTATGTTAAATGATGTGGTCCATAAACACCCAAATCGAAATGTAGATAGAACTTAGATATAATGCCTCGTTATCGGTAAAAACGATTTTCTGTTCTCCACCACTCACTACTCCTGTTTTACAGTGGTATTCGGTGAGCGGTGCGCTCCTTACCCGGTCCAGCCGACAAATTCCTGCTGCAACCATAACATTGCTGCAGCGTGAATCTACCACATTCCTACCAGCAGTTAATGATTGAAATTTTAGGAAAAGCCAATAATAACAATCATCATTATTTATGTTATTTGAATGATTACCTATTATAGCCATTTTATGTAAAAAATAATTACTGTAATCATCAACAGCTTTACTTAATGTTCATAAATGTATATAGAGTTTTCCAACAAGAGCCAGCTTGTGAACAATTAGATTTTTGCCTTCATAAGTAAAAAGAGTAAATCTGCTACTTTTCTCAAAATGATTTGTGAGTATACTCGTATGTCCATTAATATAAGTTGCATGCCTTAAGCGCAAAGCGCGTTGGTATGTTCTACTAGCGCCTAAAAATCAAGAATCCTACGTTTTGTCGCATGAAATCGTATCTTACAATTATATTGAACATATAAATGATATAAAAATCACATTGTCAGAAAGATAAATGGTTGTTGAACTTATTATTATTATTTTTAAATCGATTAATCGCTATTTTTACATTGACAAGGCAGCCAGAGGCTTAACAGAGTAAAATTTAAAAAAATATTTTCTATTGTCGATTGAGAATTTTTTTCTCAATGATAGTGTATCTTAATATACACTATCAATGTTTTTTCTTCAATATGAGCATTATGAGTTGTGCACTTTTGGATTTTCATAACTTTTTTTATTGACGTTTCACATAAAGTTATCGGAAAATTAGAAATGATAGTAGCAAGGTTATTTGTGAAAACTTGTGTAGGTATAAAATATTTTGAAAAATTAACCTATATTAACACGAGGGCCTAATGCACATTTGGATTTACCAAAAGTTTTTTAAATTAGGATTTTTCTTTACGATCTGTATGCGCCATATAACTTGCTTGTTTCAAGAAAACTGATTGGTTATTCTCATCCATGGATCATTTACATAAATGAATAAGATATTTAAATGTCAATTGCGACTTAAACTTTTGCACATAATTCAAAACAAACCCAGACAGTACACAATACTTAAAGTTTTTTAAAATAAATTTCGTTGAAGGTCTTCTTCATCTAGAAATCTTGGCGAGCTAACACATCAAATTACCGCCAGTTTGCAGAAACAATTGAAACACAAATTTATTACACCTTATATTAATTATCAAGTTACTAAAAAGAAATATTCCAAGTTTAAAATATTTCTTTTTTCATTGGCATTGTTAATTTGTCCTATTCCAAAAACTTCCAATGTTATTCTGTTGTAAAATAGTCTAAAATAAATCCATCCTATAATATCTATCAGTTCATAGAAACACAAGAATGTAAAGTCAGTAATAAACAATTCAAACGGCGACGTCAAACAAACTCTGCTATCTAATAATAACTAAACCATTAAGGAGAACACTGCCCTATCAGAATTTCTGGTTATTAATATTTAAGTCAAAACGTTAATGTAGACATTTCTTTCTTATAGGATATGCTGACGATAGTCATTAAGGTTCTTAACAAAGCAACATATGCTCACTACTCACTGACCTCCAAAGATATCTATATATCTTTCTATTCATATTCAAAACTTCTCCCAACGGATAGGTCTTAAGTTTAAGATGAACATTGACAAGACAAAGGTCATATATAACATCTGAATTACATCTCGTATAAGCCAGCAGCTGTTGGTAAGACATGTTGGTATGGCATGAATGCAAGTTGCTCAAAAATCAAGGTTATGTTTTGTGGCATTCCTTGAGGGAGGAGTATGTACATGTGAAGGGCTGTAATGACGACGACGTGATGATGATACTCAAAAGATCTACTAATATTTATCAATAGCGATCTTGAACTTCGCTCACCAAAATAAAAAAGTAAAAACCTAGTTTATAAAACTCATACGCTTTACGAACGATAAGATATAGACAGATGAATTAGTTAAACTGGAAACGAAGAGAACACTTAAATATATCTCACGATATAATATTTATTTAGAAATCTCTAAATAGTTTAAAGTCGCTTTTCGTATCTCTCCTCATCATTTTCGTTTCTTCGCTTTAGGGTCTTGATACACTTTTCATTGTCATTTAGAGACTTTTTACGAAAGGTTAGTCTACAATACATTCTAATTAAGTTTGAAAATTCAATTTATTGTTATCAAGTCGTCAATAAATCGATTTTCAAGCGCTTAAATGGCTTACTCTGGCTAAACCTTAAGAGATTCAGAAAAATAATGTAATAAAGAATTATAGTTAAGTGATAGAGCCACGCTGTAACTATATTATAGTTGTAGCACGAATGGGTCGGCTCAACCGAGGAAGGACCACGCTTTCACAGAATACCAGCGTAAAATAGCAGATTGATGGGGCTGTGTTTCGTATGGCGAGTGTAGAAAACCGGAGAAACTTTTTACTGTAATCAAGGCATTCCATCTTAGTCCTTAAGGGTGACAACATATTTGCATTTTGATCCTTAACTGAGGATAAATGTGGATGTGGATGGGCTACAGCATCCACTTACTATCACTGTGGTGGACTGTATGTACCATAAACCATTTCTATCTTAAAAAAATATTGGATTTGCGAGGCTATTTCCTCCATTTTTTTACATTAGGCATTAATGTACTCGTAGAATAAAAAAGTTAGTTTTATCATTTAAATGAATACTGTAGAGTATATTACAGATTCAAAATTATGCGCAAAAATTAACTCACTGACAGCGATACGGTTGGTCGGCATACCGCCGCGCCGCGTATCCGCGACCTCCTTCATTGTCTACATATGAAAACCGACTTTTTGCAAAATTATTGCTTAAAATAGGAAATGGACAGATGTCACAAGACAATGAAATAATTAATCTTGACATTGAAAACCGTTGCGTTTTAGTAAACGACTATCAAAATTAGTAGACAATGTTTATTCCGAAATTAATAATGTCTTAAGTCTATACTCGTACCTTGTTCTTTATAGGACTAAGATGACAAACGAGCACACAGTCCACCTGATGGTAAGTGGTTGCTGTGGCCCATAGCCGTCTACATCTATCCTCGATTACGAATCAAAATGCAAATGCGTTGTCACCGGTGAGGATTAAGATGGAATGCCTCCTTTCCAGTAAAAAGGGTCTCCTGTTCTCTACGCTCTACCATACAAAGCACAGCAACGTTAAGCTGCTATTTTAAGCTGGTTTTAGTTTGGTTTTTTCCATTCATTAGTTCAAGGAAAGAGTTATTTTGTCACCTACTAACGTTAAAAATTAAGTAGGTATGGTAAATAACTTAATTCTCTCGAAGATTAATGCGCCGACGCAAACATACTACTCCTTAGTCACTGGGATCGATCTGGAAGAGAATTTCTCAATTTCTTACAGCTTTCTGGACTAGCAAAAGTAGGATGTCATTTTATCATAGGATGTCATTTTATCATATTACGGAGGTTTAAGCCAAATTGTACAATGATACACGTTTGTACGTTTAAAAAAATATCAAAAATAGAGTGCATAATACTGACCGGATGTGGAACTGGAGAAATTGTTTTTTTTTTACTCAGTTTCGATTAATAACTTTACAATTTCCAAACGACTGCAATTTCTCGTAAAATTTTCACTTTCAATGACGATTAACAAATCACAAGATCAAACATTCAACATTTATCATGTAAATTTTCTTATCGTTGGACAATATTTACGTAAATACACTAAGTGGCGTGCAGTAATGATAAAACTTCGACATTGAGAGCTAAAATTACCCAAAATTGTCAAAACTGTAAGCTATGTAATAAACATTATATTAAGTTCATTACGTTGTTGTAATAAACGTTAAAAACAAATATAATATTTTCTTTTCATAACGATGAAAACTGTCAATACCAAGGCTTACAAACTCTAAGTCGATCGCAAAGTGTTTTTATAAACTAATGGTACTGACAGACGTGCTCAAAATCAAGCATGCTCATAAACTTGCTTAAAACTAGCATGCTCAGCAACTGTTCACATTTTCGAACAATAAGCATGCTTAAAGCATGCTCATAAATAAGCATGCTCAAAGGAAACTTTAGACAGACGTGCTATTTAGCACCAGGCTAAAAAATGATCCCGAGCAAAGCGAAAGTAGATCAGTAATAAAGTAATAAGAAAGTGTTTACTGCAAAATGAAACCAATAATTGTTAGTTATGTCTGCATTGTGTACTGTCTACATTTTTCGGCGAACATAATTTAAATTTTCACCACGATGATAGAAAAGGCTAAATATTTTATAATTACTAAATAAACTAATCGTCAAAACATATTAAAGAAAAAATGTATCGATTTATAAAAATCACGTTCACCAATGGTTGACCCGATCTATCTATTTCTATTTCTTTGGTAAAGCGTTATTTCGTGCCACAAAAGCATTTAGGTTATCGAACAAGAATAGAAAGAAATAGAATAGACGTAAAATAGGTGAAGGTTTTTAGATATTAAATAAATATTGTTTCATACAATGCGGACTAACTATACAACATAACATAATTCATAATTATACAACAGTTGAAATTAACTTATAATAAAACTCAATTATCTTCTTTGTTATCAGCATAAACATGTATAATAAATAATAATTTGTCGTGATCGCTACGTTTAGGCGTTACGTTTTAGTCCAAAAATTGGTAACCCATCTAAGATTTTCTTTTTTTTTTCTTAGTCTTAAATTTTGGTGTTTCTACTAATATGTAATAAGTTTTAATAAGTTACAATATTTTTTTACTCACAAATCTGTGGATCTGTTGATGATTATAAATGTGATGTGATTAGAAAGTGTACGTGTGCGTGCTTGCGTGCGTGCGTGCGTGCGTGCGAGGTGCGTGCGTGCGTGCGTGCGTGCGTGCGTGCGTGCGTGCGTGCGTGCGTGTGTGTGTGTGTGTGTGTGTTAGTGACTAATAACCTACACACGTTTACCTGCTAACCAACGGCTTTGTCGTTACGGGGAATAATGAACGCTGACAGACTATATTTTAGGGGTTCCATATATTTTTTTGCATTATGGTACGTGGTAATTCAGCACTTGAAATATTAATACGCAACTTTAGTGGTGTCGGCACCGATAGTAATCTACATACTATAGTAAAATATAAGATGCGTACGCGTTGTAGTTATTGGACTGGAATAATTACCATTTCTTCATGTCCTAAATATAACACAAGCCGATGTAAATATTCGTATTTTACTTGGTCGTCCACCTATTTTGGAGGGTGGTTGCTCTATGACATCAAAAGGAGAGTTTAGAAAGAGAAAAGAAGGACTTAAAACACGATTTATGTTTATCAATCAATTAAGAATAAAAAATAGAGATGCATTGTTATCCTTGAGGAATAAGAAGGAATTTCTCGTTTGCAGTGAAAAAACCTCCCCCATAGACTGCCTCATGGGGGAGATAATCATATATAATTGCAATTAATAAATAGGACAATAGGAGATATTAATATAAATACCAGTAAAAGTGTTTTATGCCGTTTTTAATTCATCATCGAAGCGCAAATTTAAAACAACATTCCTATCTGACCAAACCTACTTTCGCTTATCTGTTTTTCGTGACGACTATTGTTCCTGGTGTTAAAAGAATCTCTTCAACTGCAATGAAAGCTTGGAGAGTATTATCACGAATATTCTTTTATAAACTATTGGAATGAAGTTCTTTATCATATCAAACAAACTTTAAGCTAAATAGTTTGCACTGAAGTCAGTTTCGCCTTCACCGTCGGGGTCAACGTTTCTCGGATCGTCAACAAATCCATCGACGAGAATAACCCGTTATACACTGCATCGGCTTACAGCGAATTTCACTCGCAAGCATAGCCTACTAGATACTAGACAATTTTATACCTTTACAGTTTTTATGGTTGATCCCACTTGGTATAGCTTGCTACCAATTTAATAACTTTCCAAAATTCAAAATTATACACAATTACTAGTCAGCCTTGAATACTTCATTAATTTCTCTTTCGTAACGAAAGCATGAAATTAAAAAGTTACTTTTAAAAACCATAACAAGCGTTACCGGGTTAATTGACTTATTCCAGTAAAAATATTTAATGTATAACTTTCAAAATTGAAAACAATTTATATTATCTATCATCTTTACCTCAGGAGTCATATTTAAGTAAGACCACATTAAATTTGTTAAGGAGGCCCGTGCCCGGCGGTGGGCCATATTATATAGTATGTAGTTTAACATTACTTTATTTTTCTTCTTCTTTATCAATCAATAACATCCAAATATGTTTTTTTTTTATAGAATAAGGGTGCAAACGCTCGAACAAGAATCAACACGCAGATGCGTTGTCAACCCTGAGAACTAAGATGGAATGCCTCGTTTCCAGTAAAAATGGTCTCTGGTTCTCTACCCTCACCATACCAAACACAGTAGGGTACGCTATTATAAGCAGGTATTCTGTGAGAGCGTGGTCCTTCCCTGGTCGAGTCGACCTATTCTTGCTCAACTATACTACTAATATAACTGCAGCATGGCTCTACCACGTTGGAAACACGCACTTTGCACGCAGGTTCTGGCTTATGGCCACGCTTGGCAGGTAGGTTTGCAGGGGTATTGCCAGTAGTATTACTAAGTGGTCTTACTAGCTAATACGAATTTTCTAGTAACTAACTAGTAAGACCACTAGGGTAGAAAAAACTCAGTAAACCAGTAGAATATATATAATCATCAGTACAAACTACTTTATTGAATTTTTGTCATTATGCATTTCATATGAACGTTTTTTGGCCTAATTTGACTGGTTTGTTTTTATGTATAGTTGGAAAAGTACTAGGCAAACATAAGCATGAAAGAGAGTGGAATAGTTCTTTAGACCGTATTTCAGTCACGGTGGTTAGTGCCAATGGAGACTTGATCTGTGCGGTACAGAATTATAGTGCCAGAATGTTCCCTCAATCTCATAGTTCGATGGGACCGTATTTCGACACGACCGAAGAGATCAGGGGCAGAACCAACAGCTGTACATGCTTTCTGACTCAGGCAGCCACTGAGAATTTTTTTAACAGAAAAACCCAATAACTGATTTTTGACCCGACTCAGGATTCGAACCCGAAATCCAATATTTACAATAATTTAGCTTGATCTGGTGAAAAACCTCTCTTCAAAAATCTAGGTATGTATTGATTAATTCCGACGGGATATATTCTTTGGCCATAGATTCAAGTCTATAATAATAAAAAGATTGTCTAACCAATACTGTTAGATCTAACATTTTTTTGTCTCAAAATATCACGCCAAAGTAGAGATATGTTTATTTCTTCTGTCTTAGTCTCAATCGGAATGTAGTTATAAATTGCTGTTATGGCTCTTTTCTGCAAACCAAAGGTATTTTCAACGTCATTCGCATTACCATGCCATGGAAGTAACTAAACTAATCTAACTATTTCAACACAGGTAAGGTTTCCCATCTTTTTACACTGTATGCAGCAGAACTAAGTTTGCTAGCTAGTTTAGATGTATTGGCCCCACTGAAGCTTCTCTTAAACTGTAACTCCGAAAAAAAACAGTGGATTCAACAAAGCTCGGCTCCTACACACGCACTCTTAAAAGGACACTGATATTCACATTGTATTTTGTTTATTTTCTTTTAAAAGCAAATGGTTGACTTTAAACCAGTAATAATTTTTATATTGTATTATTCACTTTGTAATATTTTGACAACTTCCTTTTGAGTCTGAAAATCAACGATTTATCACCAAGCAATAAAAATATATATTGGTTATTTCTAGGTTAGTAATGACAGGTAAGTAATGACTGCTCGTATAGCCTAAAAACGGGAAGGACGAAGAATTCAGCCATGAGAAACACCCATGGATACTGCCGACTCGTTCAATGACTCAAATATCAGATAGTAAGTTACACTATCATCAATGTCTCATGAAGAACCCAGTCTAAGGCCTAAAAATATTTCTTAATAGAATTGTCAGGTGGACCGTACCCATTAGGATTTTCCCGCAATACGAGATTATGTCCCGAGTTCAGGATTGGCCCAACGTATATATTTAATAATTGCATCAAAAATAAAATACGTTTGAAAGAATTTCGCGTGTCTCGTGTCGTCGCGTGGTTGCAGTTTTGTACTGGTGTGGTGGAGGCGTAGGCACATAGCATTTCTATTTGTTATCGTCAATTTCAGAAAATGATTTCATTGATTTGATTTAAAAATAATTGATACGGATGTTGATTCTGACCAATTGAGTACCGAATATTGCTGTCTGAAGACTGTCTAAAGCAGAACTCGATAGAAGAAACGACTTTTTAAGAATAGTTGATTAGAGATTAAAGTCTAAAAATTTGAACGGATCGTTTCGTTTATCCTGATTATACCATTAATAAGCAATGCTACTTGTAAAAGTTTGTGGAGGGACACACGGGCAGAGGAAGGCCGAATAAAAGATGGATCGATTGTGTGAAGAGTGATATGAGAATGAAAGGAGTAAGTATGGAAATGACGGCTGATAGAGAGGAATGGAACAAGAAGATTTACTGCGCGGACCCCAGATAATGGGAAATGGTTTAGAGAATGATGAATGATGACTTGTAAAAGTTTATAGTGTCCTGTTGAACTTTTGGACGAAAGAACGATAGTTTCGTTTTATCTATTTGAGTTTTACTGAATTTATAAAATTCTAGATGTATTTAGATGCGGCGAACTAATGAAAGATAAAATAAGAATAAAATGCCAAACTAATGAAAGATAAATTAATGTAAGAATAAAGATAATTATATTTTTAAAACCTTTTTAGTTTTTGCGGATTCTTTTTGGTTGTACGGGAATTCACGCCTGTAGATCTGTCAAACGAACTCCCAAAACATATTTTAAGTACTCTCAATGACAGAAAATATGTTTAATCAGCTCACTAGCGTTAGTTGTCAAGCGACCCCTTGTAAGATTGGTCTTACACCTTTGACGCTGCTCTTTGTCACCGGTCTTGGTATTTTACGTGTTGCATAAACGAGATGGTTATACGAGTACTTCCATTTGTCGAAAGCCATGAGATCTTTCTGGACATTTCCAATTGCCGTTTTTACGACTCCCACGGGAAGAAAAGGGATGATCAACGCTCCCACCGCATGACGTTACTTTTCTTTTGCCTACTAACCTAATTATAAGTTATAAGTAATACTTACAAGATATGAACCTTGGTTTTTTTATCGGAAAAGAGTGACAAGCGAGCACACAGTCCACCTGATGGTAAGTGGTTGCTGTGGCCCATAGACATCTTCATCTATCCTCGTTTGCGAATCAAAATGCAGATGCGTTGTCAGCCTTGAGGACTAAGATGGAATGTCTCTTTTCCAGTAAAAAGAGTCTCCGGTTCTCTACACTCACTATACGAAACGCAGCAGTATTAAGCTACTATTTGACGCTGGTATTCTGTGAGAGCGTGATCCTTCCCCGGTAGAGCCGACCCATTCGTGCTACAACTATACAATTAATATAGCTGCAGCATGGCTCTAATATGGTTGCTTAAATAAATGAAATTCTTCTTCTTCTTATTTACTTTTATATGGAATATATTTTCAACACAAACGATACCTACATAACTGTAATTGAACGTGAAGACAACGAGTTATAACGGATTAACTTGTCATCATTGACCGTTTTATCTAAAATTGATTGATCTTCTACGGATAATAAAATTTGCTGATACTGTTCTTTCATTCTTCTATACAACTGTTTACGTTTTTTTCAGATATTTTTTATTAACACTACGTTCGAAGTAAATATTTAAAATTAATTTCATTTGTTGTTCAATTGCAAACCTAAAACTTGTATTTATAAACCTAATAACTAATGGATTTTTACGATTTCAAATTAAAACGATAATTCGAATTTTAAGTTTTCTATTGTTGTGCACACTACGAGTATTTAATTTTTTTTTTTTTTGAAAAATAATAATGAATTAAAATTCGAAAATCGACTAATCAAAATTAATTAATTTACACCAATTTTATGTAAAAAATTCTATGCGGATAAAATATATTCTGTAATAAGCTTGGCCAAAAATAATGAAATTTAAAAGAAAACGTTACGAAATGCCCATATCATATACTTATCTATTCCTAAAACTAAAATGGAATTCAAAATCTAATATAAGTATTTGTGTAGGAGCAAAAGTTTATAAATATTTAGGTACCTAAGATCACAAAAGATTAAAAATAGCTTAAGCTATAATATGTAATAGCATTTTCCCTTTATACCTTCAAAATTTGGGCGGTGCTGGTCAGCCAGCCAGATTAACTGTAAGGCTACGATGGCTATCCGAGTACAGAACCAGAGTGCGAAACCTATCCAACTGTAGGGAGGTGTAAGACAGGGTGACGTTACATCTCCAAAACTCTTCATCGTAGCACGTTTTCATGATACTGGACTGGAAAGCATACGGTATTAACATCAATAGCGAGTACATCATTCACTTCGATTTGCCGACTATATAGTCCCAATGCCATGATCGCTGAAGGACCTAAGCACTATGCTCAAATACCTCAATAGTGTTTCCTAACGGATAGGCATTGATGATAGAACGAGATGAACATGTATAAAACAAAGATAATGCATAATGTCCATGTCACACCTATGCAGATGTTGGAAGCACTACGGTCGAGGTTGTCGACGAATATGTTTACCTAGAGGAAATATTCCGACTAGGTAGACCAACTTCAACATTCGTACTTGACCTCTCATCAATTAATGGACTCAACTTGGCTTCATCTCATCAGATGTACCTCAAAACTTAAAATCGAGATTATATATATACAATTAGTGCGTGTTGCAGCGATGACATATGGATCTCAGATGTGGTACTTCAATGGTGGCCGGATGAGGAAGCTTCATGGTGGTGGGTTTCCTGGTTCATTAATGGGCTATTCGTCAACCGATGAGGAAGAAAGATTCTCAAGTGGCAACCTCGTACCAGTAAGCGAAGTGTAGAGCGGCCTCCCACTAGACGGAGGGACGTCCCAGTAGGATATACAGAAAGTCGATAGATGAAGGTGGCTCAGGAGACTCAGGACCGTGCTTTGTGGCATTCCGTAGAGGATACGTATATTTAGCAGTGGATTTGTAAAGGGCGATAATGATATGTAATAGAAAATATTATTTAAGTTTAATAAAAACAGTCAACATGCTTGTCTTTATCCCAGTGTAAAACGTTACAAATGTTGTGTGATTTCTGTAATTTATGTATGGCTACTGCACAACTTAGTTGTATGGTTGTACTAGATAGTTTTGTCTTCTAATGTCTTTAATGACAATAAATTGTTTTAAACACAAACTGCTACATAACATGCAAATCCACTTGTCAATGACATTTTCGGCGTTAATTGGTATGTAAGCAAATCTCAAGCCGACAGACCTTAACATATTTTGCTTTAAACATTACTTATGTAGTCGGTTACTTACAACTTGTTTTATTATACGATTACTTCTTGCGTGTTATTATAGATACACGACAACTTTAAAATTATATATGCAAAGTGAAAGGTAACACCGATTAGCTTCTCGGTTTTAATTCGTCTCAGACACAACACAATAATTAACTTGACGATTTCTTGCATTCGTTATAGTTTTTTATTTTAATCTCCATATTTAAAAACGATTTAGACCTAGTGGTTGGACAGTGAAAATGCTTGTAGAAAGTTTATCCTATTAAATCATAGTTAACTGCTGAATGCATGGCTGGCTGTGCAGTAACGATGCATTAGTGCATTTTTTTATTTCGTCGTCTTATTATTTTAGACTCTGGTTTAAAATGCAACATCTTTACATTTGTTGTACGGCAATCATTATGACAGTATCATAGATCAGTATTTTTGGATAGTATCATAAGATTTATTCGACTTAACGTGTTATACAACATGTAGTAAAAACCCTGTACCTACTTCGCGTTAATCGGTATAACAAGCATATAGAAATATTTTTTTTTTTCAAAAAAAATCACTTAAATTTTTTTAATGAAAATAAATTAACTTGCTAATTGTGTGTAGTTATATTATCTCTGCATTGGCCTAGTAGTGAGAGGATTGTCAAAGACTCCGCATTACCGATACTCGTGTGAGTTAGAGGAAATAAAACCACATACAGTTTGCAAATTAATTGTTTTTTCAATAAATTTAATTTCTTTAAATGATGAAATTCAAAAAAATTGAAAAAAAAATTCTAACGCTTGGATACTGATTCTGATAACACACTTAACGGGGACCACAGGGCTTTTGTTACATATTGTATACAATGTGAAGTGAATTGCAATAAAATTAAAACATTTTTCTTTACAGCTTTAATAACCTGTGCTACTTACTAGAAAGTTCTCGTGTGCTAGAAGTAGAATCTAGAAAGAGTCGGGAGTGAAAACTTAAGGGACTCAAAACTTGTGGTAATACAGTAAGTACCCCAAAAGCTTGTGTGAAAATAAACATATTTAAAAAGAATCGAATCGAGTCGTTTCTTTTTTCAAACGTTGTTTTTCAGCATTACTCTTTGAAAAATTTCCAATTTTAAGGTGAAGTCCGTCGTCCATGTCCATGTTTTTAAACCGATGGTAAATTTTGACGTTCATAAGAGCTTGAATTAGGATAAAGGTTGAAGCCTAAACGCAATAATAGTCATCCAACTTTGAAATTAGATAAGAGTAACTACAAAAACGTTTTGCGCGACGTTACAATCAAATTTAAAAAATTTTATACGAATTCATTGCAGTAACTATAGTTAATGTTGCTGTTTCTTTTACATTGTGTTTACAATTATTTATTCACGGTAATAAAACTTATTTATTTACGAGTACTGCAACTGAACCTGAACAATTGTGAAACAGTTTAAGTACACATTCAGATAGCAGTAAAAGAAAATAATTCATATAAAACACTCTTATTAAAAATTGTAACGTATTTCTATATAATTGAACTAACGTGTCCAGTTGTTCGGTTTTCACTTTTAAATAATGGATTGGTAGCTATTTAGATAGAAAACTTTATTTCTAGTTATTCATGAAGTGTAATATTGGATTCAAATAGAGATTTTATTTCAATTTTTTGCCTAATATTACATTAAAATTTGTTATACTTAATTAAATTTAAAATTTGCCACGTGAATCCTACCAGCGCTACAAAAAAGGAACTATTGGCTGGTTTTTCCTTTGAATAAGTGTCGCATCAGGTAAAATATTTTAAATGAGTAAAGGTCGTTCACTAAGCGGATATAGTAAATTATAAAGACCTATGGAATGGATCTCGTATTATGACACCCAATCACACCACACTAATGTTCAGCTGTAGTAAACCATTCACAGAGCGATCTACGTTTTATGATGTTTTGTCCGAATCTTCATTACTGCAATCGTCACTATTTAACTGGCATATTTCACATTTTCCGGATTTAAAAATGCGGTATGCTGTTAACCTTAGAGAGAGGAATCCATTGATTTTTCGCGTTGCAAGTTGACGTCACGACACGACAGTCTGGCGCAGTCGGCGCGCGCCGGCCCGCGTCTCACCGGCGACTGGCAAAGTGGCAAACTGAACGTGAAGTATTCGAGTTCGAGTCGAGAGGGAATACCAGTTATACCATGCGGTCCTTACCGAGCTAGTAAATTAATGTCGACCTTCTGACTCGCCTTGCGATAGCTACACAGCTGATTTTAACGCAATAGTTACCGATGGACAAATTTATAAACAAAATATACGTCAAAGCAGGGATTGAATAACCGAAAAAATTATGGTACAGACGATAAGCGGTATGACGTCATACCTTTAAATTTCGATACCTTAAAGTAAAGGTACCTTTAAATTACTATACCTTAAAGTAACTGTACCATTACTTTTTCAAGTATCTAAATTATAAAATAAAGGTATAAAGTATAAACAAAGAAATTGTACGCCGCCGCTCGCGCCGAGACTTCACGCAGTGTCAGCCGCATTGGTAAGAGAGTAGGTACTTGATCGAAAATTTACGGATATTCGTGTCTCGGCAGCTAAACAAAGTAGATTGTTTTGCCATTTTGCCGCCATTCATTTTTCCGCGTATACTTTGATTGTCAACTTAATCACAAGTGTGCTTTTTTTAATTTATTTTATGTACACACATTAAGATACAGAAGCAGTCTTATAGTAATTTCGTACAAAGGTTCTACTTATTCCAAATTAGCTGAAATATCTTCCAGTAGACCCATAAAGGAAATTATATTGAAATTGCAAACTTAGTGCATACATTAGTACTACTAAAAATAAATAATATACACAATGTTATGTAAATTATATAAAATGAGACAATAAATAAAAATAAAATAAATCAATAAATAATAATAATAATAAATACGATAGTTATATATATATACGTAAACTAAAACTAATATAATAGAATAATATATATATATAAATTAAAAGGATGCAAAGTATTTATTTATTTATTTATTTAACAATTCATGTACACACGAAGTATTTTACAATGAAAAATAAAAAGAAATTTTGTACAAAGGCTCTGCTTATTTCATAATGAAATTTCTTCCAGCAGGCCTGATACTGGACAGATTCAAAGAGAAGCAGATTTAGTGTGCACCCTCATAATAAATTTTATAATAAACTTAATATAACATAAAGATAATAAAAACATATACATACAAACATGCATATACCTAAATACTATGCTATATACATATATAAAATAAAATACAAGTAGATACACATATATTTACAAGTCATACATTGGATCATTGGGACGACAAAGAAAGATAGTGCTCTTTAACTCGCCTTTTAAACACTGAAACTGTTTGAGCCTCACGAATTGCAGTAGGAAGAGAATTCCATAACCTAACTGCATGTACTGTAAAAGAATGAGAATAGTACTTAGTTCTGAAGGAAGGGAAATTTAGGAGGGTTTTTAAATGTGATCTGCAAACTGCATCGGGAGAACGAGCAAAGCGGAATCGATCACGTAGATATGGTGGTGATGTTGGATCGTAGAGTATTTTAAAAAGGAGGCATAGGATTCGGGTATTCCTGCGAAGTCGGATTGGGAGCCACTTGAGCTGTTTGCGATAGGAAGAGACGTGGTCATACTTTTTTAGCCCAAAAATGTAACGGATACATAAGTTTTGCAAGCGCTCAAGCTTGTTTAATTGCTCCTCAGTCGCATCCAAATAACAGACATCGGCATAATCAAGAATCGGAAAAATAAGTGTTTGGACAAGAGAAATCTTCGTTGATAAAGGCAAAAAACTTTGAAGACATTTTAAAGAATGTAAAGTATAATTGATTTTCCGGCTAACTTCTGTGATATGTGCATTCCATGTCAATTTGCAATCCATTATGATGCCCAGATTCTTAACAGTTTCTGAAATGCTTAGTGGAGTGCCATTAATTTGGAGTGCTGGGAGTGAAGTAAAATCGAGTAGGTTACGAGTAAACCTGGTGCCTATAATAATTGCTTGTGATTTTTTGGGATTTATAACAATTCCATATGATCTGGACCACTCATGGATTTTATTAAGATCTTTATTTATTTCAAATATTGCTGAATTTGCTTCAGTCACTAGAAAATGACGATACAGCTGTAAATCGTCTGCGTAGAGATGAAAGTTTGAAGATATCACCTTGGAGATACAGTTAATAAAGACAGAAAAGAGTAAAGGAGAAAGGACGCCACCTTGAGGAACACCCGTAGCTAGGTTGCACCACTTAGATAAAGTTTCATTTGAACGAATACACTGAGAACGACCACGGAGGTAGGAATCAAACCATTGAATAGTTGAAGGAGACACATTAATAGAATGAAGAATGCTAAGAAGTATATCGAAATCAATAGAATTGAAGGCACTACTAAAATCCAGCAGTACGAGTACCGTTAAGTAATTTTGGTCTATACCGCACCGGATATCATCTGTTACCTTGAGGAGAGCAGTAGTTGTACTGTGGCCAGGCCTAAAACCAGATTGAAAAGTACTTAAGATATTGTTACGGTTAAGAAACTTAGCTAATTGTGTGTGGACAATATGTTCAAGCACTTTTGAAAGAAATGGTAGAATAGAAATAGGCCGATAATGAGTTGTAGATGAAGGATTTGAAACTTTGGGTATAGGGATAATATGAGCTAATTTCCATGACGACGGAAAGCAACAAGAAGATAAAGAGAAATTAAAGATATGAGTAAGAATAGGGATGACAAAGGGAAGAATCAATGTAATCATTTTAGAGCAGATGTTATCATTTCCAATAGCAGTAGATGATATTGCAAGCACGGATCGCTTGGTATCATCTTCAGTAATGGAAGTGAAATTAAACGAGGAATAATGAGGAATTGGGCATTTAGATATTTCGAGTAGAGTTCTGGCTTTAGTAAATGATGAGACTATGACAGGAGGGTTGGCAAAGTTTTCGTTGAGATTATCCAAGTCAATTTCACTTCCCACACTAGCAGAATATTTTCCGACACCGACAGATCTCAGAAAACTCCAGGCTTTTGCAGTATCGCAATTTGTGAGGGTATCATGAAAATAGCGCCTTTTAGCATCTCTACACAAACGATTGCAGCGATTTCGTAGTATTTTAAAGCTGATTAAATTGCGTTCAAGGGGATATCGCTTATATCTTCTTTTGGCTCTATCTCTACGCGCCATCAGGTCTTTTATATCAGCTGTGATCCAGGGAGCAGGATTGTATCTTATTTTCACACGTTTTACTGGTGCATGGTGATTATATAGATCTAAGATTAGAGAATTGAAGTTAATCACCTTATCCTCAATATTAGAACAATCAATTACCGGTGTCCAGTCGATTAAACTAGCATCACCCTTCAACGTCTCCAAGTTAATGCCCTTATAACTTCTAAGATATCGAAAATGTGGCTTGCACTTAGGGGGACGTACACGGTAAGATAGGTAGATGAGATCGTGATATGAGAATGAAGCGCATATTTGTCCGTGATTAGCAACACTATTTAAAGACGAAACGATAATCAGATCTAGAAGAGATGGTATACAATTGGGAAAATGGTGGGTGGCAGATAGAGGCAAGATTTCTAGGTTATAAGAAGATACAAGAGATTGCAATTTATAAGTACGTAAATCATTTTTCAATAAACATGTGTTGAAATCCCCCATCAAGATTACATGGTTATATACAGGACAAAAAGTATTAAGAAGTATGTCTAATGTATCAAAGTAATTGATATTAAGGTTAGGACAATACAAGACTCCAAGGAAAATTTTTGTATGATGAAGAGTGATTTCAAGGAACAAATGTTCCGCAGATTCCGAGTAAGTTGATGGAGATACGCTAATAACCCTGTAAGAAATTTCTGAACGTAAATAGATAGCAACGCCTCCGCCACCTTTGCCTACCCTATCATTACGAATAAGAACGTAACCAGGTAGTGAATATTGAGTAGAAGGCAGGGAAGGCTTGAGAAAAGACTCAGAAATTAGAAGAGCATCAAGATGAGCACTGTCAATGGATGCGAGAAGGTCAGAATAATGGCAAGGAATACTTTGAGCGTTTATGTGAGCTATGTTAAGATTGTCAGGATATTGAGAAAAGAGGGTAGAAATGCGATCATGCAGATTAAGATCTACGGAAGGCTCTGAATCCATGCTTAAAAAGCTGTTAGATGAAGACGAACATGAGAAAAAGCTATCATTATTATCTGTGTCGTTATCTGTATACATATTATTAAAGAGGCACAATACTAATAAATTACTTAATAAAAAAAAATAGAAAAAAATTAAATAAACAAAAAAAAATTAACTTAAACAATATTTAAAATTAAAAAAAAAATTAAAAAAAGTAACATTAAGGGCAACTCATCTTACTCACTGGCATGATGGAAAAAATTTATACTTAAAGTTAACATTAAATAGTTAAAGTTAACATTAAAAGTAACATACATTATCACTTTCTAAAATTCATTTGTATTGAACGTCAGTCTAAGAATATTTATTTATACTTTATATCAAACTTTTAAGCTATGAATGTATTCAAAGTAAATATTATATATATATATATATATATACACATATATATATATACATATATATATATATATATATATATATATATATATACACATATATATACATACATACACATATATATATATACATACATACACATATAATACCTATTAAAGTTTATTAATCTGATCTTTTGAAAACAGTGTCATACGGTTGATAATGTACCTGCTTGGAAAACTATATTTGTTGGTTAAAGTATAAACAAAAACATTGATTACTGGCACAAAACATTATACATAATACGGCTAAATATGAGACGTTGTACAAATGCAATAATATGTAACTGCACAAAAACAGATATTAACGTCGGCGCGTTTTCTTAGGAACATTTGCACTATTCGTCGAAGATTTTTTTGGACAAGCCATTGTTTCAGTTTGTGGCGCATTCTGCACATCTGTACTAGATGGGTATTTAGCAGTGAGCAGTTCTAATTCTGCCATGCTTTCAATTTTCCTTCGAGATTTATCCGGAAGAATTATTATTATTTTGCCTTCGGACGACCAGCATTGTTTTATACCAAAATGTTTACGCGCTGAAGTGAATACTTGATGCCTACTCTTGGTCAAAAACTCGGAGATGGTTATACCGGAGCCTTTTAGTCCGGTTTTACTATCCCATACTAACTGTCTGTGTTCGGTGTCATAAAATCTAACCAGCACAGGTCGGGTTTTATTTTGTGAGGCTCCCAATCGATGACAGACCTTCAAGCAATCTTTATTCACATCAGGCAACTGCAATTGGCTGGATATTAATTCATACACTACATCGATAAGGTTCTCATTTTGTTTTTCGGGCAGCCCATGAAATAAAAGCACTTTCCTTCTCATAGCCGTTTCATGCCTATCAAGCCCAAGGCAGAGTAATTGGATTTGAGTTTTCATTGCTGAGAGAGATTGCCAAACAAAGGATTTAAATTCAGCAAACTCACGTGCTAGTGATGATAAATCTGTATGTGAAGAATTGCCCTCCATGTTGACTTTTTGCAGCTTCTTTTCGTATTCACACATTCGGGATCCAAACATTTTTTCAAGTTCAGAGAGGTTATTTGCCAGTTGAACATCCATTGTTGACATAAAAATAAGTCTTCCAGATATCTTTTAATTAAGGAGAAGTAGTGAGCAGTGAGTATAGGTGAGTCTAGTTAATTCTTATAACAT
The DNA here is from genome assembly GCA_907164705.1 of Parnassius apollo. Classification (NCBI taxonomy): domain Eukaryota; kingdom Metazoa; phylum Arthropoda; class Insecta; order Lepidoptera; family Papilionidae; genus Parnassius; species Parnassius apollo. Next base: position 2,662,303 of record CAJQZP010000741.1, on the reverse strand, counting down.
ATATATATATATTCACAATAAACATGTAATAATGATTTTAATTAATTTAAAATTGAGCACACTAAATACGCGTGTTTACGGTACGACTACCCGCGAGTAAGTGTAAGCAAAGTAGTTATCTCTAAGACGTTTCTTGAATACCAACAAAGTTTCGGAATTTCTTATATTATTTGACGGTAGTGAGTTCCATAATCTTACCGCGTGAACTGCTTGTTATAATGTGTGCTTTGTTATAACTTTACAATTAGATTGTCGTAAAGATGGATAAAAGTAGGTACAAACTCATTAAGCATTTCTTGACGATATTATACAACTTTGTATATCTTTATACTTTTTTAGATTGAGGCCGAACGAACGTAATTTTTCGAGTTGTGAGTGATGATATGATTGAATATGATTTATTTCAGAACCAGTTATCATGTGTCAGAATAAGCACCATCATTCCCTAGATATTTTTGTGAATTCGGAACGACCAAGGACTCCTTCTGCTCTACACCCTAAAGTAGAAAACACCCGGAGAAAGATAAACATCGCTCTGAATGTTTACATTGCATGGCTATCCAACGAGAAGAAAAGGATCAAAGAAATGACATTTTAGCTTCATCATTATCATCATTATATCCCTTCACAAGTCCACTGCTGAACATAGGTCTCCCTCAAGGAATGCCACAAAGCACGGTCCTGAGCCACCTGCATCCATCGACTTCCTGCATGTCTTACCAGGTCATCATTCCGTCTAGTGGGCCTACACTACGCCTACCGGTACGAGACTGCCACTCGAGAACCTTTTTTCCCCATCAGTTATCGGTTCTTCGGGCCGAATGGCCGGCCCATTGCCACTTCAGCTTACTAACACATTACATTGGTCTATGTCGATTGCCCTGGTTTTACTGCGGTTTCTAAGTTTATCGCGCAGAGAAACCCCGAGCAAAGCCCTCTCCATAGCTTGCTGAGCGACCATGATCGTCCTCATACGGCCAGCAGTTAAAGGAACATGTCTCAGATCCGTAAGTCATCGCTGGCAACATGCACTGGTGTACAATCTAGTTTTTAGGTTTTGAGGTATACCTCACGAGAAGATGTGTCGTAATTTCTCGAACGCTGCCCAGTCGAGTTGAAATCTCCTGAAGACCTCTCGGTCGAAGTTAGACTTACCTGGTCAGACTATTTGTCCCAGGCAAACGTACTCGTCAACAACTTCGAGCTTAGTGCTCCCAACAACTACCAGCATAGGCGTGACATGAACATTACACATGATCTTTGTTTTGTCCATGTTCATCTTAAAACCTATACGTTAGGATACACTATTGAGGTCATTGAGTATATTGCTTAGATCCTCCAACGATTCCACCATAAAGACTATATCGTCGGCAAATCGAATGTGAGTAATGTACTCGCCATTGATGTTAATACCTTTCCAATTCAGTAGCTCGAAAACATCTTCCAATGCGGCAGTGAAGAGTATGGGTGATATAACGTCAACCTGTCTTACACCTCTCTGCAGTTGAATATGATTCGTAATGACTCGAAAACAGCACTTAGCATCGTAGCCCTACTGTACAAACACTTCAGCACTTCGATATACCGACAGTCAACTTGGCACCGCTGAAGGGACCGTAGCACCGCCCAAATTTCGACGGAATCAAATGCTTTCTCATATACGGTTACGGTTGTTACCGGTTGGCGGTACACGCCAGGTAAAGTGGCAGATTGTACTCTTCGGTCTTACGTACAATCTGCCGCAGGGTATTTATGTGATCTATGGTACTGAAGCCTTTTCGGAAACCGGCTTTTTCGGGAGGCTGGGAGTCGTCGAGTCTGCGTGCGAGACGATTCGTAATGACTCTCGAAAACGGCACGCAGACGCGGCTCAGAAGGGAAATCGGCCTGTAGTTCTTCAAGAGAGCGTAATCGCCTTTCTTTAAAAACAAGAGCACTGCACTTCTGCATCAAGCCTCCGAGTAGTGCCACCATGAAGGTCGAAATTGAAGAGATTTTGAAGGACTTTAAGTACCGGTTTTCCGCCCGCTTTCAAAAACTCCGCTGTAATTCAATCTTCACCTGGGACATTGCCGTTTTTAACGTGATAGAGAGCCTTCTTTTCTTGCTCAGACTGACTTTCGGGATATCATCGGAATAGTGTCGGATTAGACTTGCTCTTGAATCGTTACTCACACTTGCGTGTGGCTCCAACGATAATATGTTCAGCAGCTCATAGAAACTCTCAATCTCACTCAAAATCTCAGGTGTCCCGGAAACGGTGTTGCCACACTCATTCTTCAAAGACTTTGGAGCCCTAGTTCCATTCGATCGCTTCTTCAATACGAGCAATATTAAAGTTGCGTAAGTCTCGCCGCATGCAGTTGGAGATCTGTCTGTTCAGTTGCCTGTATGCTGTCAAATCTGTTGACGATTGTAGCCTCATCTCCCGTCTAACAGCCATGAAATTAAGAGTGTGATCGGAGAGTTTTTGTGTTCTTCTGCGGCGGGTCTTGCAGAACTTAGCTCCGACCGCATGGACAGTTTCCACGAGCTTGTCATTCATATCGTCCACTGCATTGCAATCTTCTAGGCACTGAAAGCGGTTACGTAACTCGAGTTGAAAGGTTTCGGGATTCTGGATTAGAGCACGAGGGGGACGGAGCGTTGACTTCTTTAGACGAGACCTCTTCAACTTAACGTTTAGGTTCAGTGTACCTTTAACCATTCGGTGATCACTGCCAGTTTTCATCCATGCGATCAGTGAGACATCACTGAACAGTTACCGTCTCGTCTTCATAATAAAGTCAATCTCATTTTTTATCGTACTGTCGGGCCTCGACCAGGTCCACTTTCTGTGGAGCCGTTTCAGGAAAAAAGAGTTCATTATAAAGAGTCCCTCCTTCTCCATGAAGTCGGCCAGCTTTTGGCCCCTTGTGTTCCGTTGCCCTAACCCAAATTTACCTACCGTCAGCTCACCTTTCTTCCTTTTGCTTAGGTTAAGAATTGGTACCCACATGTTAAACATAATATTACGTTTTTAATTAAATACTTTACTGATAATAAATAATAATACAAATATGATAAAGATGTTTTATTTTCTCCGAACATGAAATACAGTAACATAGGAAATCCAAATCGAATGAGTCTCATAACGTTAAGCAAGGTCCGAGACACAATACATATAATAAATAAGCCTAAAATACTCATTTTTTTTCGGTACCGAAATTATTTCGGTAAAGGTATTAGTAAAATATAGGTATAACGATACCGTAAAAAAATATAGGTATAATTCTTTTTTTTAACGGTACCACAACCGTAATTCTCAACCGTTTTGGTTCTACCTTTAAATCGAAGCTGTATCGTAATTCTATACCGGTACCATACCCTTATACCTTTACCGCTTTCAACCCCTGCGTCAAAGTCATAGGTTACATTTCCTAAGACGACTACGACAACAGAAGTTAATACGATAGATAGGTAATTAGATGAAGCCCTTTGACGTCACCAATGTCAACAGATAATACATAAGTAGATTGTAGAAAGACACATTCCTACACATGTTTATTTACTCTACGAACTATATTTTTATAAGAACGTATTATAAGTCAATAATTGTGTAAAAGAAATCAATTAATTAATTTTGCTTATTCATCACAAAAATGTAAGTTTTCATGAAAGACTTTTCTGCAAATTCCAGCGAACAGCGACATGTGGACTTGATAGAGTGATAAGAACGGACTTCCAGGTTGCAGTTACTGAACTATGATTTATTCCGTAGTTACAGTAGCTTTCCGACAGAACACCTTTGAAGAGGCCTTGACTTTAAATTACGATGAGTCTGGGTTTTTGTTTCCTTTTCTTTTGTTTTCTTCTTTACTTTGTGGCCACTATTTAATAATTTTTATAAAATTTAAAATTCATATAAACATTTTAATGTTAAAATAATTTTATATTATTTTTTGCATATTTTCGCATAGGGTTATATTATGTAATGAGTGAGGCTCACAGAAAATGTACCATAACACACAATAACTTGTAACACACGATAACACACTGGAATTGTGTAACACACTGGAAATGTTGTTAAGCTTGATGCACATAAAGCAATAAAAAAATTGAATTTCAAATAAAATACGATTATAGATAGAATTATTTATTTAATAAAACAACTTAAAAAACAGAGATCAAAATTTGTACTTAGAATTACACAATCGTATTATTTTGGCATTATTTGAATATATATATATATATATATATATATATATATATATATATATATATATATATATATATATGTGTGTGTGTGTGTGTGTGTGTGTGTGTGTGTGTGTGTGTGTGTGTGTGTGTGTGTGGTATATCTACCTACTTGTAAATATTCTACTCAAAATAAACCTTATCGCTAGGATCAGCTAAAAAGTATTCTTTTGGTCGTTTTGTGTTTTATGTTATTTTAACCTGCTTAACTATTAAATCTTCAGTTACAGTGTCTTCATCTTTTATTTTGTGAATTACAAACTTTAGCTCCGGTTTTTTAATGGTTTTCAGAAATCGTATGGTAAAATAAGATTTTCCTTCTTTTTTAAAACTGTCTTCCAAGAATCCTATGTAATACTTCCACGCGGTTCTTTGATAATACCTTACAAGTACAGTGTCTTTGAAAGATAGCCTCCATATGTCTGTATTAATTTTTGATGTCACTTCCGAGTCATTTTTTGCATTGTCAAAGTTATTTTCATCATCCTGCAGAGTCGTAGCAATCACAGATTGTCCAGCTAAATTAGTTTTAACTACTCCCTGATTTTCATTAGAAAAAATGTTTATTTCTCTTGTGTCTTTACTAGTGTATGTATTTTTTTTATCTTCATGGCTTGATTGTTCTATTTTTTCTCTCTCTATTTTACTTGTGTCTCTTCTTTTTCTTAAATTTGTAACCTTCTTCTGTTCTTTTAATTGATTGTTTTTGCAAAAATCACAGTCTCCGTAAACACATTCCTTTGACTTTGAAGAACATACAACCATACTCAGTAACTCATCAAGATCTGTTGTTGCTATTAATCCAATTGACTTCAATGACGTGGCTTTCATTTGCAAATTTTCGTACCCCTTGCAAGCGCAAGTTTCTCGTTTCTCGGCTTTTGGTGGTAATACATAAAAGGGTCTGTACCTTTTGAAAATTGAAAATGATAATTTTCCTCCTTCTCCTCTATTTTTCTGATATAATTTATGTAGAGTGCCAAGCAAATACTTTCTGTTTTTTTTTTTTTTTTTTTTTTTTGTGTCTTTACTTCGTTTTTCCCTGCTGTCATCCTACTCACATCATCCATTTCATAAAAGTTTCTTAACTGTGTCTGTATTAATGGGCTTTTATTTTTCTGTTTAGTGTGACGAATTTTTCCTTTAAGACCTAAATAGGTAGCCATCTTAGTTTTCATACCGTATTTATTAATGTTATCACTTTTGGTAAAAACATCTTTAATCGTTTTTGTTGTTGTTTTCGTTGTTTTTACTTTTGTAGCTGTCTTTTCTAGTGTACACTATTACATTATGTTCTAGCAAAACCTTTTTCACGCTTTCTCTTTCTTCAGGTCGAATACTGGGTAAATTTTGGTCAATGTATGCGCACGTTTTCGAAACGGGGGTCATTTCTTCAAGGGCTTCATATTTTTTGGCAATTGGGCTTGACCCGTCTTCAAAGCTACGAATCATTTGGTTTTTCTCCTCAATAATTTCAAGTAACTTTTTATTTTTTTCATAGAACGGTTTAATCTTTGCCTAATTTTTTTTCAACGACTTTTTATATTTTTTTAATTCCTCTTCTAGCTTTGTGTTTTCATTTTTCAGTCTATAAATGACCCTTCTATTATAATTTCTCTTCTGTGTTAAAATTTGTACATGTCCTTCTAAAGGCACTACTTCAGGCTTAGGTTCTTTCTTACTTTTCTTCTTTCTCTCTCTCCACTGCTTTCTTATGATTTCTTGATCAGATGAAAGATATTCTGCTATTCTTTTTCTATTTCTTTTTGTTCTTTCTGCATTTTGTTTTTGTTGTAATTTAAATTTTTCAGGATTTACTTCTTTCAGCCGTTCTCGATAAAGTTTCTGCCTTTCTTTAGGTGTTAGAGGCATCTGTAAAATCAACATGAAATAAAAATAAAAACCATGAATGCAGTTACATTTTACTTTTTGTTGTATATTAAACTTTTTTCTGGTTTAAAAACCCAAAAATAGCCTACTTTAATCAACAAATTTATATGGGACCAGCCTGAAGGCATTCTCTATTCACCAAAAAGTATTTTTGAAATCGGTCTACAGAATCTGGAGAATCGCGTAACATACATACAAAAGAAAATAAAAAATATCAGTTGAATTGAGAACCTCCTCCTTTTTTTGACACAAAACATAAATATTTAGCTTTTTCTATAACTAAGTATTGCAATGTGAACTAAGCTTTATACTTTTCACGTGTGTTACGTCACACAACTTTGTAACACACGCAACATACGTGAACAAACACTCGTGAAGAACATAAACTAATATTCAGGTAGCATCTTTACTTGCAAAGCAAATCCGTAATAAACTGCATTATTTAGGAATATTTAATGTCTCTTTCAACTATATATGTTACAAAACAACTTAATGTTATTACTTACCTTGCAAAATTATTTCCAAAAGTCTCGAAAATCCAATGACGAAAAAAAACACACAGCAAGTACTGCCTACTGCCCGTAAACCAAGATGTCTGACAAAACACTGACGTTTCATATTGAAAGTTATAGTGTTGTCATTGTGATAAAAATAGATGACGTGTTGCTATTGCTTCTACCAAAAAAGCTGCTATGTAACACAGCTTTTGTAACACACGTGAATCAGATGGAACACATTTGTTTATTCAATCGTTTTTTAATTATTTTTTTACTAGTTTTATTACACTTATTATTAGAACAGTAGTTGTATGCAATTAAATTTAGCATAACATTAAGAAATCACGATACTTTATTCAAACGACGAAGTAATGAAGAAAAAGAAAATGTACTACGCATGGACACATTTTATTTTTGTATGAAATTACATCTCACCAACTTTTTGTACCAGTTTGTTTTTGCTTCTATTAAAAAGTATGTCACAATTTAAATCGGTAATATTAACAAGCGAATAATGCCCAATACAGAAAATAATCAGATTATTTACAAAGAACTACCAAAAAATATATTATATATTCTTGAATTTTGGCACGTGAAAAATATAGACGAAGTACATTTTTTGTGAGCCTCAACCTAATGTTTTTTTTTTTATTTAAACAAATCACATAATATATATATTCTACCCAATTAAAAACCGTTGTCACTACTCTGCCTTCGCATCCGAACCGAATTGTCCAATAATATTAATTCCTTAGTAAAAAGTAGCAGCTGGATATAATCTCAGACAACATTGCTTGTTATATTTTTAAGGCGCTTCTTCAAGCTATACACCTATATTTTAATATAACTTTTTTCATCAGTAAAACATAGATACATCTTTGATTGATAAGTTGAAAATATAATTTACTTTTGCCTAACCAAATTTAATTATGCAATACTTGCGGGTCCGAAAGAAATGTTGTTATTAAATATTTGTCAAGTTCTCAGCGTTTAGCTACCTATATCCTCTTTATCTTATTTTTATTACTTCGTAACAATTCACTCCTGGACACGGGGCTCTCCTGTTAAAGAAAGGATAGCATTTTTCATAACCTTAATGCTCAATAGACCATTGCTAATCGCAATACACCACCGATTTAAATATTTTCCTTAAAGGGGTGGTTCTACCGCCATCCATGGAAAGCCATGAGAGCTTTCGGTACTTCCTATAGTTGCCTATAAGATATCAACTGGACGAAATATGGTCATGGATTGTGATATATGGCGACATATCAGAATACATCCATACGGAATACTTTGACTTAAAGAACAGGAACTAATTGGAAACTAGAATCTTTTCTCCTTCGTTCAAAGTATGTACCTACACCCAGTGGCGGATTTACCAGCAGGCTTAGTAAGTAGGCTGCAGCTTAGGGCGGCAAAATTCAGACAATTTTTTTATAGCTTGCACAAATTAAAGATATTTAAATTTTAAAAGGGAGGCTAAAGAAATATTTTCTTCCACTGCGTCTGCTAATTGTTGCACAGAAGCTTGTCGCTTCTTCATGTTGCTTCCAAAAATTTACTTTATTTTCATGACTTAAATCAAGAAAGAGAAAACGCTAAAGAGAGTAAATCTGAGACGTTAGTCAGCTAAAGAGGACGCATGTGGACGTTTGAGAGATTCTTGGTACAAAGTCCTTAAAACTTTGGAATAAATCAATCAATGGTGATATAATAATACTGAAAAGCCTGTAACGCGAAACGAAGCGTCAGTAATACTTTTGAATACTGGCTCACTCGGTAATGTGTAGCTTGTCACTGCCCAGGGTTGCCAGAAAGTCACTAACAACGCCCTCATATACGAGTGGTGTAAGCGGATAAGGCCGGGCACGAAGCTGAGCACGAGCCACGTGTGCCCATATGGTAAAGACGGTACTGGTCTAAGGGTAATTTACAAATTTTCCGGACGCAAAATATATTTACATTTCAGTTTACTTATTTAAAATTCTTAGCAATAAAGGTATTAATAGTGTTCTATAAATAAAATATGATATTCCCATAAAAGCTGAAAAGCTAAAAACTTACGCAAATTTTGTTACAATATTATTTTATTTAAAGTAACAGTATACCATGTTTTTTTTTGTAAGCGTATAATTTACAATATTTTTTCGCAGTTGGAATCCATGCAAAGATGCTCCATGCAGATGGATCCATGAAAGTCTACTTACATACGTTAGTTTGGGTCCGAGAAAAATAAAACGTAATCGCGCTTATTAGTATAGTGTGTGCATTTACAATATTATTATTCCCTTAAAGATTTATTAAATCTGCTGTTCGTAACTCAACAATAAATTAAAAATGAAGCAAATTGACAAAAAAAACATAAACCTTTATATAGAACATAAAAAATAATATTGTTAAGTATCAATATTATAAAAAAGTCATAAAAAATTCCCAAATTATAAGGCAAAATCGTATTATCGCTCTCCTGTAAACCTCACTTTTTGAGTTACGATTTTATTCGATTCGTGTGTCGAATAAGATTTGCATATTTTATTTTTCAAACTTCTACTTCTGCTTCTAAAAGGAGGTGAAATGGGGGTAGCAAAGTTTATATGAAAAAGTCGTATTCTAAAAATATATCTCAAAATGATTACATTCAGCTAATTCGGTCTGTCCGTTCACCCGTTAGACGTCGACATCTATCCTCGATTACGAATTAAAATGCAGATGCGTGTTCATCCGTGAGGACTAAGATGGAATGGCTCGTTTCCAGTAAAAAGGGTCTTCACGCTGGTGTTATGTGAGAGCGTGGTCCTTCCCCGGTCGAACCGACCCATTTGTGCTTTAACAATACTACTATTAAATCTGCAGCACCACGTTACGTACTTTTTACGTTTAGTACCATTATAATTCTATAGATGGCGCCGAGCAACGTTTCCAAGTCGGATGGTTTTGTTTTGTCAGACTAATACTGTTTCTTTTTTACTTTGAGCAATAGTTTCTTTTTTATTATTTTAAGGTTCCATATCTTACTTTTTATTCCACTTTTTCACTTTCATATTTTCTCTACTTTTTTCCTTTTCAGTTTATTTCTTTTTCTGTTTTAAATGCCTCGCAAATATAGTTTTATCTTTACAGGAGCTTATCGCGACCCCGACGAATTAAAAAGACAAGAATAAGCGGAGCGATAAGCTGCCTTGAGAGCTGATGAGACACTTTCTCGGACAGGAAAGACTGGAAAACCTGGACGGCCAGGCTTCTACGAAAGCGGCTGAGACATCCTTACAAACGCAATAGGGTATTTTACCCATTTACAAAAATTGTTTTAAATGAATCCCAGAGTGATAATGAACCACTATAATTTTTATATTATTTTTTTAAAACTGAATAGTGTCATAAAAATTAGTTTTAATCTATCGTTTTAAATTTTCACGTGAAAACGCTAGCAGCCATGTTGCGTGAGCTCGTGACGTTACAGTCGTCGATTCTGCCGATTTTGCAAAGGAATAAGACACTTTTTAGTGTGTAAGAATGAGTTATCATCTAAATTATTGTTGTGTTGTGCCTGAATGCGAATATACAAGCATAAGAACGCCGGGAAAGTTATGGATTCAAGTGCTAACTGATTTAAATATAAGAAATACTTGGCAAAAACTGGCAAGAAGATACTCGAATACATAGACTATGTATTCGGGTATCTCGGGTATATACATTAACAAGACTATTCTTCTGTGAAGATCATTTTGGTATAAGTATGACTTATATTTAACTATCGTTTAATCCAAAACTAACATCATGATGTGAAGGGTATCGCAAGTCAAATTTTGTAATGTGATCAACGCATAGAGTAGAGTAATATATAGATCAACGCCATGTCGGAGCGAACTGATTTGTTTTCATGTTCGCTGAGTGAGCTCAGTAGAGTGGCATATGGTATTGTATCGTTGGCTACACTGTCGAATTAGGGTGCTCATCCTGTAATGACTGTGTATGTTGTATGTATATAAAATAAATAAAAATAAAAAAACTTAGATATCATAACTAATGATTGCTAATGATTGTAATTAAAGATAAACTAAACTATGATAGCTACTAAACTATGTATTATCAAAATACACTCTCACCTGGTACTGCGTTTTTGTATAAATAAAAGTTGGTAATAGGTAGTACCTACCTACTTACATTGATGTTTTAACATACCTTAACTCAGCAGAACAAAAATTGCGATTGCATGCAAAAAACTTGGCCACAATAAATTTATTCCTTGGTAGATTAGTACTTTCTGCTTTTACGAATTCGTCTTCTATGATGCCTTTTTAATAAAATTCGTAATAAAACTCAATAATCGTAACAATAACTTGAAAACTTTCGAAATAACACAGCACTTTAGCTTTTATACGTAGCAGTTGGTCTGTGTTTTATAATTCTGGATTTGAATACGATCCTTTAATTGATTACAAAATCATACTTAAATTTTTGATGATTTCGTAGTGAGTGACGACCAATTCTCTTCGAGAAATATTGTGTTACGAGCACACGACTATACTTACACTGACAAGAGTACTTATATTATTCTATGATGCCTTGCAGTACTTATTAATTTTTAGCAAGTTATAGTTGGGATATCATTTTGCTTTTCAGCTTAATAACCCCACTTCAAAACAACTAGTTATCAATAAAAAAGTTTCCAGAATGCATTTTTATGCCTATTACATGTTTCGAGAAGATGACTTTAACCTTCTTCGGCCGTCAAGACAGCTGTTCCACGAATTTTTTAGACATGTACATCAGAGTAGAGAGTGAACATCTTCGTTATACTTCCTTAAATCAGAAAAAACCTTGAGCAGAAAAAAAAGCCATGCTTTTTCCATGGCCAGCTATATGTACCATGATTGCGTTTATCTAGTGCCCTGAATTACAACAACGTATTATACAGCAGCATCCTAACACAATGCTCTATTCTGTGCCCATGATTGTAACCATCAAGGACAATAAGAAACGTTAATTAACTGAAAGTAAATTTAAGATGGAGTGAGTTTTTCAGTTCGCGGCGAGGCGGAACCTATAACTCCGTAATTATTTTTTTCTTTTTTAAATATTTAAAATTATTATTAACTTACAGTGTGTGTAATAAAAAATAAAGAAAGAAAGAACTATTTAATCAGACAGAGACTATATATTGACCAATAACCTGAAATAAATAAATTAATAGTTTTTTCGGTAATGATTTCTGTGTCGACTGACAACCAGGAGTAATAATAATATATTATAATAATAATAAGCGGACGGCTACGGAACGACGGCTGCGGAAAGCCGCATATGGTTAAGAAGGGGTATCTTCCAGGGCGATTGTCTGAGTCAAATCTGGTTCTGCCTCTCTTTGAACCCTCTCAGTATTTTACTGGAGGGCTCCCGGAGTGGATTTCAGCTTCGGAAAGGAGGTACAAAAGTGATCTACCTTTTCCATATGGATGATCTTAAGTTATTCCCCTCCAGTTGCTCTCTTGTAGAATTGCTAAACATTTGATTTTAGCAATTCTATTAGAATGGAGCTGAGAACGGATAAGTGTGCGGTCCTCCATGTTGAAAGAGGAAGGGTTGCTAACTCTGAGGGCGTAGATTTATCTATCTATGCCCGTCAACTTAAAGACCCTTTCCGAGGCTGAAACATACCGATACCTGTGTATGTCACAGAACATCGGTATCGCTGACGCTGGTATGAAATAGTCAGTTAGCGACGTGTTTTATGCACGCTTGACCAAAGTGCTTAACAGACTTTTGTCCGGTGTGAATAAGACACATGCATATAACGGTTGGGTCATGCCTGTCCTCATGTATACCTTTGGCATACTCAGGTGGTCTCAGAATGAACTTAACGCCCTGGATAGAAAAATCTGCATTACCATGACGTTCCATAGGATGCATCATCCTAGATCGTCGGTAATAAGGCTGTATTTGCCGCGAAAGCCCGGTGGGCGTGGCTTCCTGAGCGCGCTCACCATGCATAATCGCGAAGTGTGCAGCCTCCGTCATTACTTCCTGGCGAGATCGGATGATCCATTCTATAATGACGTCATTTCTAGTGATAAAGGACTTACCCCTCTATCCTTAGCCAACGAGCAATTGCAGAACCCAGAAATACATAGCATTTCCGACCCGGAGGCCGTATGGAAGGAGAAGGAGCTCCACGGGAGCTCACAGGGCTTTACATGTGCCCTTCGTAGATACAGTCGCTTCCCTCAACTGGTTTCGTTTCGGTGACCTCTTCGAGGAAACCGAGAGTTTTGTCAGTGCAATACAGGATCAGATTACTAAGACCAACAACTATCGGAGATACATTCTAAAGGATGGCACTGTCGATATCTGTCGAGCTTGACGCCATCCCGGTGAGTCACTTAGGTCTCCGGTTGTTCGACGCTTTCTAACTCTTACTTGCACAAGCACAACCTAGTAGCCAGGATTCTACACCAGGAGCACGCTCTGAAATACGGTCTCGTGGATAGGAAACTGTCTTTTATAAGTACTTGCCGGAAGCCGTGCTCGAAAATCATGAGAACCTAGTGAAAGCCGAATCAGATAAAACAAAATATCTGGACCAGGCTTACAGGTAACCGATACGTGGTGTGGTCTGCCGACCGAAATTATTCCTGTAGTCGTCTCTGCGAATGGGATTAACCCAGTCAGCCTCTCGGGTTATCTGAGGCGACTGTTTTGTATTTACTTTATTTTATTGATATTTATGTATCTGTATTTATTTCATTTTCGTTTACAATTATACGTTTATAGAACCCAAACAGATGAGAAAACTGTATAGATACCCTGGGTGAGGTTTACAATTCAGTCGCCTGAATTAGGGGGAGGGGAGTGATGTGGGGGGTGGGAAGGAGTGTTAGAGTCACCCCTACTTCCCCTTCCTGCCGGACGTGCTTAATTTTTTTTTAATTTTTTAAAAATCTCTTTTAAGGTTATTTTTATAACAATTTTAACCTGATTTATGGGGTGAGAGAGTGTTGGTGAACAGAAGCCCTACGCCACTTAACGTGGTGCAGTCGAGGGAAGCTCGGTCGACGGAGGTTTATAAAAAAATAACCACGAAGAGGATGACGGGGTCTGTTGCTTCAGATAAACCCCCTTGACTCCCCCATAGTGACAGAATCTTCAAATTGAGGCGACCGAATTGTAAACCCAACCCGATACCCCAAGCAAATAATAATAATAACATTTATAATTTTCATTCACAATTATATATTTATGGAACCCAACCAGATGAGAAAACTATAAAGATACCTTAAATAATGTTTATAATAATAATAATAATGTTTATTGACAAATTAAAATATGGTACACACTTATTACCTAATACTTAAGATTAAAGTTACGGGTTGAATAATTTTTTTTAAATTAACAAGTTTCACCAAGGCTGTGAACATTTCTTAAGTATTTAGTTTATGTTGTTTAAGTACCTATTTATATTTACAGAAAATTGAAAATTTAATAAATTAAATTTTAATATTTGGAAAATTGTAACAGGAAGTGTAGGTACACTAGAAGATAAAAATTGCTAGCATTTAAACTAAGCAAAGCCTGTGTCTCAAATGCTAGTTTCTTCCTTAAAGTAAATTAACATAAAATGTACAATTAAACGCTTTACAAATTACTACTTTTTAATAACGTGCTTATAATTATTTAAAAATGTTTTATTTTAACTTAATTTTAAATTTTAGAACTCAACTCATTTTTTATTGTAAATATATCTTAAATGTCATCATAAGTTAGTGATTTAAGCCAAACTGTCAACTTTTTTTGCAATTGAGATCATGACAAAATCGACATTAAAGCTATTATTGTATATTTAGAACAGTATATTTAGGGTTAAAGGGGAAATAAGTGCACACCACACTATTGTAGTACCTTCTATAGTTGAGGACATGTAATCTCAAAAGATTTCAATTTCTTTTGAAATGATATTCGTAAAAATCGCCATCGAATTTAATTCGTTATATACCTATCTACTTTATTTCCGAATATAATTTCATAAGATTTTAAACTCTTTTGAAAAATATAATTCAACTAGCTTGCCAGACAGACGTTGTTTTGCCCCTTTCGACGACCTTTGTCATATCCTATTAAAAATCCATAAATTCGCAAATAAATTGTGGGTCATTCATGTCTCTCAAGTTGGACCAAACTGCACACGGTGCGCAAATTTGATTAAAATCGTTTAAGTAGTTTAGGAGTCCATCGCGGACAAACAACGTGACACGTAATTTATATATATTACTAGCTGCAGGGGCTGAGAGGAGTATTAAGATAATAATGCGTATTTAATTGACTTCGACTACATTGATGATGTTCTCATTTTATTTATATTGAAGTTGGTTAAATACACAAATTTTTTTTAATTTTAACACTTGTTGAGCTAGGTTTTCGTAAAAAAGGCCTTTAACCATTATTACAGGATTTATGTATCCAGCATTAAAACACGTTAGCTGAGAGCGTTACGCCACGTGGTGTAAGGATACAGTGATATTTTTTCCCTCACCTGCACATGTGCACAGCATGTGTGCCTTTAAAAGGCACAGATATTATGTGTTCCCGATATTAAGGTCCCCTCTATCAGAACAGTGTGGAAATGAAAACATTTCCTCACTCCCTGCAATTGTCAAGCGAATTGGTACCAAAATGAGGAAAAGTAAAGTAAAGTTACAGCCTATATACGTCCCACTGCTGGGCACAAGCCACCCCTCATTTCTGAGAGGGTTCAAAATGAGGAAAGTTATAGAAAAATTGGTTGTCTGGCCAACACTCAGCGGGCACTGGCCGGTACGGCGGCAAGGGTTTAAACTGTTCGATTTTGTTTCTTTTTATTAAATAAAAATAAAAACGAATTTGTAAAATATTAATTCCAAATGACATAAAAATAGTAAGCACATTTGATATAGGTATGTTTTACATGGTTTCGTTATGGGGGTTCGAATAGCAAATTAGTGTCATCTTTATTGTTTTTTTTTTCGAGCCAAATATTATGATTCGCATTTCTGTCTTCACACAACCTTTATCCTATCTATATATCTATCTATAAACACTCACGCCTGTCACCCAGAGGGGTAGGCAGAGACTACAGACTTCCATTTGGCACGATCCTGACACACCTCTCTTGCCTCCTTCACATCCATACACCTACGCATACATGCTCGTCGGTTAAGGGTACTCCTAATTTGGCCCGTTTTCAATAAATCGCCAATTTGGTCGATAAATTTTCGCCTAGGACGTCCCTTTCCGACTCTGCCATTCACTTCTGCACCATAAATTTTCTTTGTCACTCTTTCCTCATTCATTCTTTCCACATGACCAAACCACCGAAGCATTCCTTTCTTAATCCTGGTCACAACATCATCTTGCAAACCACACTCTTCTCTTATTATGAACTAACAACTACTACCTTTATCCGTATGTAAAATTTTTACGAAATTGTTTTTTAGCAATAATTATAAATAACCTAGATTTACTCCGATTCAATAGTAGTAGATAGTATATTTAATAATAGACAAATCGATACTTACTTAACAACGGGAAGCGACTGGTCGAATGTTTGCCTAGTGGCGTACTGATAGTGCTGATATCGCTTTGTGAGCTGTGTAAACTGCTTTTGCCGCTGCCATGGACGGAACCCACCTCCATTCGCATGCGCATGTGACGGCTGAAAAAAAAAGAAATTAGTAACTAACGTAATAAAACTCTCATATACCTAAAATAACTAAAAATAAGAAAAAATAGGTTTAACAATAATTACGAAAAAATCGGGAAGCTGGAGTTACCTTTTTGGTTTCGTGTTGATATTAGTGGATTTAGAGCTTTGAATTCTAGTTACGCTGCACGCGGTCTGTGAGCGTTGCAACGAAAGCGTACAGTCTACTTTCGATTTAATATCCTTAAAAGTTTTCGTTTTATAGTCACTCTTTATTTCAATCGAAGATTTTTTTAGAAAACTCTCGCGCCTCTCGGTCTTTTTGGCCAATTTCGGACTATTTTGTACACTAGGTTCTGCATCTGTCTTTCGGCTCACTAAAAGAGTTTTTAGTTTACTAGGTACATCACGTTTAGGCATTTTATATTTCTTAAGCGTCACAGTTCGTTTTTCTTCTTTAAATTTTTTGATTGTCGTCGCATCTTTTTCGCTGTTAAGAGAGTTTCTCTTGCTATTATTTTTAGGTGTAGAATCATCATCAATTATATGGGATATATTAGATTGCTCCTCCAATGTATCTTCTAAATTACTAAAATACGTATCTAGTTTATTTGAGCTCAAATTTTTTTGACTACAATCAGAACGGGGTGACGGTGTTGAATCAGGAGACATATCTTTAATCACGTTCAAAAATACAGGAGACGCACGATGATTTTCAAAATCTGTATATACTCCACTTGATTCCATGCAAGAATCTTCACTCCTAGTTACTATTAAAGGAGCATTTGTATTACCGTTTTTGCCACCATAAAGAGCTCCATCTATAACTTGAGCTTTGCGGTCGCCTTTTTGCATATGTTCATCTAAACCATCAGCATCGCTTTCGGTGAAAAAATCAGAATCAGTCATAGGATCTACTCTCCTTGTTACGGGAACATTTTGCCAGTCCATATCTAAGGCATCTTCACGAGGACCCATTGGATGATCTGCACTTCTACTAATTGGCCTTGACATTTCACCATCACCTTGATAACCATCCAAGCTAGTAATACTAGTTATGCTTGTTATAAAACTATTAGATACCTTTGATGTTTCCATCGATTTTGTGTAATCAGTTTTACTGTCTGAAAAAGTTTGTGAGTCATGCAATGTTGATGCTGAAAATTGAGAATACGTACTGATTTCACCATTTGCTTCAGAATTATCGAGTGGTAAATCTTCTGGAGACGGTGTTTGTTCTATTCGATTTGGGGCATTACGAAGCCCTATTTTGGTATCTAAAGGTATATCAAGGTTAACCGTTGTATCTGCAATAGAACTTGCAGGTTCTAAAATACTACTATGAATTGATGGCATGAATTCTTCATCAACTAAATTTTGTGCTAATTCTTGAGACTTGTATAAATCAATCTTCTCGCTCTCCGGGCAATTTTCAAACTCTGTTTTTGAATCTAACAGAACACAAAAGGTTTTATCGTATAAGTTAATTGAATTACTGTCATATTTTAAGTCTTGTTTATTTTGAGCTTCTAACGCTTTAAAAGATACAATTGGGACTATCGAACTCCCAAAAGAACTTGTTTTTTTATGACTTACACTTTCAAAAGTTTCATTTTGTATTGTCGACGCTGCTGAGTTACTCTCAGTCTTATCCGTTGAAGGTGTATCACCACTATCCGGAGATACTTTATAATCATTACTATCGCAAAATATTGGTAATCCTTCAACTGTTGGAGAAAACGCATTTTCTAAGTAACATATGTCATCCATTTGATCAGGAGTCAAAATACCTAAGCTGTCATCTAGGGAATTCTCTTCATTATTTCTACTTATAGAATTGTCGTTCGGACTTAAGTTCGTTTCGTACGGTCGTTGGTGAATATGAGATTTAAGCTGTAAGCATAAGTCAGATCTAGAGTGAGTGCTAAATGTTTTTTTATCTGGAATGGTAACTTCTTTTTCACAGGAATATTCAAATTCTTTCATGGGCTTGTCATCAAAATTGATAACGTTTGGTAGCCTGTCTATTCTTTTATTAGCAGGATTTGTGATATTTTTTATGCTTTGTGGTTTATTGTCACTTGTTATATCATTATGAGATTTACGAGTATCTGCACCCATGACCATTTTATGAGATGTGGTAGGATCTGTTTGCAGGTCAAATAATAGACTATATGGTCCTGATTCATTGCTCTCATTGTCTTCGGAAAACTGTTGTGTTAAATCGTTAATAAAACTTTTTGTCCTTTTGTCTACTTTAAGATCTTGCTTTTTTGTAATTTCATTTAATTTTTCTCTCAAATCTAAAATTCTAGGGTTCTGTTCAACAACTTTTTCTAAATTAATACTCATTTTGGGTATAATACTTTGATAAGAGGTATGAAATATTCTATCAGCTACGTCATGATTTGATGTACTTTCTGCCGTTTGTATTCTTTTACGAATATCTATTGATTTTATTTCACCAGAGCGTAAACTCTTAATCAATGAATAATCCTTGAAGCATACTCCATTAATATTTAAAGATCTGGACTTGACACTTCTATCTACGGGAATCTGAAACAAAAGAAAATCTATTATATATTCATCAGTTTAAGTCTAAGCTTTAACTATATCCTCAGTGTTCGAATATAAATTAAAATCCTGATTGATGCATAAGCATGTATTTACCTGTGCAAGGCTTAAGTAAATTTTAATATGAAAACAACGATAATCTTGTAAAGTAATAATGAACTAAATAGTCCCGCAAATAGTTGTTAATAATTACGATACCCACAGGAAGATATAGAGTAGTGAATATTCTTACACTTGGCAGTGTACTAGCGCCTTCTAGGACGGCGCCTGAAGGCATGAATCATTAACAATGGCTTCTCTTGGTTCTTTCTCTTGGCCGCGCATTTCCCTACCAGAGACAGCCGTTTATTTTAGCTTTATTAAATAAAAATTTCGGACATTGTTTTTGAAGAGAACCTTAAACACATCGAAAGTTTCGTACTAAAATGTCCCAATCTGAATCTTTTTGACGTATTTGGTCTGTTGGTCTTCACATGATTTGTCAATACGTCATTTGTTGTAGGCATTTTTAAAGTGATTAGTGACTATACTATTGCCCTCAAATTTAGAATTGTTTATTCTACTAATTCATCATCAGCCATATAAGTCCTCAGCTGAACATGGGCCTCCCCCACGTTAGAGATCCTTCCAAGCGTGATAATTCAGGCAAGTTGAGTGTCACGCTTGGCAGATACAAATACACCTGGCGTAAAGAAGATATTCAAATCGCCATGTATCGGAAGTCATAAGATTTCTTTGGCATTACCCATAGTACCCTCTTACGACACCTATGGGATGAAACTACTTCTAGGCACACGGCAAACGATTAATCTTTCCCTCCATTAAATTAGAGCAATTGTTATCTCTTCCTTCGTTTGCGTATTTTCTTTGAACGTATCTGCATTTACTAAAGAAATTAACGTTCCGGTGTTAGACACAGACTTTTCGTTTCTAAAAGGGTTACTTACAATGTTTTAGACATCAAAGACGGTTGAACTGAATAAATGGCACAAATATGAGGCCTTGAGAATGACTACATATTTGTGCTATTTGGTGTATAGAGACTATTGATAAGTATCAAAATAATATGTACATGAATTCAATCTTAAAATTGTATTGGTGCCGCCGGTAATCGAACCGCGGTTGCTTGCGTACTGTGGAATTTATAGGGAGCGCTTAGAGTCCTTGCTATCACAGCTCTACTTACGAAAAATCGGTGTTCAAGTCATCCATGCAGTTGTTGGGTTTAATTAAAATAAAATTACATATAATAATTACTATTCACAATGCTGTATTAGTCCCTACTTTAACGTATGGTAGTGAATGTTGGGTGTGGCAGAAGAAGCACGATAGTAGAATAAATGCAGTCGCTAAGGAGTATGTTACTTCTGAATGCTTCGGTGGTTTGGTCGTGTAGAAAGAGTGAATGAGGAAAGACTAACAAAGCAACAATATGTTGCAGAAGTGAAAGGAAGAGTCGGAAAGGGACGTCCTAGGCGAAAGTTTGTCGACCAAATTGGCTATAAATTAAAAACGGACCAAATTAAGAGTACCCTTAACCGATGAGCATGTATGCGTAGGTATATCGATGTGGAGGAGGCGAGAGAGGTAAGTCAGGATCGTGCTAAATGGAAGTCTGTAGTCTCTGCCTACCCCTCTGGGTGACAGGCGTGAGTGTTTATGTATGTATGTAATTACTATTCTGTGTGTGTTGTTTGTCGAATTATTATTAAGCTTATAATAATAAAGCTACAAACCCATGTACATTACCAACTTACTCGACACAGATAGTAACATAGACGATAGAAGTAAAGTAATTGCCATAATACTTAATAATTTTTATAAGGCTACTAGTACTTAATACATTACAAAATTATAAATTATTCCTGACCTCTAGCATACAATATTTACGTGAATATTCGTCCAAAGGTCCCCCTCGAATACGTTTGTTCATCACGGATCAGAGAGCCGTCACGCGAGGTGATTCTAATGCACACAATTGTACTTATTATGTCTGCTGTGGAAACTTTTATACGATATATAATCGACCCTTCATCCTTTCAAAATATAATGCTGTCTACCTAAACGCTCCTATCATTTATTTTTGGTCGTTAGTAATAGTATATTTATACTTATATAGGTACACTTTATAAAATATTTACTTTTGTACACAGTGTGAATGTGATGTTTTGAAACGCAAATTGCACAAGGATGAACAAAATGTCCCGGAACAATTTTTGTTGGCTATTAAAAAGGAAATTGAACTCGTGACCCACAATGCCGTAAACAAATGCTTGACCGATGCGCTACCATGCCATCAGTTATGACAATCATTGATTACAACGGATTAAAAGTCCACTGGTAAACACAGACACAGGATAAATTTCCTATAATATATTAACTGTGACATAGAGCTCCTTAAATAGATTGCTTCATAAGGGTGACATTTGACGTAGTTTCCATATTTGGTGGGTGGATTTATAACAACGTTTTTTTACTATTTTGAACTATTAGCAGGAAGGTGCTGCTGTTTCAGTTGTCATCAATTGCCTCTTTTGACATCCATGGGATAATGTGGTAAGAGGATAACTAACGCACAGGAAAAATTTGTAGAAATAAGTAATATCAGGTACGTGAGGATAATTAAGTAAGTATAAAACCAAAATTAAGGTTCACTCACGCTAGACCGTGTCGGGTCCGAGCCGAGTGTCGGCCGTAGCACGGTCAACTAATCTTAATATATATAAATTACGTGTCACGTTGTTTGTCCGCGATGGACTCCTAAACTACTCAACCGATTTTAATAAAATTTTCACACCGTGTGCAGTGTGGTCCAACTTGATAGATAGGATAGTTTTTTTGCCCATGAATGACCCGCAATTTTTTTTTGCGAATTTAAGGATTTTTAATAGGACATGACAAAGGATCGTCGAACACGTCGAAAAATACAGATATTTTATATGGACACACTCACGCTATACCGAGCGGCAACCGAGCGACTGCCGAGCAACGGACAACGCTCGGCAACAAATCGGTCCCGGCTTGTAGTTGAAGATTTATCAGATTCTTCATCGTCCAGAGCGATCGCAATTGTCGCTACTTCCAGATCGTCAAACATCAACATGATTGTGTCCGAGCACCAATAGTTGGTGCTCGAACGAGTAACTGCATCATGGCCCAACGGTAATAGCTCGGTCGAGGCCCGCCTTTGTGATTTCAGGCACGGAATCGGCTCGGTGACCGTGCTACGGCCGACACTCGGCTCGGACCCGACTCGGTCTAGCGTGAGTCAACCTTTAAGAGGAGGACAGAGGCAAAAAAAGCAAAGCCATATACTATAACTAATATATTACGAAAACAATAGCAAACAAGCTTTGGTAACAATTAGGAACACGTACTTAAAAAAAACTAACTACACAACACAATACCTCAAATCGACTAAAATATTTACTACGGTATAATTTCAACTGTTAAATTGGCGTCGATAAGGCATCGTCCTTTTGACCCTTTATTATTTGAATGACTGATGAGCGCTATCGTATCACAGAACCATTTATGCAAACAAGGCTACAGGTTTTGAGTTATAAGAAAGTGACCATATTAACCGAATCACCATATTACCCTCTCGTACTATATTCGAGGTATAGTTACACCGTATTTAGGTGACGACATATAGGTGACATAGCAGACTTATTTGTGATGTACCGGCATCACGAATAAGTCGGCTCAACCGCGGCTATAAATTTATTTATTTAGGTACATCAACAGTGCAACAGGTTTGTTTTTGTTCATTATGGCATCATATACATGCTATTGTGATAAAATAAATTTAAAACAAATATCATGCAGTTCAATATAGACTGACGTCGACAACCTTTACATACAGTTTGACACTACTAACTTCTTTAAGTAAAGTAAAGTAAAGTTACAGCCTATATACGTCCCACAGCTGGATACAGGCCTCCCCTCATTTCTGAGAGGATTTAAGTGCAAAGAAGTGTCCGCCGCGATGCCCCAATGCGTGTTGGCGAACTTTACATGTCTTCGAAATATTTTTTCCTTATTCCTCAAACGTACATGTTTTCCTTCACCGCCGAGCACGTGGTAAATCAGCACTTAAAGTTGCAATTAACAATTTCATTGGTGCCGGCGGGAATCGAACCCGGGTTACTCGCGTTCTGTTATATTTACAGCGAGCGTTAACCATCTGAGCTACCACGGCTCAGTTCTTTACCAAGTCATGTATTTGCGTGCCCTAAGTCGTATCGGTCCGGAAAAATCTCTGGTGGTAGTCGATTCCACTAGGAAGTTATGAGAGGAAGAAAACTTCTTTAAAATCACACAGTGGTGGACTGCTCATCCAGATGGTATGGATGGTATCGCGAGTTTTGTCGCGATATGCTATAATTAATATGGTAAAATTGTGCGGCTGGAATTAGTCCGAACAATTCCTCAGAGCACTTTCTGTGGTAAATGCGATAAAAAACGCAAAGAGATGCAACATCTCTTCGAAGTGCCAGTGAGTTAAGCCGATCGGAAAGAGCTCGGTCGCCGAAGATTCGATCAAATGGAAGGATATGGCACAGAGGAGCCCCAGCCCGGAGATGGGAACAGTATTCCATTTGCGGCCGAACCTGGAATAACAGGTTAACTGGAATAATACTAAGAAATTATTCTTAAGAGGTGAGAGTACGTCAGCTCAAATTCTAATTTCGCCCCCACTTCCCCGCGCGTCGTATGCTATGTACCGACATGTTTGTAATCACTAATACTCTAAGTAGATAGGTCGTTAGATACTTATTTCATTATGTTTATCATATATATGCCTGTTTCTTAACGCCAACCCAGTCGCTTCTTATTTTTATAACGGTTATTTCCCATTTTAATTTTACGTCTTCCTCTTGCGTAATGTGTTTTCTGATCGTAAGCGACACAACTTCTCCCTTCAAAAGCCGGAGTAATACTAACGGAGCGACAGGAATAGGGTTGCCGTTCTACAAATTTTAAAGTCCCTAGACTAACAGAAAAAATCCGCCAGAAACAGGATTTTTCTTTTTCTTAAAATCCGCTAGAAGTCCCTAGGTACATTTTCGTGGTACCGTTGGTCTAACTGAAAAATCTTGCCAAATGGTATACAAAGAATACCGAAAATCTAAATCTATAAATTCAGAAAACCTTAAAAAGAACGGACTCTATTTCATATAAATTAATTATATATAGTGTAGGTAAATGACATGACAACCAAAACAAAAATTATTCATGTACAAAATAAAAAATATTGTAAAAAAATAAATCGCTTTAAACCACGTTTAAACATTAGTCATCTTATTAAAAATAAAACAATTAGCTCAGTACGTTCTTGTACCTAAATTTCAAAATTAATAGCGAAGTATGGATCTTCAAAAAGAACTTCAGCAGAAGTTGAAGCTTCGCCAATGTCTCCAGTTCCCATCTTTGGTTTACCTTTACCGACTTGATTGACAAGATCTTCGGGAATAGCATACGTTGCGCAATTCTTTTTTTAATCCTTAACTGATTTATAATTAGACGGATGGAATTTAAAGGTTTTTTCTGATTGCTTGTTTCAGAGTTTGCTTTTAAATACATTCGTAGCACCAAATACACGTTCAAATTCTGCATTTGAGTGCGGTAGTGATAATATTACTATTGCAAAATTACATAAATCTTCGAATATGTTTACTCCTGCTGCATTTTTGTATGTCGAAACCTTAGAACATGGTCTCTGGTCGAAACAGAGAAAGTGAATTAACGACATTGCATTGTTAGTTTATGTTCGGGAATTCCCGTGAAATTATATTATATATAGAGTGCTACCAACAGTAGATTACAAAATTGGACATATGATAAATTACTTATCTGAAATGAATTACTTCATAAAAAGTCGCCATCTCAAAAGTCCAAATGTCGCTAGAAGTCGCTAAATAATTATTTCTCGCTAAAACGATTTTTTTATCCGCTAAACATTGTTAAAATCCGCTAGATCTAGCGAGAAAGTCGCTAAAACGGCAACACTGGACAGGAATCAAGCTTACGGGTCGATAGTTTAGGTAATTTCTTTTTACAGTGAAAATAATGGTATTTTAAAAAAAGTAAATAACATAAGCACTGCTTTATGGTTAGTTCAGTTAGTATTCAAAGTTTCATGATCTTATTTAAAGTATTTTATGAATAACAGCGGTTTATTGTTCAGTTTGGAGGTAACTTTGGATTTTTTTTCTATCGAGAAAATTTTACGGAATCGTGTTTTCGTCTAACATAAACCTTAACATTAATCCTCAACTTTACCATATATTTATTTCAAAATTAATGCTGCAATACTTTCGGCATAACGGAGGATCTTGCTAAGCCATTTGAGGTTATATACAAGTAAAAGAAATTAAATTATATTTTGTTATGTCACAAAATAAATAATAGTTCTAATTTATTTTGTGACATATATGTATATATTGACAAAAATAAAAAATAAATCTATTTTCATACTTTATTTAAATTGATGCAGAGGAAACAAAAAATGAAATCAACAGGTGTTGACAGTTTTTTATTGATTTCATTGTTCTCGCTACAGTACCCAACATTTGTTCTAAAACAAGAAATATATAAGGTATATATAATAGGCCGTCACGTCGGAAGTTATATTTATAGCCTTTAGAATATAAGAAGAAAGAAAGAATATAGAAATATTTTTTTTAAAAAAGCTGTTCACATTGAACTATGCTGTTCTTGGTGCATGGTGAGTGAGTACCGGTGAACTTTTTAATAGTAACGAAGCCTTGCTTCTTATTTCCCAAAATCGTGACAACGTACCTGTTGAGGTTGATATAGGTATCTACAAGCTATAGACCGTATGCATTTAGTAACAAATGGATTGTATACTTGTTGTGATCAACAAGTTACTTTTTTTAAATATGCGTGTTAACAAGTTCTCTGTCTGCGACACAGACACAATAGTTAAACAATTAAAAAGTTCATATGTGATCCATGGGTCAGGGAAAGGGTTAAATTATAAAATTCACTAAGCAATCTATCTAATGGTTTATAACTAATACGCACTAAGAGACATGGGCAATTAGTTTCTAATATTTATGCACTTAAACCGAAAAGGATAATAATAATAATAATGTCCTCCAGACCGAATTTCGGCCACGGCGGCCAGCCTCAACGAAGGCTAGCCATCGGCGCAAGACAGGAATTATAGTGCCCAAGTGTATGCGCAAGCACAGGTGCACTCTCTATTCCCTCACTCTCATAATCCGATGGGACGGTAAACCGAAACGACCGGAGAGAGATCAGGCGCAGGACCAACGGCTTTACGTGCTTTCCGAGGCACGGGGGTGAGACACCGCCAACTTCCTGACTCTGGGCAACTACTGAGCATTTCTTGACGGAAAAACTCAATAATTAATTTTTTGGCCCGACCCGCGATTCGAACCCAGGCCTCATGATCAGCAGTCGCACTACTACAACCACTAGACCAACGAGTCAGTGAAAAGGATACAAGAGTAACGAAACTGGGTTTCGCGAAGTGTATATATTCTTTGACTGGGTGTATACGAAGATTTCCACGTACATGCCAGAGATAAGTATCAGAGCGCAAAGTCACGAATGTACTAACGATAGAAACAATAGCTAACTGAAATGAATCATTTTCACCAACTGAAAAGCGAACCGACGTTCAACCTAATTCCAGCAAGCAATATAACAACTTGATAATTTATAATAATCATTCTCACTTTATGAGCCGTGGTAGCTCAGAGGGTTAGCACTCGCTGTAAATTTCACAGTACGCTAGCAAACCGGGTTCGATCCCCGCCGGCACCAATGAAATTGTTAATTGCAATTTTAAGTACTGATTTACCACGTGCAGAAAAGTAAAGAAGTAAAGAAAGTAACATCGTGAGGAAACCTGCATGTCTGAGGAATAAGAAAAAAAATATTTCGAAGACATGTGAAGTTCGCCAACACGCATTGGGGCAGCGCGGCGGACACTTCCTTGCCCTAAAACCCTCTCAGAAATGAGGGGAGGCCTGTGCCCAGCAGTGGGACGTATATAGGCTGTAACTTTATTCTCACTTTACCGCTGCATTTTATACTGTACGATTATTTAAAAAAATATAAACAACTTATAAATAATAGACAACTAATGTAGAAAAAATAATTTTAACCTTGCGTAAGTAAATAATTATATTTTTTTTAATGTACGCCGTTAATTTACTGATCGCCATCTTTAAAATAAAATCTTTTTCATTTATCTTCAATGACTTTTATTAGAATTTTTTTTAAGAATAATAAGTACTTAATACATGGTAAAAAATTCAACTGGATAAACATATAATCGTATCGACTCTAACGCTGTTTTTTGCGTTTAGTTCCTTATCGGCAACGAATGAGTTTTTGCCACGATAATAATAATGGTGTCTAGTTAAGTTCCGGAAACAGCATGGCCGATATTCAATTAAGGCAGCGGGAATCATCATCAATATCTTTTTCTAATTGCGTATTTAATGAATAAAAAGAAGCGTACATATCAAAAGAGCAAAAGAGCTACACTCGCTAGAGATAATGCAAATAAAATATTTGCAAGTAGTGCAAACTTTTCATTGAGACCTAAGAAAATAAATATTTTTAAGAACTTTATTATTTAAAATATCCTTTTTACTGATAATGGCAATGATATGAATAAATGATAATGGCAGACATTCCAAACAAACCCTCGAGCTCTCAAAGTCTACACGTACTATATTTTTGAATCCTTAATCTAAAATATATTATAATGTAGATTTTATATTACAAATCAAGAATCAAGTGAATGCTTTTCACTTACTATTATGTTGTATATGGACGATTATTGTGCTATTAGCCGTTATCCACTCACTCACTCCGTTTGACACATTCCATCTATCTTTTATGAGGCCTCCACTGTTATATCCATCTACTTTCATTGGCAATTTTTCTTGTTATATTATTTTATATTATTATTATATTCATTCGAATTTCTTAAGTACAAATAAGATATGGATTACGACAGACTGAACAGTGCTAAATGTTATTTATATGCTATTTTGCAGCACAGGGATGCCAAAAGACCGTATAATACTGTAAAATGTTTTGAAGGCACTTCAACAATTGCAAGATAAAGTTGACTTTTCTGCTAACATGAAAGAAGTGCGCGGACCACAATAAATGATGATCAAATGTAACACTAAGTTTATGACAAAATAAGCACAGAAATATGAAGCCCTCAAATCCTACATAGGTAAAGTTGAGGAATCTACAAATAGGTTATTAGTATATTTGAATGGCTCCAACAAATTAACAAACTCAATTAATTTCTCAAAATGTTTGCGCGTGTTCTCATTTATAATTTATCCTGTGACAACGTATTTCGGCTTTAATCAAAATCTAGGTCGTGTGTACACGCTTTGTTACACCATGAAATTTTATGATATATCTTGTGTGTGAACGCGATTTTGCAACAATCTTATCGCTAAACCGCAGTCACTGTGCCCTAAAATGTATACGTATTTTGCTACATTATGTTCTCGCTAAGGCGATTGTATCTAACCTTACGGTAAGCTATAGGCACAACATTGCGGCGATATTCTTTTCATTGCATTATTTTATTTTATTTGATAACTGTTCCCTTCTTCTCGAATCAATTCTATCCGAATAAAAAGTAATCTAAGCCTTTTTTTATAGGTAACAAACACAATACTACAACACAAAACCTACAAGAGCTAAAGCAGTTTTAGTAAAAAAGTACATAAATGTCGGTACCATCATCAGTGGCGATAAGGAGAAGTATCAGTACCATAAAATAATCCTAACGCGGTCCCGTGGTGTTGGTTACTTAAGAGAGAGGAGGTTTTAGTGGGTAAAAATCCCACACTAACAGTTTTATAACTTGACCGGTGTCTTTTTGAAGATTTCCTCTTCTCTCTCAGCTATGTATAGGCATGTCCCAAGTTGTCGTATGGATTAATTTCATTTATTTTTCCTATTCCATACTTCCAGTGGTGTATTGGCAGTGTGAAAGAATCCACAAATCCATATTATCATCCAGTGGGTTTTAAAGGCGACAGAGGGAAATATTGCCGATAGCAACAAGAGTAATAAAAAAATTATAATAAAAAATTATAATACAAATTCTTCCAACGATACAATTTTGGGAAAGGCCTTTGTTTTGCAGTGGGATTTTAAGGGGATATAGTAAGTCAGCTCAAATTCTAATTTCGCCCCCACTTCTCCGCGCGTCGTATGCTATGTACCGACATGTTGTAATCACTAATACTGTAAGCAGATAGGTCGTTAGATACTTATTTCATTAGGTTTATCATATTTATGCCTGTTTCTTCGCGCCAAGCCAGTCGCTTCTTATTTTTATTACGGTTATTTCCCATTTTAATTTTACGTCGTCCTGTTGCGTAATGTGTATTCTGATCGTAAGCGACATAACTTCTCCCTTCAAAAGCCGGAGCGATACTAACGGGGCGACAGGAATCAAGCTTACGCGCCGATAGTTTAGGTAATTTCTTTTTACAGTGAAAATAATGGTATTTAAAAAAAAAGTAAATAACATAAGCACTGCTTTATAGTTAGTTCAGTTAGTATGCAAAGTTTCATGATCTTATTTAAAGTATTTTATGAATAACAGCGGTTTATTGTTCAGTTTGGAGGTAACTTTGGATTTTTTTTTCTATCGAGAAAATTTTACGGAATCGTGTTTTCGTCTAACATAGTCCTTAACATTAATCCTCAACTTTACCATATATTTATTTCAAAATTAATGCTGCAATACTTTCGTTATAACGGAAGATCTTGCTAAGCAATTTGAGGTTATATTTCCCCTTAATAGGTACATTTTACTAAGTCTATTTTTTGGAATATTAAAAGAAGCTCACACCTCCTACTTCTTTAATGGTCTGAGATAAAAAGCTGGAATATCGTCTAAATAATTACATCAAACACTTCATCCCCTATTTTTCAAACATTAGGGGCTTTCTTCAAATTTATATTTTTTTTATTGAACAAGGGTGGCAAACGAGCACACAGTACACGTACACCTGGTGTTAAGTGGATGCTGTGACTCATAGACTACATTTATCCTTGATTAGGAATCAAAATTCAATGCGTTGCCACCCCTGAGGACTATGATGGAATGCCTCGTTCCTGTAAAAAGGGTCTCCGGATCTCTACACTCACTATACGAAACACAGCGGCATAGAGCTGCTATTTTACGCTGGTATTCTGTGAGAGCGTGGTCCTGCCCCGGTTGAGCCGACCCATTCGTGCTACAACCATAATATAGCTACAGCATAGCTCTACCACGTATATGGGTCTAGCCCTAAAGAATAATCTTTATAATGAAAGAAGGATAATTGAATTCGGTGCACAATTGACAAAGATATCGCGTAACATACAAAAACATACAGTAAAATTGAGATCATCCTTCTTTTTTGAAGTCGACTAGAAATGAAACTAGTTATTCTTCTTCACCATCATCATTACAGTCTATTACACATTCACTATTATCATGGTAACGAGGTATTCGATATTGTGTTTGACTGGAGGACTGAGTACTTTTACTTCTATTAAATTTATAGCACGGTTAACATAATGTAAACTTTCTGTATACATTATTATATTACAATAAAAAATAAAAATATAAATTTCTTTGCAACCTTCCGCTAAATAAATACTCGTACAATGATGTGTCTTACCTGGATTGAAAAGCACCTCCCGCCCTCCCTCAATTCAACAACTCAACAACCGCTAAGTCTTAGCAGTCAACTGCCGTAGAGTCAACATCACCTGAAGATGCCTCGTGTAGAGGCGAAACACGTGTCGTATTATCGTCGATGGTGTGTCTTACCTGGAATAGTGGTGTTGGAAGTAGTGGTGCCGGGAGTGGTGGTGACGGAGTTAGTGCATGCAATTGAGGGAGGGTGGGAGGTGCTCTTCAATCCAGGTAAGACACATCATTGTATTTATTTAGCGGAAGGTTGCAAAGAAATTTATATTTTTATTTTTTATTATAATGAATTCCCGCAAAGTAACGTCTGATTCTATCAATTATTATTATACTACTTTATATATGTATACAGACAGTTTATATATTTAAATATAAACTGAAAATATTTTTTTATATATCAACTATCTGTATATATATATTTAAACTTTAGTTTTATCTTTTAATTAAAAAAAAGAGATAACCAGTCTGTGGCGTCTCGACGAATTATTGCTAAACTGGATTCGAAGCACGAACAGTCGCCACGATAATAGGAATTCCATTTTACGATAAGATACCTTGCTCTTTAAAGGCTGAGTATGACGAAATCATGGACGCTTGGGAACCGGTTATGAGATTTTTATGTTTTTTTATCAGTTTTTTTAAATTTAATACATAGACTCACCGCGAATACTCATAAAGGAATGGTTTGTGGGTATACATTAAATATTTGAAAAAATATTTCCGTCAAATAGATGTTAAGGAGCTACTGTGTTTTTCTTTTAATTTAAAAAAATCCATATAAATATATTTATAAGAAACTTTCACCTTTGTACTGACTTATCACAGTGTCTTTGGCGCCATAAGGTTAAGAAATTTGAAATTTGGTATGAATATTTCTTTCACCGAGTACAGGTCAGCTAAGAACGGGTTTTACGAAATTCCACCCGCAAGGGGGATTGGGAGAACCTTAATTAAAAAAAAATTCAAATTATAGCTCTTTTGGGTAATAACTTGGTCATGATATTCTTTGTGTATGTGTTTAAATGGGTCTCTAAATGGTTTGGATTCACGATTGGAGGCGGTAGGTGGCGCTGTTGTCGATATACAGAAATCACCCGCGCGCAGCCGGGGCGGAGTGCTAGTAGTGTTATAAAACAATTCTTTCAACACTGCTTCAAAAGGTGTCTAGGCAGGCAGGACTTTTTTGAAACAAAGTAACTAAATAAAATAAATAATTAAAGAAATCAGAAACCCGACTGCATAAAAGACAATTTAAAAGTAACACTAAAAAGATCGAAACAAGATTGAGTAAAGAAAACAAAATTAAAAAAAACGATAAACAAGGTAAACTCTACTTCGGTTTAACAGATTATTACGAGCTGAAAGCCTAAGTTAAAGAGCTTAAGTAAAATATTAAGTTTAGTAGCAGGTGGGACCCAATTATATGTTATGTGGTCAGATTAATCCCATCAATTTTGTATTAATCGCGCGAAAAACATAACCCTTCCTTGGCAGTCGGGTAATTATTAAATAATAATACGCATTACCTTAACTAAAATATCACTCGTAACGTAAGAGACAATAATGAAGTATTCTTCCTACGGTACATAAATATCATTAGCGCGTTACTGTCTGTAACAAATAATGTGGTCATTTTAACATTTGTCTTCCATTATTTTAAGTTGGAATTAGCACGTGATGCTTGAAAGATATTTAGTTAACCACAATAACGCCATCAGCCTGTAGCCTATTCACTACTTGACATAAGTAACGCTTTATATATAGCCTCCCTATATCAGAAAGATCCTCCCTATATTAGAAAGATATTATGCTCCATTTAAAACTGATGATTGGTTTTGTGTGTGAATAAAATGTTTTTTTTATATTGTCAAAATATAGCAAAAAGTAAAGTTACCGCCTATATGTATACAGCTGGGAACAAGCCTCCTCTCATGAGCTATGGAGCAAATAGTCCACCACGCTGCTCCAGTTAATTTGGACAAAACTCACGTGTCCTTAATATATTTTATACCTTATTGCAGGTTCCCTAACGTATGATCTATCCCTAAGTAAGGAAAATCTCAAAGATTCCGTTAGATGGCGGTATAATCGTCTCGAAACATCAAGTCCGGCGATTGTAGGCTACATCAGAGGTTCGAAAAGATTTGTAGGTACTGCAATCGTCCATTAACTAATGCCGATCATATATTCCAATTCCTAACACTGGTGTTGGTATTGGCTCTGCTTGCATTCTTGTTTGCGCAATAATGAGAGTATGGACAACTCCAAGAGTAGGATGTCATAGTTTATAACTTTTATGGCCCGTTGAACGTATTACATCTCTTTTCATATATGTATTATATTAATAATTGAAATAGTTTAATTAGGTATGCTTATGATAAATTGAATTAAAATAGTACTACAAAGTAAAGATTGAAAACTAATGAAAACAATGTTCGAAGCAATAAAAAACGAATTAAATAACATAAGGCGCGCCATGAAGGTCGAACTTGAATTTATTTTAAAATAAACTTGCAGCCATTAATTTTTTAAACGATTGCACGGAATATTTTTTATTTCTGAAAACTAAGTATAAACTTTATAAAACGTTATTCAATACTTGTGGGATAATTTCGACGTCATCTTTCTCTATCTCAGAATCGGATTGGTATTATATGATTCGACTGATACATTTTTATGATTTAATTGAAAAAAAAGTATGGGTAAAGTTCCAGACTCGGTAAAGTTTTTCTTTAACAAGGAATATGGAGTACTTCCCAATTTCATCCATCCATTACAGACTATAAATATTAAATATTTATTGACGATTAATTATTGATTAAATTAACTATAGTAATAATAATGATTTATTTTCCCATCA
Organism: Parnassius apollo; assembly: GCA_907164705.1. Classification (NCBI taxonomy): domain Eukaryota; kingdom Metazoa; phylum Arthropoda; class Insecta; order Lepidoptera; family Papilionidae; genus Parnassius; species Parnassius apollo. The sequence continues at coordinate 2,628,824 of CAJQZP010000741.1, read as the reverse complement.
CAATATTACAAAACTATTGTACGTACTGTGGGAGACTGTTGCCTAAGCCACAGGCTTTACGTGTGTAAAGAAAAGTTATTTTTATTTAATATAGGATACAAAAATATTTATTGAGTCATTTATGCTTTCACCACCAGTACGGAAAAAACTACTGTCAAGGGAAGAGCCAGCAAGAAACCTAGTGGACTATTTTTAAACAATTATTTATAATATTATATGTTGTACTTACAATAGTTATATGAAAACATTTAGAAACAGCATGGTAGCAATCACCTCATTTCCAGAGGTTATTGCTAAGTTTAAATAAAAAATTTAAACTAGTTTTATAGTACTTTTGATAGGCTTTAATTAATAAAAAATGACGAATGAATGTATATTCGATTCTTACAATTATATATATATATATATATATATATATATATATATATATATATATATATATATATATATATATAGGTTATTGTGGGTAAGTCTATAAAAGTTGCGGGCGCCAGTCGTTAAGAGCAAAATATAAAGGAAATTATCAGAATTTCAAGAGTTTGTAAATTGAGCAATGGTGTGCACTAAAACTTATTTTTAAGGCCAATATTTGTTTGACAAAAACACATTCGGCCAATTTTTATATGAACAATTTAATGACTATGTTTTTAAACTGTATTTCTATGCACTAGATTATTTTTTAACAAATATAAGCAAGCAGATTATGCAACTGTACACATCCTTTATAAGCATTTTTCTGAAATGTTCATGTTGCTATTAAGTTGCTACACGAAAAATAGTTATATAAAGAACACAGACCCACATCTTATAGACCCTAGATCTGTCATAAATTTTTTGCCCCTCAAAGAGATTTACTTAGGTGTTAACGTTATCGGAGAAATTACTCGCCTAGCCAGACATCACCCTAAAAAGTGCAATACAAACGTTTCTCGAGCGTAAAGTAAAAAAGTAAAAGTAAAGTTACAGCCTATATGCACGTCCCACTGCTGGGCACAGGCCTCCGCTCATTTCTGAGAGGGTTTTAGGGCAAGTAATTGTCCGCCGCGCTGCCCCAATGCGTGTTTGCGAACTTCACATGTCTTCGAAATATATATTTTTTTCTTATTTCTCTGACATGCAGGTTTCCTCACGATGTTTTCCTTCACCGCCGAGCACGTGGTAAATCAGCACTTAAAATTGCAATTAACAACTTCATTGGTGCCGGCGGGGATCGAACCCAGTTTGCTCGCGTACTGTGAAATTTAAAGCAAGCGCTAACCATCTGAGCTACCACGGCTCTCTCTCTCTCGAGCGTATGCAATTCTTTTTGATTGAACGTTCAAGTCAATTAAAAACACGCTTGCCATTAAATACACTTTTTAAAGATTTAGTCTTTATCTCCTCAACACGTTGTGTATAAAGTTTAGTTCAATAGCAATTATAGTCAATTTCCTGATCTTGCTGATGAAAAATAAATTCCGCAAATTGATGACGAGTACCGACAATTAAAGATTGATAAAGAAGTTGGTGATTTATTAGAATCTGGTAGTAGCAGCAATTCGAATTCTGTTCTAAGTGTTGCCAATGTTTGAGGTGCTATTTGCAAAATGTGAAATTCTAATGGACACTTAAAATATGTATGTATTGCAAATTTCGTAAAGGGACTGCTATGTTTACTAATGTATAACACTGCATGTGAAATAATATTCTCGCAAATAAATTTAATTAAAACAAAAACACGAAACAGATTTATAAACAAACATGTAGCGTCCATCTTGCACGTTATACAAGGGATTGGTGAGCATGGCAATTGCATTGCATTCAAACCAACGTAGGATATGTTAAATCGAATCCATAAATCCATGTATAAAGATAAATAGAATGAAGAATACGATGGTAACTGCAATTAATAATTTTAATTTAATAAAAATATAGCATTTCAATGTGTATTTTTAATTTTCTTAGTTTAATACAGTGGTAAATAAAGTTGGCAGTATTTAGGCATTTTTCACTACAGACTGACAAGATTTGACAGGTTTTTAACCAAAGTTAGGCAGGATCTGTATTTTAAACATGGTCACACTGCTCACGGCCCGCATTTCCTCATCATCACGTTACGTTGCATAGGCCACAATCTTAGTGTCCACTGTCACTACAGTTTAACTCACATTGACCTGCATATTTGTATGTAATCGGTATTTAAAAAACCATGAAAACTTTTTTGATCATGCAATAAAACGATTTGCGCAGTTATAATTTCCGTTTTCAAGTACATACCATAACCTCAAATAAATTTCGTTTCATTTATTCCACGTGAAATTTACTTGTAATATTATTATCTCTGCAAATCTGAAGGCTTATCAAGGCATAAAATTATAATGTTTGTATTTTTTTGCGCGTTCACTTATTTATTTTTCCTTTGCCACAATCATTTTAACTACCTAAAAAATAAAATGTATTTACTACTATAACTAAAATTGCAGTTAAATGTTTGATTAATCGGCACTTTAGTTACGGTCAACGATGAATTGTTACGAACTTTCGCGAAAATGTTTTCGCGCATAATTGTTCTGTAATTGCAAATTGATTTATTTCTTTTGGTAGAGACATCGTACTAATTAGGCTGCTACACTGTTCGATCGTAAAAATATCACAATTCCATAAAATACCAGGGTAAAATAATAGAGGTTACGTATTGAGAACCGGGGACACTTTAATGTTAACGGAGTCATTTCGCTTTAGTTCTCACAGGCCCCGCTTGCCAAACGTGACAACTATGGCAAATGTCTATAAAGAGTAAAATTAAAGATATATTATACATCCCACTGCTGGGCACAGGCCTGATCTCATTTCTGAGAGGTTTTTAGGGCAAGGAAATGTCTGACTAGCTGCCTCAATGCCTGTTGGCGAACTTCACGTCTTCGAAATATTTTCTTTCTTATTTCTCAGATATGCAGGTTTCCTTACGATGTTTATATTCACCGCCGAGTACGTGGTAAAAATGAATTAATAATGTAAATATCTATGAGTGAGATTTACATTACAGATACGAACTTTTTGACAGTAAAGGTGAGAATGAGAAGGCGTTATATTCTTAATCTAGGATATATTATGGTATCGATTTCTTAAATTTACGCGAACACTACACATTGAATAAACTAAATATATTATGGTTCCCCTGCTGTCAACGGTAACTGCTGGCTACGGGAGTCCCCTCCGTGACCCTGGGTGCTGTAAAGCACCCGAAACGTCGGGATAATAATAAAAATAAATTAAAGTAATTAAACGCGATAAAATCCGTAAATAATAGTTTTATTCAATATATTATGGTTCCCCTGCTGTCAACGGTAACTGCAGGCTACGGGAGTCCCCCCGTGACCATGGGTGCTGTAAAGCACCCGAAACGTCGGGATAATAATAAAAATAAATTAAAGTAATTAAACGCGATAAAATCCGTAAATAATAGTTTTATTCAATATGTTATGGTGTCTAGAGGCCACAAGAAACGCTTAACTGACTTGTATGAAATATTCGATTAAAAAGTCTACTAGGTATAAATAAAAATATTTTAGTATAATAAATGTATTTAATAGAATTCGGCCAGAATAAATACTTTATTACGTACGAGCTACGAGTACTATTTAACAGATCACCATGTTGTTTCTTTTACTTTTTAAGAGGCGACAATGAGATACAAATCAGGAGATGGGCAGCAACGTCTTCCTAATAACGACTAAAAAATATAAAACTGCGATTGCCAACCCGCTTGCCAAGCATGGAATTTAAGACCGATTTACACTTCGACAAGTACAGTAGCGAGTTTAGTTACAAGGCAGTTGACAGTAAACGGTTAAGTGGGCAGTAGCGTTCAAACAATGTCTTCGTGGCGAGTTTAGTTAAGGACATTAGTTCATAGAGTTTGTTAGAGTATGACGTTTCAAGACTACAGAATGTTTATGGTTTTCGTTTAAGATGGTTCCAGGATTACGTCAAGACTTAAATGATCCAGTCAGAGAAGTATTAATGGTTGTTGTTAAAGAAGTTTTTAATAATTTTCATGAGTGCAGCACTTCGAGCAGGTTTAATTTTACAATTTGAACTTCTACTATTATATAAACATTCGTATTCTAGATACTCCTGTACAAATTTATACGTGATATCTTCCGTCAATTTTAATTAAAACTCAATATAAAACGTATAAATATTCAATAAACAGTATCGTACAAACTTTATGGCGAGTTTCATTATAGAAGTACAATTGTATGTTTTGGCGCGCAAACGTTGCGTCCTGTCAACATATGCACTGAACTAAACTCGCTCGTTTACACGAACGGCGAGTTTAGTTGCGGGTGGCGGGAGACGCGCGGGAGGGCAGCACTTCGCACTTAACTCGCCGAAAATAGCTCGGCCGGCTATCCCGATCAACTTAATCGTTAACTTGCTACTTAACTCGCTTATTGCCGTTCAAACGAGGTTCAAACTTAACTCGCCAGGTTCGCAAGTTAACTCGCTACTGTACTTGTAGAAGTGTAAATCGGTCTTTACGGCGAGTAGCCCTAATATGAGGCAGGCAATCTATGGAGCAGGCATATGTTCAGCAGTGGACTTTGTTCTTTTGTTTTACAATAAAATTATATTACTTTATACCGACGCATTACAGATTAAAATTCAAACTGCAAAAAAATATTTGTTGGATCACATCCAATTACGTTTAATAAAATATGAGAAGGTAGGGTTGCATGACAAGTTTTACTTGCGGTTAATTTTGCGGCGCTGTATATATACAATGAACTGACAACTGACCTCTCAGGGGATAAAAATGGCCAACGGAGTATCAACATATTTTATCTCTCTCTGCTATAAAATATTACTCACAAACATTATTTATTTGGATATGAGCAGAATGCGATATTTTTGTTTCAAAGATAAAGTGTTGAACGACTAAACTGTTCACTGTTTGTTAAAGATTAAAATATCTATATATTATGTGACTATGTGAATAATGACTAATTTCAAATATTTAAGGCCAATTAAAATTAAGTCTAAATTTTTGTTACTTAACGATTTCTGATATTCACGCGAACACTACACATTGATTAAAACTACTATTACGGATTTTTTTGATTTTTAATTCCCGACGTTTCGGGTGGTTTCTTGCACCAATAGTCACGGAGGACCGAGGTGACTGACGTCCCGATGTCAGTGTTAACCCGGAATACCTTCAACTTTTAAATTATTATTTATGGTCTGATCTACGCAGAATGAACTGTGTCTTGAAGTATTGCAGTGGTACGCTTGGGTTTATTTTAATTCTATTAATTGCAGATTCCCAAGCAGGTGGTAGTAATTGCTACTGAACATGTATCAAAAATTCAGAATATAATATTGTCAATAAGTTATAAAGTGCTTTAATAAGTATTAATAAGCTTAAGGTGATGCTTTTGACTGTGTTTTTGGAACTCAGTGACAATATAGTCTTTCGATATTAATTTATAATAATAACGTTTAACTATCCTCGGAGATATTGGGTTATGTACAGAAAAAAAAATGTTTGAATCCATAACCTTTTTTGAAGTCAACTAAAAATTGATGGAAAAATCTAATTAAAAAAAATGCATAGACTCTTTAAATGCTAATAAACAAGGAGTTGACAAGCCATTGTTTCTTAAGGTACTTCCATCTTTTTCAGTTTGAATATTGTGCATTACATTAATCACGTGTGGTACTGGTACATCATAATACAACAAAAATAAGTCAAATAGTTTACTAATACTATTTTAAACCCCATTGATCAGTATTCTGAAACAGCTATTGCTGCGACCATAAAATGGTTTGCCATGTGCTGTGTTCACTTTATTAATATATTTTTGAACTAGAGCAGCAGATGATTGGTGGTAGTGATATGTCTTACAATCAGAGTTCTTAATAATCCCGTAAAGGTTCATTGTTGGACAGGGATCGCTTCCCTGGTAAGAATTAGCACTAATCGATAAGCATGGCGAACGAATTGGCGATTGCCGTTCTATATATTTTACACCTTTGACGCGGCTCGCCATCGCCGGTCTGGGTATTTCTCGCCTAGCGTACACAGATGGTTTGACGGCCAACTGACAGAAGACAAGATCTTTTCAGCACATCCCAGTCGCCTCTTACGATACCACACCATATGTCAGCATCACATCATGCGAATTATCTAGCTCCCCAGTACCAGCTCTTTCCACTTAACCGCATCCAGCGCAGAGCAGCCCGAATCGTTGACGACCGAGTGCTTGCCGATTGGCTCGATTCACTGGCGCTGCTAAGAGATGTTGCATCTCTTTGTATTTTCTTTCGCATATAACACGGGGAGTGATCTGAGGAATCGTTCGTTCGGAATGTTTCGTGAACGCACTACGCAGCAAAAGTCCCCGTACCATGCACACCATTTGGATGCTTGGCGGTCCACCACTGTACGTTTCACAAGGAGTTTTCTTCCGCGTACGCTCGACCTCTCTGTGGAATAGTTTACCATCGGCGATTTTTCCGGACCGATATGACCTAGGGACCTTTAAGATAAGAGCTTACTCCTTTCTAAAGGGCCGGCAACGCACCTGCAATTTCCCTGGTGTTGCGGTTGATCATGGTCGGCGGTAGTCACTTAACATCAGGTGAGCCGCATGCTCGTTTGCCCCCTCTTCTATAAAAAAATATCTAAATACATTAAATTAAGACAGATATTCTTGAATAATTTTTATTTCACTATTGTAGAAAAGATTTATTCACATGAGAAACTGTACATTGTGTCTTAATGTAGGACCACTTTTCGCACGGTCTTAAGTTCCTAATCTTCCAACAGTCTACTAATGCATAGATAGGCTTTATATTAAACCAGTAATTGCAAATTCACACGAAAAAAAAGGCGGTTATAGCTTGGTATTTTATTTTTTAATTTGATAACGAGTTCCTTTTTCCTTACAAAACATTAGAAAAATTTTCGTTTCTAATTTTGTTGTAAATAATTTCAGTAATTAAAAGATTATAATCCTAATGTAGATTAATTTTCGATAAATCTATTCTTCTGTTTACGACTAATCAATATATAATTTGGTGTAAGAGTGGTTATCTATTACACCATTTCGTTCCATGGGTTTCGTAAGGGGCGACTTTCGGAGGGGGGAAAGACCTCGATAAATGATAAATTGCAATATCCAATTTACCAAACGTAAAAATACCCAGAAGAAACGGTTTATCTATAGCAGGACAAACATCCAGACCCGGAACAATTATTTGTAGGCCATACAAGTAGGTACTTGTTCCGTGCTGGATTCAAACCCGTGGCCCTCAGCGTCGCAATTCAATATGACAGCGCAATGTCATCGCTACAGCCTAATTTTTGGTATTACTCGCAACGATGCTAGTATAATAGTAATAGTGGGTAAGTTCTTGCCTTTCTGTCTACTTTGACACCTTTACTTCTAAAAAAAAACATTTTTTTTAATATCATTTATGTTGAGTATATTAAGATTATTCCGAGAAAAAAGTGTGTTATGTAATATTTTCTTATGCCATCGAGATACTGAAATTTTGATTCAGTTTTAATTAATTATATGATCAGAAAATTATTTTGTATAAGTATGTACATTTCCAATAGTCGTTTTGATCTCGAAATATTAAGTAAGTTATAGTTAGTTAGCAAATATGTCGTCTGCTACTTAATTTTGAACTTAGTTTCAAAAGCATTTAAAAAGATTTTGAGCTAATTGATATGTAGAGAGTGATTTCATCAGAATTGTTTTATTAGCTAGTTGATGTAGATTGCACATGATTACATTAAACATATTATCTTCCGCAGCCGTTACATCATCACGTGGAAACCCATTGCCATGTTAATTATCCCGTGCTTTGACCTTGACAACAACCTACATTAAATTCCTAATGCACTGTATTTTCATTGTAATTTACGCTGAAAACCATTTAAATCATCATCACACATAACAAAAGAGTACTTATTCCACGCGAAACGAAGTCACAGACTCAGCTTGTATTTATTTATCTTTTTTGTCACTATTCCAAAAAATTATATCTTTTATTAAAATACCAAACTACTTTTCTTGCTGAAATCGTTAGATCATAAAAATAAGACTGCTTAAATTATCTGTGAACTAATTTAATATAACTTGCTCCATTACTAGCAATATCTTTTAAAGGACTTTGTTACGTGCACACAAATCGTACTTAAAACTTTCTCCATAACCCCTTCAGGAGTGGTGCTTCCCCTCATTCGCCGTGGGGCATATATGGGAGGCCTATGTTCAACAGTTGACTTTTGTAGGCTGTGACGGTAATTGATAGTACATTGACAAACACCCACACCTGGGATAATTATTTTGAGACCATAAAATACTTGTTTTGCGAGAATAGAACCCGGGACCCGAAGTGTCGCAAGGATGTATCTATTATTTTTCGTAAAATCCTTACGTTTTTGACTGGTACTGAATTACGTTAATTTTTTGATACAGACGCTTTGCTTTTGAATTGTAGCTTCCGCAATTGTTATGCTATTTAGGAAGTTCATATCTTCCTTATGTTTGAACGCATTTATAATTTTATTATTAAACACGTTTTATTTTATGAAATTCGATAGGCCTGTGGTGGTAAAATATATTTGTATTATTATTTATTACCATTTAACAAATTGCCTGAGTTGACTTAAAATTTTTATATTTTTAAATATTTAACTTCTTTTACTATATTTTTTTAACTATACTTGGTAGTAAGACTATTTTCTGCTTGGGTCCGTATGGATCTGGGCCTCGTTTCTATTTCCGCCAACAGTGCGTGCACTGCTGTGTTCCGAGAGGAGTTCCTTTTTTGCCCTCAGTAATGACAACGCATCTGTGGCGTTCTTTTTTAGTTGGTTGCAGGTATCCTCGGGGAGCAGTAGCCACTTACCATCAGGTAGACTGTTATTTCGTTTGTCACTTATTGTTGTGGGAATAACCGTCTAAACATGATGTGCGTGCGTGTTCGTGTGATTTTGAATACATGTTAAAGTTATGTGTCGCATGCAGTCCAACAACGTTGTGAAATTAATTTTGTTAACTAAGCGGACAAATAGCCATTAGGTGGAGTTATTCACATAAACTTGCATTATTCGTGAACTAAAAAATAAGCAAATTAATGTATACTAGTGAGCGATCAGTGATCGAAATTCGACTACTATTTATAAAACTTTTAGGTTTGTATATTTTACGGGGTTATTTTGCATAAAACCGGTCAAATTAGCAGTGAAGGTTCAAAATAAGTTATATATAGTTAAGCAAATAGCGAAGAAAAAATAAATAAGAGAAATTTTTCCTAAGATACAGACTTGTCTAGTTTGGGAATCAGAGTCTTCACTCTATTATTGTACTTTTATTTGAATAAATGATTATTATTATTATTATTATTATTATTATTCTGTCCTATTTGATATTTTTAATTTAAAACGCGTGGTATTGCATTATTTGACCTGAATTTACTGCACACATTCGTAAGGGTCGATCGGTAGTCAAAAACGCTGTTGCTAAATAATTTTAAATAAAAAAAGAAGCCTTATTTACTCGTATTTTCAAAAAGTGCAATAACGTAAGTACATCGTTATTTATATATTTGAAGTTAAGTTTAAAATTTGACTACTGTTTGAAAAAAACCCTGTATATACTGGTACATATCTATTTTCCATATTATCTATACTTTCAACAGCTTATTAATATATACAACGTAGATGACAAATATGTATACAAAATACCACCTACTAATTCTTTTATTTAAATGTAAATATTTAAAATAAAATAAAATTTAAGTATGCAAAAAAAACGAAATTACTATATCCTTCGCCAAAGCAGTGGTGGTGAGCCAGAGGAGGTGCTGGAGGTACGAAGGTGGATTAAACGACAGGAACGACTTAACGCTTTAGAGACTTAGCGAGGCCTACATTGCGAAGAGTGTCATGCGCATAAGTTAGTTATCGGAGCAGTCCTAACCCACTTCGAAGCCTGGATGCAGAATGAGACTGGAAAACTTACCGACTAACATAGATAATTACTGGACATGGGTCTTTCGGTAATTATCTGTGTAAGATAGGACGCGAAACGACGGTAAACCGTTTCCACTATGGTGGGAGTGACCAGAATTCATACGCACACATTATGTCCAGCATTAGCACCAGAAAGGCGGATCCTATCGACTGGGATCTATGCCTGCCAGCAGTCGTGTCGGCGATGCTGAACGGTGGCACGGCCGTTGGCCGCTTTTAGTGAGCCCGCGGTGACTCAGAAAGAAGCTGCTGAGAGGGAACAAGAGAAGAGATATCAAACAAGAGAAGACATGTGGGAGCTGGTGCGCCTCGCCTCTTGTACTTGTTACCAACTTAGGGTAATCAGGGTCCCCCCTCCGATCACCCAGTAAAACCCGGCACCAAGTAGGATGTTGTTCGACTTGGCCCTGAAACATTGTAACATTTTCGCGGGGCTTGGGAGTTCAGAAGCATCCCCTGAGCAGAATTAACAGTACCTAGTAGTGGAGGGGGCGCGATCACATTTCGTATGGGAATATCGTGACCCATCGTCGACGACCTCCGTGAGGTTATAATCAGTATGAGTCCGACATAGACTTCCTGTTTGCCACTGGAATAACCGGGTATTCAGGAGGATTATTTCACGTAAAAAAGGGTCTACCGTAACCGTACCTTGGATGGAGGTGTGAAAAACTAAAGCTTCTAAATCAACGCAATCAAAAGATATGGCCATTTATGTTAAATATTTAGATACTTGCTCACTCATCAAAACCTATAGGCTACTTTCTGCTAATTTAAAATCATGAAGAAGCAAAGTATCACTAGCACAAGTAAAGCAAAAGTCTCGGAATTTGTTAATTTGTAGTTATAACACATAAAAAATATTTTGCGATTACTAACTTACGTTTGCAGTTGGGGAAAAAGGAAATTTTTACAGATAACTAAAAGTTAATACATTTAAATCAAGTATTCCTGAAATAGTCAAAAGCAAACAGTTCGCTCAGTGTATAAATCAACACATGGTTGTATATCTTTTGTTTCCACCACACATGAAGGACAAACACGTGTGATGAGAATATATTAAAAATACGATCTTATCAAAGCATTCTAATGGGTTTGATTTACTTGTAAAACAACTACGATACTAGTTTTTCCTTATCTGTTAGTTATGAGTTCCACAAGTAGTAATAGGTTTAAGCCGGTTTTTCGATCGTCAGACGAAATATCTAATAACAATCTATCTAACGAATAAAATTATTAGGCTGATGAACTGTTGAATAATTAATTCTCTATTTTCATTGGCTATTCAAACGATGTGGACTACAACACTTGTTTTTTTTATAGAATAGACGTGACAAACGAGCACACAGTCCACTTAATGGTAAATGGACGCTGTGGCCCATAGACATCTTTATCGATTAAGAATCAAAACGCAGATGCGTTGTCACCCCTGAGGACTAAGATGAATGTCTCGCTTCCAAAAAAAAAAGGTCTCCGGATCTCTACACTCACCATACGAAACACAACAGTATTAAGCTGCTATATTACACTGGTATTTTGTGTGAGCGTGGTCCTTCCCGGTCGAGCCCACAGATTCGTGCTACAATATTAATATAGCTGGAACATGACTCGTACTTCTGAGGGTTGAAACGAAACTAGTGCCACAAACAAACGTTAGATTGACATACAGAATTATATAGACTATATAAGATTAGATAAACTATTACAATTTTCTATGAGGGAAAACGTTACTATTAAATATCAAGGTTCAGTTCTATGTAGTTATTGTTTGTGTAGTTTGTTTTAATCCAATCTTATTTAATAAATAATCCTATTGGGAGCAAAGAAAAGAGAGTGTATGGTACCTACTCATAACACCGTTATGTTTGCAGCGAGGCTGCTTGTGACCTGGACAAAGCACGAACAACTAAAACCTTGCTTGTGAACTATGTTATGTATTGGGAACTTTTATAATATAATAATAATAATACATATAATGTCCTCCAGACCGAATTTCGGCCACGGCGGCCTGCCTCAACGGAGGCTAGCCATCGACGTAGGACAGGATTATAGTGCCCAAGTGTATGCGCAAGCACAGGTGCACTCTCTATTCCCTCACTCTCATAATCCGATGGGACGGTAAACCGACACGACCGGAGAGAGATCAGGCGCAGGACCAACGGCTTTACGTGCTTTCCGAGGCACGGGGGTGAGACACCGCCAACTTCCTGACTCTGGGCAACTACTGAGCATTTCTTGACGGAAAAACTCAATAATTAGTTTTGGGAACTTTTATACAGACCTACTCGAGTGTTATACTGACAAATCGCACACATTACTCTTGTTATTAGAATCTATTATGCTGGAAAAACATGCAAATTTATAAACGATGAAGTATAAAAATCTTATTAAAGTCGCTCTAGTCGCATATACTATCATAATATCCTATACAATACAAGGTCGCTATTCGCTAGGCATTGTTCCCCTGAAAAGATGCAATATTTAGACAATAGATTGAGTAAACTTTTTTCGTCAGAATACTCTAGCATGTTACTTTGTCAAAATTCAGTCTTCCAACGACTAGTTAAATATACTTTACAAGAGAGCAATTTGCCTACCACCGATACTGAATCTGAAGCACACAATGAAACTTAATTTTTACTTGGTTACGTTAGAATTTTTTATTACTGTGTTCTAGATATTATTTCTTAAATATATTTGATTATTCTCAAATTTAATATGTGTGTCGTACGACTATTTCTGGCTTATAAACCTTATAAATGTATTTTTTTCTTTCTTTCAATATACGAGTACTTTTAATGCGGGTTCATAGTCTATATAACATTTTTTTACGTGGTAGAGCCATGCTGCAATTATATTAGTAGTATAGTTGTAGCACGAATGGGTCGGCTCGACCGGGGAAGGACCACGCTCTCACAGAATACCAGCGTGAAATAGTAGCTTAATGCTGCTGTATTTCGTATGGTGAGTGTAGAGAACCGGAGACCCTTTTTACTGGAAATGAGGCATTCCATCTCAGTCCTCACGGGTGACAACGCATCTGCATTTTGATTTGTAATGGAAGATAGATGTAGATGTCTATGGGCCGCAGCAACCACTTACCATCAGGTGGACTGTGTGCTCGTTTGTCACCCTATCCTATAAAAAAAAAAGTCATAAACATAACACAAACACTCACGCCTGTCATCCAAAGGGGTAGGCAGAGACTACAGACTTCCATTTGGTACGATCCTGACACACCCGTCTCGCTTTCTCCACATCCCTACGCATACATGCACGTCGGTTAACGGTACTCCTAATTTGGCCCATTTTCAATATATCGCCAATTTGGTCGATAAACTTTCAACTAGGACGTGCCTTTCCGACTCTGCCGTTCACTTCTGCAACATAAATTTGCTTTGTCACACTTTCCTCATTCATTCTTTCCACATGACCAAACCACCGAAGCATTCCTTTCCTAATCCTGGTCACAACATCATCTTGCAAACCACACTCTTCTCTTATCACACAATTTCTCACACTGTCACTCAGATTTATCCCTAACATACTCCTTAACGACCGCATTTCTACTGCGTTTATTCTACTCTCGTGTTATTTCTGCCACACCCAACTTTCACTACCATACGTTAAAGTAGGGACCAACACAGCATTGTGAATTGCCATACGTGCCTATTCTGACACATTCTCACTTTCCACAATAGAGTGTAGGGCCCCATTAATTCTATTTCCTATATAACATCACCGAATAATTATATGATCATTATCTGTCGCAACGAACCGAGTCTTCTCAATTGTTCGATTTTGAATCGATTTATCTCCTTTTATTGTGTTCTAGCTGTGCCCCGCGACTTCAGCCGCGTGGAATTTATTACGATTGAATTTCATGGGTTTATTTTTTTACGTGGAACACTTTTTGTTTTGATTAAAACTACATTTTGCGGATTTTATCGCGTTTAATTTTAATTATTTTTATTTTTAATTCCCGACGTTTCGGGTGCTTTCCCGCACCCATTTTCACGGGGGACTGAGGTGACGGACGTCCCGATGTCAATGTTAACCCGGACTTTTTATTTTTCTAAAAAAATTTAGCCTAAGTTAATCCTTATAATATCAGCTATCTGCCAGTGAAAATCGCGTCAAAATCGGTCCATCCATTTCAGAGATTAACCAGAACAAACTGACAACAGACAAAAATTTCGAATATTGTTTTTTTTTTTTGTTATAAGTACCGTAAACTTTTATATGCATTTAGTAAAAAGCTGTTTTACCAACAGATACTTCAATTTTATTTATTTGTATAGATTATAAGTCATATAGGTTTATAAGTAACACTGTTTACATTTATATTTGCGGAATAGGGTTTAATACCTAAAAAGGTGCGAAAGGGATGTAGTTACAAGTATAAAAGTACATATTACTTACTAGATCTTTAAATTAATGAGTCTATTTAGACTTAACATATTTGTTTCACACAGTTTATGAATTAAATCATATTAAAATAATATTTACCCATCGTGGCAGATTTTACTGTTGTCATCATTAACTTCACTCAGATAAACATTACATGTACAAAAAAGAGAAATTGTAGACGATTGTGAAACCAGATTTCACCAGTAACACCTACTCATGTGGCTTATCGGACATGAATTCACAAATGCCGTGAGACGCTATCGGTCTGAATAAGAGGTCGGAGGACGAGCGTACGTGCTTTTTTGATTTTTCCGTTTTTAAACGAACTGAAATGTTTGCTTGTCTTTTATGAAATATATATATATATATATATATATATATATATATATATATATATATATATATATAATGTGTGTGTCGGTCAGTTACCCGGGGTGTTAGTATCAAGAGATACAGTAACATTAATTTAAAATTCCCCAACACTATGATAATTTGAGACGCCTTGCCGTCATAGTACAGGTAGCTCGGGCTACAATCTAAAGCTACATTAGAAATTACCATTAGTTTAAGTAGTTTTTCACGCTCGTGGCGCGGTCTATTTACCTACTAGGTAATAGGACCCTTTTCTATTTAGGAGTCCACTAGATAGGACTCAAGCTTTTACTTATTTCTGCAGCCAAGCAGCAGTGCCTGTTCTGTGTTCCGACCTGAAGGGCATACCACCTTAGCCCTCAAAAGTAATTATCTTATAGAGGTTAAACACAATAATACGTAACCTTCTTTGTCCGAGGATGATTGCAAAGTCCATAGGCTGTAAAATTGTTTACCACTTACGCTTTATAAAAAAATGGTCTTTGAAAAATACAGGATTAAGAGAATCGATTATTGTTTTAAACATTATTACTAATGTACTCGTGGTCTACAATAACTCGCACGCAACGGCCTAGTTTACTATCTCTGTAATTAACGGTTCGAACGAACGCGAGCTTATTGTTTCCATATTTGTAGGCTGTTAACAGAGTGAGATGAAATTAAAAAAGGCTGTTGTCCGAATTTCGTTGTAATTGGACAATGATTAGAGTTATCCCTGTTCTCGTTAAGCTAAAGTAGCTATCTTCGGAATGACGAAATTTGAGTTGAATTCCTGTTTAAACGACTTATAAATTGCTTTTTTATGCTTATATTGATATAAAACCCTGCCCGAAATTAGTACAAGCTTGTGCCCAGCTTATGTTGGCTGGTACTTTAAATTTTATATTACACAAACAGCACTTTCTGTCGCTTTAACATGTCTATCGTAAATGTAAAGTTGAGTCTACAATTGTATTGCATGATTTCTTCGATTTTGGTAAACGAAAGACAAATTATTGGTTATCCGGTATGGTTTTACTGCGAGTGACACTCTGGCACTTTATTCTAATTTGCCAACGATCCTATTGCATAGGTAACGAGAAGGTTTGAACTAGGTATGCTTCACGGAAGCTGTTATTGTAACGCTATGATATTATGCATTAGATATTTTAGATTCATTGGAAGTTGTCCCCGTAGTCGAATTCATCCGAATAAGAAAAGGACTACGAAGAATCTGTTTTATAAGGAATCGAAATTATCATTTTCTACTTGAGTCTAATCATGATGACTGCCAATTCACGATCCTCAAAAAAATGAGAACGAAAGTGATTACGTCAGAACATTGAATGTTAAAATTCTTGCCGTGTCATACGAGTGCAAAATTTTAACGCACAAACGATACTTACTTGTCGTGGTACAACTTATGTAAATACTGATAACATAAACTACGCGATAGCCGACGAAGAATTTGTGAAGTTTTCTGTAATGCTGTATTGCGCGTAAAGCAAAATCAAAACGAATTGATTATTAGTAGGTACTGTTTTGGTCTGCTTAGCACATACAAATAAAAAAAAATTATTACCTACACATAAATTGGACGGATTTAATGTGTTTTCACCGTCTTCAAAAAGGAAGTTCTCAATTCGTCTAGGTATTTAGCTATTTAGTTAACTTTTATACGTGGTAGAGCTACGCCGCAGCTATATTATGGTTATAGCACGAATGGGTCGGCTCGACCGGGGAAGGACCACGCTCTCACAGGATACCAGCGCAAAATAGCAGCTTAATACTGCTGTGTTTCGTATGGTGAGTGTAGAGATCCGGATACCATTTTTTACTGGAAACGAGGCATTCCATCTTATTCCTCAGGTGTGACAACGCATCCCTGTTTTGATTCTTGAACGAAGATAAATGTATAGGTATGTCTATGAACCACAGCATCCACTTAACATCAGGTGGACTGTGTGCTCGTTTGCTACCTTTATTCTGTAAAAAATGATGTTCTCAATTCGTCTGTATAATAAGTATATATTTCTCATTTATATTTGGTCGTTACTTATTTGTTTATGATCCGATTTTAAAGATTTTTCTTATATATGTAACTATATAAGAACTATGAACTTGCTGGTTCTTATATATGTAACTATATAAGAACCAGCAAGAAACACAGCGGGACTTTTGTAAAGCGCTTATTACACTATACAATTTTTAGGAAATCTAATTAGGAAATAGGAAGGTGTAATCGTAGTTAGAACAGTTAGGATCCGATTTAGTCAAATTGGAGGTCCCAATCGCAGTACTTCCTAAATTGTTTACAATTTAGGACAGTGTAATCGCAACGTTACGATTTAGAACAACCAGTCGACGCCCGCGCTTTGATACAAGCGGATGTCTTGAAGTTTTGATAGAAGTCTGATATCAGAGAGCAGTACTTTAAATCTTAATATTAATTTCCGGTGACTATAAAACGTAATGTCACCATCAAACATTCTTTGGTACTCACACTTTATCGAAATATCGTGACTTTTTCAATATGTTTCGATACCAAACTTAACAAATATTCAAACTGTTTATAGATGGTAGAACCATGCTGCAGTTATATTAGTAGTATAGTTGTAGCACGAATGAGTCGGCTCGACCGAGGAAGCACCACGCTCCCACAGAATACCAGCGTAAAGCGTTTCGTATGGCGAGTGTAGAGAACCGGAGACCCTTTTTACTGAAAACGAGGCATTCCATCTTAGTCGTCACAGGTGACAACACATCTGCATTTTGATTTGTTATCGGAGATAGATGTAGATGTCCATGGGCCGCAGCAACCACTTACCATCAGGTGGGCTGTATGCTAGTTTGTCATCCTGTCCTATAAAAAAACTGCTTAGAATCTAAAAATATATACTTAATTATATTCATATTGGACAGTTTTTTCTCAATCACAAGTACTCTTTTCTCTTCTTTTAATATCCATTGTTCCCACCATGGCTAAGGCAAGTCCTATTTTCTGCTGTTTTAATAAATACGGCGCCGTCGATCAAACGTGCAACCCCGTCGATACTTCTTTACGAATGCGGTTCGTCACGATTTAGAATCCAATTTAGTGTAGTGTGATCACTAGCTTCCAATTTAGGTTCCTAATTAGATTTCCTAAAAATTGTATAGTGTAATAAGCGCTTAAGAAATGATTCACTCTATAATATTTTACACAATTAGTAGGTATATTAAGTTTAGAAACAGCATGGTAACGATTACCTCATTCCTAGAGGTTATTATCCATAATGTATTTACTCTTTAGTAGTATAATAAGCCTTACTAAAAACCTTCTTATAGATAAGCCTTGAATATTTCTGAGAGTTTGTTGTTCTCTTTAAAGTTGTGTAACTGATATAACTAACTTGTCCTTGACAATGATAAGCAGATACGTAATAAGGGTAATAACATAATGTAAAATAGTAAATAAAAAAGACACGAAAATAATGAACGAATTAACTGTGAAGAACACATAAACCGAATTTTGTATAATGTAAAACAAGTCAGTCACTACTTGTGAAAAATTACCAATGCCCGTAAGCAAAATTATCGATTCGCGCTCGGTTCGCAACAGTAAAATAGCTGAATTATTTATGAACAGCTTGTTCTCCGCAACTTGAATATACCTATAACTTCTTTTTTACTTGCTCAGAGCACAGATTAAGGCATGACGTAGTCCTCTCCATATTGAAATTGTAAGCATCTCAAGATGAATTTCAGAAGAGCTCTTCGCAAATAAGGTTCAAATCTCTTTGCTAACTTAAACCGTAACAGTACATGAAGTAAAAAATAAATAAAGAAGTTAGGTGCAGGTCTTTGCACCGTGAATTGTGTTATTCTTTATATTTGATTCGGTGACTAAATGGCATTATTATAATTTTTGAATTTTAATTTTTATAGGGATTTTAGAACATAACAAATTATAACGTAAACATTATAACGTAACAAATAGATTATTTTGAGTTTACTCTTTGGTTGTCGAAGGAAAAGTATAGCAGTAAGCCTCAAAGCCGTGCCGACTACCTACTGCAGCGGAGAGTACCTTGAAGGAACAGGAAGCGTCGAGTCGTCCCAATGTTGTAAAGCTAACCTAGTTAGAAGAGGTGAAGAATGCACACGTATGTTCTTCAGGAAGGGTTCCTAAAGAAGATGGGGACAAACTTGTACATTTTCGAAGGTTAAAGGTTTCCTTAACCTAACCTTTGGTTTGTATACACATATGACATTAGTGTCGGTAGCCTTCGTTTATTGTTCGGTGCATATGCGTCATGTGGCGCAGTGCCAGCGTCGCCTCAACTCCTTTTCAATACATAAATAATGCTGATAACGGTTATTTGGTTGGGCTGACCACAGCGACAACTTCGGCAGTGATCAACCACCGCATTACAGATAAAATATGGCGTGCCACAAATGTAAGTATTATCATAAACGCTCTTAATCACCCTAACAAACGCAAATTCCTACTAATGTAGACTCGAAAACCAATAGTTTACTGTGATTAAAATTTTGGTTTCCGCTAGGATCCCTCAGGACCCCAATGTCTGCAACTTTACAAGGCGTAGGTTCGGCCGCACATGGAATACTGTTTCCATCTCCGGGCTGGGGGATGGTAAGTGAATGCTGTGGCCCATAGACATCTACGTTCATCTTCAATTAAGGATTCAAAATGCAGATGCGTTGTCAGTCCTGAGGACTGAGATGGAATGCCTCGTTTCCAGTAAAAAGGGTCTCCGGTTCTCTACACTCACCATATAAAACACAGCAGCTATTTTACAAACAAACCTTTTTTTTTTGTTTGTTTTAACTCATAAATAAAAAGCTTGTGAACTATCATCCAGACCCAGAACAATTATTTAAAGCCATACAAATACTTGTTTCGTGTTTCAGCACAAGAGCCGAATACTTGCCCATTACACTACCGAGGCAGCCTAAGGCTAGATCTTATTAAAACAATTCCTAGTTAGTGCCACAAAACAGTAACTCATACGAAATGTCGAGTGTAACACGATTCAATTACAAGGTTATTTGTGCGCATAGATAACAAGGCTAATCAAACATCAGATCAAGTTTTGAAATCTCCGAGATTTTATTACCTATTTCATTTATTGGATATCGGAGTTATTTATTTAGTAACATTATCACCGTCTAATATTAACATTTCAAATATTTTGGTCGTTGTCCTCTGCATTATTTAAATAAATTTCATGTTATTAATAAAATCTTTATTTTCGTCATGGTTTTGCGAGCGGTGAATGGAATTTAATTTATTCATGATACTGCAAATGCCCGTAAATTCGGGATATAGGAAGGACGTGAAGGAATGCATGTGCACCCACCTGGACTTCCGCTGATCTGCCTCGTGTCTCGATGGCTGCTGGCTCTGTTCACACTTATCAACTTCACGGATAATCTTCACAGATAATCACGAAATTTCACCAATCACTTTATAATATATGCTCGTATAATTCAATATCCAAATTACACAAGGGCGGGAGCGATGACGCGAGATATAAGCGATGCGGTTGGTTAAGAGTCTTCTCAACTTGTGTGAGCCCCGTTAACTAAAATGCACATGCTGGGCATAAAAAGGTGGTAGACAGGAAACTCGGAAATGGGGTTTGCAGTAATCTTATTGGATAATAATTAACGAATCATCTTATAAACGTTAGGCGATAGTGCAAAGTGGCGCGAACATCCCCCTGGCCTTGAGGTATCCTCAACTAGCAAGTAATATATATATATATATATATATATATATATATATATATATATATATATATATATATATATATATATATATATAGTAGAAAATACTTATATAGTAGCGAAATGAAGCGACGTTATGACTTAGGAATTAAAACTAAATATACAAACGATAATGCAAAATTAACTATATATTAATCACTGTGTTGGTAAAGGACACAGTTTGATAAGAGGGCGTTTTAAAGTGGAATTCTTATGTTTAACTTGCGCAACGCGTACCACACCAGCCTTACCGGGAAACAATTCGGTGACAACGCCTAGAGGCCACTGAAGCGGTGGATTATTATCCACGTATATTAGAACAATTGTTCCTACAGAAATGGCGGTAGCGTTCTTATTCCACTTCACTCTACTCTGTAATGTATGTAAGTATTCGAATCTGAAGCGTTTCGAAAAAGACTGAACTAAAGAATCTATTAAAGAAAAGGGTGATAACAGATTAATACGTTCCTTGCTTAAATTTGCAGCCGGTAAGCATTCAAGTGGTTTTAATTTGAAAATGTGCGGGTGTAAGTGGAAAATCCTGCAGATCATATTATATTATTTAAGAAAAGTTATCCGGTAATAAATAAGACTGTATTTGCGAAATACGGTTAGCAACAAAGGTGTTGAACGTATGCGGTGAAGAACACGCCCAACAGAGCGCGACTTCCGAATCTGAAAACGCATAAATGTTGTCGATCGGATGCTTCAATGACAACGAATTGTAAACGGTGCGTACTAACTTAGCGAGCAAAACCAAGGCACACAACTCAAGCCTGGCTAAAGTTATAACCTTTAAGGGGAAATATAACCTCAAATGGCTTAGCAAGATCCTCCGTTATGCCGAAAGTATTGCAGCATTAATTTTGAAATAAATATATGGTAAAGTTGAGAATTAATGTTAAAGTTTATGTTAGACGAAAACACGGTTCCGTAAAATTACAAGCGAGCGGTTGCGGAGAGGATAGCGCGTTTGGTACAAGTGACCGGTGGCGGCGAAACAAGAAAGGAAGACTTATCGGTAGCGGGATACCAACGAAGGCCTAAATTTTTTAAAATGTCATTATCATCAAATGATACAGAGTCTTATTGACGATGTAATGCTGGTATATGTTGTAAAAGCTCCTTGCAGTTACTTGTCCACTTAACCATATCGAATCCACCTCGGCGAAACATTTGGATTAGTTGAGTGGCGATGTTGACTGCGTTATTGACGCAAGGCGCGGAGGAAACGAGGTCATCCATATAAGTATCCCTTTCTAATACAGAAGCAGCAAGGGGATATGACTCCCTTTCGTCAGCGGCTAACTGGCGTAAAGTGCGAAGTGCGAGGAAAGGGGAAGAGCGTAATCCGAATGTGACGCTATTGAATTTATACGTTCGTATAGCTTCTTCTGTAGAAAACCGATATAAAATGCGTTGAAAAGCGCGATGGGATTTTTGGACTTCTATACACAAGTACATTTGCCTAACATCCGCAAAGAAGGCGATGCGATATACTCTAACGTTTAATAAAATATTAAAAATATCTGTAAATTTTTTCCCGTGTGCAAAATGTCATTCAAAGAAATATCGTTATCCGACTTAGCACTAGCGTCTAAAACGATCCGCAACTTCGTTGTACTTTTATCATTCCGTACGACAGGGTGATGTGGCAAATAAAAACAAGGCTGAATACAATCATTATCAGAAACAGCGGATAAAATACCCTTATTAATGTACTCCCAAATAACAACATTGTATTGATCGCGAAGATCGGGATATTTGTTAAAGCGTTTTACTAAGAGTAAGAGGCGTTGTTTTGCGTTCATTAAAGAGTCACCCAATATGTCGGGCCTTTTCTTAAATGGCAAGGCGACCACATACCGTTCGTCGTTTTGGCGGTAAGTAGTAGAAGTATAAATGTCTTCACATTCCTGCTCATCACGACTCAAATATATTTTTTGCGGAGTTCTTCAATTTTCCAAAATTATCCATTATGTCATTAAGACAATTTTGATTTAAATTTATGTCGTAAGAACAGCAAACAAAGGAACGCGGGGAATGATGTGATATAGCGACTTCAGCATCACCCATAATAATATATCAGAGTGATGTTTCTATGGCACTACGCCATTGCGATTGAATTAAGTTTTCAGGCGACAAAAGTTTTATATAGGTATTAACCCCCAATAAAATATCTATAAACCCAGGTTGATAAAACTGATCATTTGCTAAACGTATTTTATCTAAATAGCGAATTTTTGAAACATCTACTAACGAATCTGGCAACTGACCCGTGATGGTCGGAACAACTAATGGTTTAATATGATAATATTTGTTATCATTAAAACGAGACGAGCAGTGAAGTGACACCTAAAATCTTTTGGGACACACCACCGATCCCGTGTACTTCGGTAAAATGATTTTTATTCGAAACGGAAAGAAATAAGCGTTTACATTTCTTCGTAATATAGTCACTTTGGGATCCGGGGTCAACCGGGGTCAATTAATACAACAATTGTTTTGTTTTATAATATCGTAAGGTTGTTGTATATTTAATTTTAAAAAGCCTGGACAAACATACAAGTGTTCTTGATCATTTGATTTACAAAAGATACATGAATGCGAAGGATCTGTATTAATAAATGTTTAACTAATTTTATTTGAAAGTGATTTTTTTCGATTATTATTGGTTGTAGACAAAGTATGCGAATTATTAAATGTATGACATATAGCCCTATTCTGTTCGTATAAAAATTGTACTAAAGAGGCGTAGTTTGGTATGCTAATTGTGCGACAAGACATTTCAAATGACTTAACAGTGTAATGATCTAATTTTCTAAGTGCAATATTTAAAAACAAAAAATCAGCTAAGTCCTCAATGTTCAATTGCTTTAGAGCATTAATTGAAGCATCAAATTTGTCCATAAATTTGTGATAACCACCCGTTGTGTTTGCGTTCACCTGTATTAAATCCAATAGTTGGTTAATATAAGTAGATACTCGCATCTACGTACGTATATTAACCAACTATTGCGTTCGTCATTATATCTTCTTATAAGCGCATTCCAAATAATGGAATAATTTTCTTCGGTAGGGACTAACCCGGCACAAACTGATAACGCCCTGACACTTAATTTGTTGACCAAATAATGAACACGTTCGGCATCAGTTAATCTCTTAAATTGTTGATAAAACGTGGACCACTGGCGTATGTCTCCGTTAAATGACATTAATTCAATTGGCTGAAGTGAATTTTTTAATTTAGTAGGAAATCTATTTTCTAACGTGACAGTGGAAGGCGATGCGGATAGTCTCGTAACTTGGCACTTAATACGACTATATAAATCTTCAAATTAGTTCCAAGCCTCATAATCAACGTCTGCATTAGGGTTTAATTTAAAATTTTTAGTATTATAGTTATCTAGAACATATTGCAATTCACTGCGTAATTGTTCTATATTCGTAGCGATACTAAGTAATAAATTCTGCTCGTCCAAAGAATTAAATGCGCCCTTAGGGGTCTCGTAATTTTTTTGTAATCGTTCGTAAATATAATTACGTTTAGCGATAATAATTTTTAAACTAACTTCTTCATCCGAAACCAGTTTAGATTCTTTGCTTCTCGTCGTCATTGTCAACTAACAAATGCGGACTAAAATTATTGCGATAAGTGACGGTAGAATTAGCTAACTGAAGAACGAAGTAATCTCGCGTTACTAGAGAAAGATGGCGGTTAATCAACAAGAAAAATATCATTAATGGAATAATGAAGTGGTGTGGTATGTGTTACAAAGGTAATATTTAAAATATACGTGTAATAAGCGATGCGGGACAAATATGAATTGTAGTTAGTGTAATTAGAACCACAATTTATTATAATTTAATAATATTAACGTATATAATTTTTTGTAATATATAAAAAAATGAATTTACTTCTCCGGGCCGAAAGGTTAATTTAATCCCGGCCGAAGTGACCAAAAATTTGTGGTTTGGCGTTTTGGTTTTTAACCACCAAACTGCTGGTTCAAATGTATTAAATAATTTTATGCGATGCGGCTATTAAATTAAATAGAGTAGTGGACTGTATATTAGCGCGGTGCGAGCGGTGAATGGAATTTAATTTATTCGTGATACTGCAAATGCCCCTAAATTCGGGATATAGGAAGGACGTGAAGGAATGCATGTGCACCCACCTGGACTTCCGCTGATCTGCCTCGTGTCTCGATGGCTGCCGGCTTTCTTCACACTTATCGACTTCACGGATAATCTTCACAGATAATCACGAAATATAGCGTTATTGTAAATGTCTACACTTTTTACTATATGCTCGTATAATTCAATATCCAAATTACACAAGGGCGGGAGCGATGACGCGAGATATAAGCGATGCGGTTGGTTACGAGTCTTCTCAACTTGTGTGAGCCCGTTAACTAAAATGCACATTCTGGGCATAAAAAGGCGGTAGATAGGAAACCGAAAATGGGCTTTGCAGTAATCTTATTGGATAATAATTAACGAATCTCTTATAAGCGTTAGGCGATAGTGCAAAGTGGCGTGAACAGTGCTAACGAAATAACAATTGAATAAATCAGTATTATTTATAATTAATTATTACAATATTAATTTCGATAATTGTAGTAGTATGTAAGTATATGAAAAATGTAAAGAAATGGTCAAATTTAAAAATCCTACAAAAGCCGGATACCGTCTAATTTGGTCGGACACGCAGCCGAAAAGCCTGACCGTATCCGGCTTTATCCGGTCGTCTGGGAACGCTAGTCCCACAAATGGGCGCAGCGCACCTCTTAGGCCGGCCATTTCTGAGAGGGAGAGGCGCATGGCTAACCCCTCTACGCTCAAGCGCTAATCTAGTCAAGTGGTAAATAATAGTCTAGATAATATAGTCGATTTACAGGTTGTCATAAATTAAGTGATATAGTCAAAAGCTCTTACGGAAATTAAAAATAAAGATGTGCTTACTTACATACTTTAAAAGGATTATCAGAGCTTTGCAATGTTGCAAGTTAGGAAAGCAGGTACCTACGGCGTACTTTATAGAACAAAAATATATGTATAAACTAATAGTGATTGACGTGAGGAGTTAATGTTATTTTAATTGCAATGGGTGCCTTTGTTCATAATTAAGATGCGACCAGTTATTGCGGGCAACGAGTCGTTTTAATTGCGATTGCTGCCTTTGTTCGTTTGAGTTTTTAACACTATTTTAATTAAAATAATATGAACTAAACAATTTCATATGTGTAAATAGTAAATTTAAATTATCAGCCATTAACTAATGGAAAGCATATTATCCAATTTTTTTATTCAGTAAAAAAAATTATAGGAAATAGTGTGTGAATAACGAATCTAATCAAATTCCACCCGTATTAAAAAGTTTAAGCAATTAACGAATCAAACTAATTAAGTACAATACATTCAATTAATACGTCCTTGGCAATGATTTAGGAACTACCTGCATTTGCAGAGTTTTAACTATTGCTTAATCTACATCACTTACCTTAGACATAATCGTGAGTGTAAATTCGTCCTTTATAACGCCGTTCTTTCGCTCTGCCTTTCGGTGAAAGCTTAAAACAAACTGATTTGAAGCAAAAACAATCCTATCGGACACTATTATATGTAATACTTTATTGTATTACATTTTTTAAGACGCCGTTTCACGGCGAAGGCCCGATCAATACTGTGTAGTGGGTAATGGGTATATCGTTACCGGCGGATGAGGTAAAAAACAGCGTTTCGCTACGCGTGCGCGCGCAAACTGTTGTTGACTGAAGCGCATGTGTAAAGACAATCTATGATGCCCAGCCCCTGATTATAGTACCTACCGCTGAATGGCTACATGAGGTCACCGGCACCGAACAACACTAATTGAAATCTTAGGCAATAATTACATTGTATCAATCGCAAGCTATACATATAATTCAGAACTAGGTAGGTATAGCTATACTTTTCTGAAACTGAATGTATGTTACGAAGTAATTGCGGATTTCGAAACGAAGCGTTACTGATACATATTGCATGAAACGTCATTTCGCATCGGTGAACTACATATGTACGTCCATTCTACATAATTCGACGATTTCGACAGTCTCACCCGTACCGTATAGCATAGATTGTTTTAACTTTTAAATCACAGAATAGTAAAAAGATACCTTTTCACTTCACTGCAGCACTAGAAGCTTCGTAGTATATGATAATACGAACATATTAGAGCGGTGCCAAACCATAACGTTTTAAGTGCCACGCGAACTGAAATGCGTTTTATTGCAGTAAAACGTAGATAAATAAATATGTAGCAAGCTAGTAAAATTGTATGTGCCGGCGTTTACTCGCAGTAATGAGTTGAAGGGTTTCTAACACCATCTAACGTAAATATTGTGAAACAGCATGCCATAACGTTGTAAGTGCCAAATGAGCTGCAAACGTCAGTGCATTCAAAATGTCCGAACAAGACGGTGCGTCTACAACGAGAAAAAAAATTGTTAATAAAAATAAATGGGAAAAAAACAATAAGGAAATATTGCAGAAACAAGGGCTTATCGTATGTTAAAAAAAAATAAAGAAGTGAGTGAAAAAAGTGAGCCAAGTGAGGTATGTGTGACAATTTTTTTAAACCATTGTTAAAAAACGTAAACATAGAATTTTACCTTTAAATATATTTATATTAATTTACCATTGTTATTATACACTTATATTACTAAACGGTGATGAAAACAGTAAACAACATTTTATGCAAATTGTAAATTAATCATTTACTTTGTTGTAGGTTTCTTGCGAATGCCAGTTTACGTGTACCTGTTTGACATTGGAATGCCGTAAAAAATTATTTCACGACTTCTGGAATCTGGGAGATTATAACGAACAGCAGATTTACCTAAAAAACCTTATACGGCTTTGTTTAATAAACAGAAGGAGACATGGCAATTATGAAGATGCAACCGAAAGCAGGCGACAACGTACATTTAAATCATCATTATCATCATCATTACAGCCCTTCACAAGTCCACTGCTGAACATAGGCCTCCCCCAAGTAATGCCACAAAGCACGGTCCTGAGCCACCTGCATCCATCGACTTCCTGCATGTCTTACCAGGTCGTCACTCCATCTAGTGGGGGGTCGCCCTACCCTACGCCTACCGGTACGAGGCTGCCACTCGAGAACCTTTCTTCCCCATCGGTTATCGGTTCTTCGAGCTATATGGCCGGCCCATTGCCACTTCAGCTTACTAATCCGTTGGGCTATGTCGGTAACTCTGGTTTTACTGCGGATATCCTCATTTCTGAGTCTATCACGCAGAGAAACTCCAAGCATAGCCCTCTCCATAGCTCGCTGAGCGACCTTAAGCGTCCTCATACGGCCAGCAGTGAAGGACCACGTCTCAGATCCGTAAGTCATCACTGGCAACACGCACTGGTTGTACAATCTAGTTTTTAGAGATTGAGGTATACCTGACGAAAAGATATGTCGTAATTTCCCCGAACGCTGCCCAGCCGAGTTGAATCCGTCGATTGACCCGGTCGAAGTTGGACTTACCTAGTCGGACTATTTGTCCCAGGTAAACGTACTCGTCAACAACTTCGAGCATAGTGCTTCCAACAACTACCGGCATAGGTGTGACATGGACATTAAACATGATCTTTGTTTTGTCCATGTTCATCTTAAGACCTATCCGTTGGGAGGCACTATTGAGGTCATTGAGCATAATGCTTAAGTCCTCTAGCGATTCTGCCATAATGACTATATCGTCGGCAAATCGAAGGTGAGTGATGTACTCACCATTGATGTTAATACCGTATCCTTTCCAGTCCAGTAGCTTGAAAGCGTCTTCCAACGCAGCGGTGAAGAGTTTCGGGGATATAACATCACCCTGTCTTACACCTCTCTGCAGTTGGATAGGTTTCGAACTCTGGTTCTGTACTCGGATAGCCATCGTAGCCCTACTGTACAAACACTTCAGCACTTCGATGTACCGACAGTCAACTTGGCACCGCTGAAGGGACTGTAGCACCGCCCAAATGTCGACGGAATCAAAGGCTTTCTCATAGTCCACATATGCCAGGCAAAGTGGCAGATTGTACTCTTCGGTCTTCTGTACAATCTGCCGCAGGGTATGTATGTGGTCTATGGTACTGAAGCCTTTTCGGAAACCGGCTTGTTCGGGAGGCTGGAAGTCGTCGAGTCTGCGTGCGAGACGATTCGTAATGACTCTCGAAAATAGCATGTAGACGCGGCTCAGAAGGGAAATCGGTCTGTAGTTCTTCAAGAGAGCGTTGTCGCCTTTCTTAAAGAACAAAACCACCGCGCTTCTGCTCCACGCCTCCGGAGTAGTGCCACCATGGAGGACGGAATTGAAGAGCTTCCGAAGGACTTCAAGTACCGGTTTTCCACCCGCTTTCAGAAGCTCCGCTGTAATTCCATCCTCGCCCGGGGCCTTGCCGTTTTTAAGGTGGTGGAGAGCCATTCTAATCTCGCTCAGACTGACGTCCGGGATATCATCGGAATAGTGTCGGATAAGACTTGCTCTTGGATCGTTACTCACACTTGCGTGTGGCTCCAACGATGATGTGTACAGCTGCCCATAGAACCTCTCAATCTCACTCAAAATCTCAGGTGTCCCGGAAACGATGTTGCCACACTCAGTCTTCAGCTTTGACAGTTGGCTCTTTCTGGCAGACAGATCTCTGGCAAAGACTGTGGAGCCCTGGTTCCGCTCGATCGCTTCTTTAATACGAGAAGTATTAAAGTTGCGTAAGTCTCGCCGCATGCATTTGGAGATCTGTCTGTTCAGTTGCCTGTATGCTGTCAAATCTGTTGACGATTGCAGCCTCATCTCCCGTCTAACAGCCATGAGATTAAGAGTGTGATCGGAGAGTTTTTGTGTTCTTCTGCGGCGGGTCTTGCAGAACTTAGCTTCGACCGCATGGACAGTTTCCACGAGCTTGTCGTTCATATCGTCCACTGCATTGCAATCTTCTAGGCACTGGAAGCGGTTACGTAACTCGAGCTGAAAGGTTTCGGGATTCTGGATTAGAGCACGAGGGGGACGGAGCGTTGACTTCATTAGACGAGACCTCTCCAACTTAACGTTTAGGTTCAGTGTGCCTCTAACCATTCGGTGATCGCTGCCAGTTTTCACCCTTGCGATCACTGAGACATCACTGAACAGTTGGCGTCTGGTCGTCATAATGAAGTCAATCTCATTTTTTGTCGAACCGTCGGGGCTCGACCAGGTCCACTTCCTGTGGGGCCGCTTCTGGAAGAAAGAGTTCATCATAAAGAGTCCCTCTTTCTCCATAAAGTCGGCCAGCTGCTGGCCCCTTCGGTTCCGTTGCCCTACTCCAAATTTCCCTACCTTCAGCTCACCGCTTTCTCTTGTGCCTAGTTTTGCGTTGAAGTCTCCCATCAACACCGTGTAGTGGGTTTTGGAGGAATGTATGGCTCTGGAAATATCCTCATACATTTCCTCCACCTCCTCATCGGGATGTGCCGAGGTTGGTGCGTAAACCTGAATGACCTTCAGCGAATACCGTTTGGTGATTCTGAGTATCAGGTACGCGACCCTCGTCGACACACTCCCAATCTTTACAACGTTGTTGACGAGAGACTTGTGGACGATAAATCCAACACCTCCTTGGGACAGATGGTCGCCCTCCCGGTGATAGAACAAGTTGCCGGACTAGAGGATTGCCGTGTCCTCCCCCTCTCTTCGGACCTCGGATAATCCAATAATATGCCAGCGCAACTTGTCTACCTCTTCTTCCAGCTCTAGTATCTTCTCGTCAGTCCTCAGGGTGCGTGCGTTATATGTTGCCAGGTCGAGTCGTCGTAGGTGGCAACCGAACCTCCACCGGAGATTCTTAGCACCCCCTGCCCCGCCGTTACCATGGTCGCCACCGTAGCCAGGAATAGCGGGGCCGCCGGGGACTGGGGGCCGTCTGTTTGTGTATTTATTCATTGGGGGGTATTTGCCATAGTTGCTACGCTTGGCGAGCGGGTTGGCAACCGCAGTTTTTTTATTACGTCACAGTTGTTATCAGGAAGATGCTGCTGCCCATCTCCTGCCTGTCTCCCTCTGTCGCCTTTTACGACACCCACGGGAAGATATGGGGTAGTGGATATTCTCAACCGCCACTACACGGCCAATTATTACATTTAAATACTATCTCATAATTAGAGGCATGTCGGAAGTTCAGGTAAGAATTACTATTCGTTATTTGAATTATATTCTTAGTTAGTACAATAATTAATGTTTTCAAAAGAATTCTATTCTACAAATAGTTTATAAGTTCCTTTTAATTTCAGGTGTGTAAAAAGACGTTTTGCGATACTTTTGGTATTAGTCAACGCCGTGTGCGAAATTTTTTTTAGTAATGACGTATCTGTAAAAGATAGACGGAAAAAGGCAAAGACGCGAGCCTCAGTGGAAAGAAAAGATTATGGAGTACATAACGTCAATACCGGCTCAAGAAAGTCATTATAGTCGAAATGACGCTCCTAATAGAAAATATCTCCCAACAGAACTTAGTGTGGTCAAACTATATAAAGGGATTTTTAGAAAAGCACCGTGATGAATCTACTAAGCCACCAGTATCTAGGCAATGGTTTAATGAAATATTTTTGACCGAGTTTAATCTGAGTTAGTGTATGGTCGTTTGACCGCAGTGGATCTATCAATACTACATTTGTGTTACTTCAACGCATCAAAGGCCATGGATGTAAGTGTTTATTCTATTGACAAACTTACTTTTCTTTCTGTTATTTTCTTACGTGTGTATGATTTAGTGTTAACAAATTATATTTAAATATTGTGTGTGTGTATAGGATTAAGCCGTAGTAGCTCAGATGGTTAGCGCAAGCTGTAAATTTCACAGTACGCAACCCGGGTTCGATCCCCGCCGGCACCATTCAAATCGATTCAGAATCAAAATACGGATGCGTTGTCCCATGTGGATAATCATAATTAAAAAGGGTCTCCGGTTTTCGCCACACGTACACGTTTATTTGGTCAAACCTTTGATAATCATATGGCCAAACCATTGATTTATATATTACACTGGATCAGTGGCTAAGCTAGGGCTCCAAACTAGGGAAAGCCCAAGATATGCTTTTGTTGTTTTTAGCAGTTTAAAAAAAAATACACTAATCTTGAGCTGTCTCCACTCTTTAGTTTCATATTCAGTGCTGTCAAGGACGTGTTTAACAAAGCACACAGAAAGCATACTACCGCTAGATAGATTGTATGACATATGCAATTGCACACCTTCGGTGGTTTTGAAAAGAGCCGTTTGGGTTTGCTTGACATATTTACAAACAATACAATACATGAACAAAAGAAAAGCATGAACAAAGTATAAACAAACTATGTACAAATTTAAAAAAGAGACGCCTGGCAGATGTGAAACCTCGAAATTATTTTGTTTAAGTTATATGCATAAAAGAACAGATTACGACAGGAATTAGATTTTTATAATGTGAAGATAAAGCTTTGCTAATTTTTAAACATAAAATAATGACTATTTATTATATAATTATTCATTTTCAATTTATAATATAATTTTTTACTTTTTTAATTTATAATAAACCGTACAAAACGATATTTAATTCATAATAAACCGTACAAAATGATATTTTTAAACTCTTAAGGTAATATAAATATTAAATTAGCCGATAGCGTATTTGTGCTATCTAGCGTAATCTGTAGGTACCATCGTGAGAATCAACCAATTTTCGTTCGATAAATGACTTTACCTATACAATTAAGTAGATGGCGCTATTAAAATTTTATATACTGGAAATAACTAAAGGGAGTATTCTTTAAAAACCTTTTCTGTATTCTTCTTATGTAAACATTCTTCTGTATTCTTTTGATTTATTACATTAAAATTTGGGCTTCACGTTAAAAAAAATTGTAACACTTATTTCCTATAAAATTAAAACTAGGTGTCTCATATTTTATGCTGCCGTTAAAAATGATATTTTTAATTCAAATGGTAATATAAATATTGAGTTATTAAACCTTTAAATACGCCTAACTTAATTAAACTTTAATACTAAAGAGTCCTGTACCTATATTTAAAGTATGGAGAAATGTTTATTGAATATTAAATTTCATTTTTAATTTTAAATTTCAGATTTTACCTTTTCGTCGCCGATTAGCACTTCAACACACTTATATTCATCACAATGAACACTATTATCCTCCCATTTTCACTGAAAATATTTGAAAAGGTATAAATTTTTAACAAACACAACAAAACAAACATAAACATTGAAATGTGAAGTGAACTTGCATACGAATGGCCCTCACCCCATTCGCTAGTCGCTAACGCACTCCTAAACAACTTCAGGGCAAAGCCAGGCTTTTGGCACAATAGTAATTGCTATATAAACATTTCGTAGTTATATTTCATTAGATAACATTTTGCCACAGGTTAGAAAGGGATCGTCTTCTCTAAAGCCCGGTAAAAAGCCCACGCGTGCGAGGGAGACAACGAATCGCTCAATTCAACTCTCCTTATATGTTTGACAGCAGTACTCGTAAGGCTACGAGGTCGAATAGAGCGCGCGGGAAATTTGAAATAGTTTAAAACAGTTTACGAGTTATTTTATTACTTGACATTATTGATTGATTCAGCTTGATAAGGCAAGCCGGGCTTCTGGGCTTCTATAGAGGCTTCGCCACTGCACTGGATTAGTAATTACTGCGCCAAAGCGTTGCTACTGCACATATGGCCACAGCCATCTTAAAGTTTATGATATGGAGTGTAGAAGTAAGGGGTATAGACTTTGTATTAAAAAGTGTCCATAGAAAACCGTTAAATAAGGGTGACGCCACTATAGCTACGGGGTAAATTTTAAAGAACGCGCCGAAAAATATTAGCGGGATAGACGACTTTTTAGTAGGTTATATCTACTAAATAAAACTATTTTAGATTTTAGAGCTACTGAGCAGTCTAGCAGCACACTTAAACCGTCGGCAACTGCTAAGTTCATTTCATGTAGCTATTTCTTTTTTCAACTTTTTCGAGGTTATATCTACTAAATAAAATTATTTTAGATTTTAGAGCTACTGAGCAGTCTAGCAGCACACTTAAACCGTCGGCAACTGCTAAGTTCATTTCATCTCAGTAGCTACTCCAGCGCTGTTGTGGAGAGTTTTTGTACTTTTATTTACTGCTTACAGATAGACACTTTTTCGACCATTCTCCTATGAGAGATTGTTTTTCTTACCTCTACACTCCATATCTAATGTCAGTTCAGTATTCAATGTGATGGCGACAGAACTGAGCCAAACGATCTGCGATAAAAAATGGGTAAATGCATAGTAAATAATGTGATTCAAAGTCACAAAAACATAATAAATCAAGCGAAATCACTTTTCACATATAATTTTTAGTTCATGTTTTCATACAAACGTAAAAACCTCAAATAATAAAATAAAATTAACGAATATTGCGATTTACTTTTCCGCCTTTGTGGTTATCCCACATTAATGGGAGACTATATAATTAATGGAGTAAGTTAATTTGTTATTTGTTTAAACATTTTGGAAATTATAATAAAAACTACGTTTAAACTTCCATATAGAATAATTCATTATTCTTATTTTAGTTTATTCATGAATGATCAATTAAATATATTTTATTTCCTATTTTAAATTAATAATTTTGTATTAATTATAATTTTATATTAATTATATTTTATTACCTATTTTATTTTGTTTGATTTGTTAGTACAATAAAAATACTTATAAAAATATGTTTTATTTCATCAATTATGCTAACTTCTATTCATCTGATAAGAAAATATACTTTTTTTTAAATAAAAAAAATTAACTGGCAGCTTAAAAAACTCCTTCTTATTGCGTATTTTGAGTAAAATTTCATATAGTAAGCCACACCAACCCGCCATTGCATGTTTGTGTGTCGTCTTTATCTAATCTTAGTGACGGTATTGTTTTCTCAACTTGTGTAAGTGAGACAGATATATGTTTATTTAAAACGTTTAGTAATTTCAAAGCTACGTCGTCGCGGTTCTGTAGTGGTTACACTTTGTTCGACGCGCGGTAATGTTGTTTGCTACTTTAGTTTTGTTTATCTTAATGGTTAACGCAGTATATTCTGACGAAAACGAATATCTTATTCAAACGGTTTTATTCTCAGGAAAAATAGTGTAAAATATGAGATAAATTTCATCACAAAACGAACTTCCAATCATAAAAACAACGAAGATAATAAGAAAAGAAATAAATAATGTTACAATTGAAAAAATAATTATTTATTTTTGTTGAATTCAAAGGAATTTTATTATGCTTTGAGAACTTTCGATCGGTTGGCCAAAAATTCACTTCTTTTTTCACCGAAATTATTAAACTACATTATGAAGTTGCGCGTTAAAACAATACATTGGCAAATTATTACGTTGCACAAGTACGTACATAGGCAAGGCCGTAGCCAGGGGGGGGGAACAAGGGGGATTGACACCCCCCCCCAAATAAAAAACTAATTCTCTACCTACTGTTATATTTATTATGTGTGACTTTATGCTCGCTTGGTATTCGCACGACGATACTTACACAGTATAATAAATACATAATACTACGTAGTACTATTATTTATTCTGTGATAATACTTAAATAGCGGCGCAGAGACATCTATTAGGGAGCGTTGAAACTAAACAACAAGCAACGCAACTTCGGGGACGTGCTCGAACTGCATTTTGGGAGAATTCAGTAAGCATAGAATCTGCGTCTGTGGAATAATTATATTAGCGAGCCGTTGAGCACGGAGAGGCAGTTCTGTCTTGGAAGGTCTTGGAAAGTGATCCAATTTTCAGGTATACCAAAAGTACTCTGTGGATCCAATGTGACTAAAGCGATATAAGCGCAGTAATAGTGCAGTAGGTGAAATAATAGTTTTGTGAATTAGTATGATGAAGTAAGTGGTATTATAATTTTTGTAATTAAAATTAAAAGTATTTGATGCCTATAAGTAGACTACCTACTCGTATTCATTTTCTTTTAAATCTTTATGGAAGAGCCGTGGTAGCTCAGATGGTTAACGCTCGCTGTAAATATAACAGAACGCGAGTAACCCGGGTTCGATCTCCGCCGGCATCAATGAAATTGTTAAATGCAATTTTAAGTGCTGATTTACCACGTGCTCGGCGGGGAAGGAAAACATCGTGAGGAAACCGGCATGTCTGAGGAATAAGAAAAAAAAATATTTCGAAGACACGTGAAGTTCGCCAACACGCATTGGGGCGGCGTGGCGAACACTTCCTTGCCCTAAAACCCTCTCAGAAATGAGGGGAGGCCTGTGCCCAGCAGTGGGTCATATATAGGCTGTAACTTTACTTTACTTTATGGAAGTGAATACTTGTGTACATATGGAATTAATACTTGGCTGTTTTTTTAGTTGTTACTGGTCGATTCAACATTTGAAATGGCAAAAAAACGCGAGAAAATACATTATTCAAATATTTATTTAAAAAATCTAAATCTGGTACTGGTAGTGAAGGTTCTACTGAAAATCAGTGTTCAAGTTTTTTCGGCAGTAATACTGTACTAACTGTGTAAGTAGTTCTGGTACTTCTGCTGCCGTTCCTGGGACTGTGGATGATGTTTCTCAGCATGGTTTAGATGTGTGCTATTATACGGGATCAAACATCAAAATTGATGATGATTTAAAGTACAAACTGTTGAAATCTTCCTTGGATGCTAGAAAATACATTTAAGTTTCCAGTAACTGACGATAAATGAATGCTAAAATTTCAAATGCAATGGTTTGAACGGTTCTCGTGGTTTTTTTACACTAGTACAGGGCAACAAGCTGCAAAGCTGACAATATGATGGAGCGTCTTCGATGAAAGGAAGTTTTAAAGGTGTGCAAGCAGTAATTCGTGAGTCACATCCAGAAGCCTTATACGTTCATTGCAGCTCACGTTCATTGAATTTACCTCTGGGTCATTCTTGCCAGGTTCAGGCTATTCGAAATACAATTGGAATTATGAAATCGTTTGAAAATTTTATCAAGTCATCGGCAAAACGAACCAAGTGTTTAAAAGATAATATCGAAAAAAAATTCCCTGAAACACAATGGAAAAACTTACGGTAATGTGCGAGATCCGCTGGGTAGATAATCATGATGTGTTGTTAAGATTTAAAGAAATGTATAAAGCTATTGTTGATACACTAGACGACTTAAGCACTGACATGGATTCTGAAACATCGTCGATGGCCAATTATTTTCTGAGATCAGTCATTTCAAGTGATTTTGTTTTAAGCTTATGTTACTTAGGAATGTTGTTCCCGTACACACTGACACTATGCAAAATTCTTCAATCTCCCGCGATTTGGCAACAGCTTTACAACATGTCGATTTAATTATAAAGACTATTGAAGATGTTCGCCAATGTTGATTCAGTTGAACTTTTCAAGAATGCACAGAATTTGCGCAGTACTGTAAACGAGGAAATGAAAATTCTGCGAATAACGTCACGCCAAGAGCATAGAGCAAACTACAACACAAAAGATCTTGAAACTTATTTTATAATTACTATAATGATACCACTTTTGGGTGATTTCATTGATCAGCTTCAGTCGAGATTCCAAAATCATAAAGCCACATTATCATCTCACAACATTTTTATTCCGTGTGTGTGTTGCAAACAACAAATTAATCAAAATTATCAAGAAAACTACTTCGAGGTCTATAAAAATATTATGAATGGGACTTTTTAAAAGCTGAATTCTAGTTCAGAATCTGAACTAGATCGACCAACCAACCAAACCAAAAATAGAATGCAACCAGGTCTTATTTCCAAACATTCACAAACTTTTAAAGATCTTGGCGACACTGCTCTTTTCTACATGTACTCCTGAGAGAAATTCCACAGGCCAGGAAAGACTAAATGGTTTGGCGTAAATGTCAATCCACCGCAGAATTGGCACCGACACCGAGGAGGTAATTGATTTGTTCGCTGCAAAGAAAGCTAGAAGACTAAATTTATATTTTGCAATAAGGTGTAATATTTATGTAATAGTTTTCTAATAAATATACGTATGATAACACAATTTCATTTCTTTTATTAAAAGGATTTTATGTTTTTCTACAGTTCCAACAAATCAAATCGCCCCTACCCCGAAATTATTTTCTAGCTACGGCCTTGTACACAGGGTATGTAGACATCAGTTATTTTCAAAACGCTTCAAATGCAAGGCGACCCTATGTTTGTATATTGCACTATCCACAGATACGCCAACAGTTCCTCTATCTAAACCCTTGCTGTTGGTATAAGACCTGTAAAAAATCGCGTGAAATATCGATTCCTGCTGAGACCCTGTCGCGAATTTTCAAACAAATGTACGATACACGTACATGCCCTCAACCATCAATTACCTTGAAGCATAAAAGTGGATCGATGTGAAATTTGGTCAGCATCTTACATCAAATATGGCACAAGAAGCCACAAAAATTCAATTGTGATTTGTGAATGTAGTTGTGCTTCTTTTGATAGTTACGCACCAAAATTTCAGCCATTTTAAAGATGCGTAGTTGTTATTTGACAGTCGTTTAAGTGACGCGATGTAGGTAAGTGTTATTG
The DNA here is from genome assembly GCA_907164705.1 of Parnassius apollo. NCBI lineage: Eukaryota > Metazoa > Arthropoda > Insecta > Lepidoptera > Papilionidae > Parnassius > Parnassius apollo. The sequence goes on along the minus strand of CAJQZP010000741.1, from coordinate 2,590,644 downwards.
TGAAAATGGAAAAAATTGAATATCGAGCTGTCATTAAATTTTTGTTTTTGAAAGGCAAAACGATTACGAAAATCAAAGTTGAGTTGGACTTGGCGACTTTGCACTTTGATTAGCGTTCCCAGAACTATGACAAATATCAAACCCCGATTATACAAATCAAGTAAAGAAATCTGCAGCGGTAGAAAGTTTGGCCGGACAGTTTAATACTTCTGCATTGGAAATAAATAGAAAATTGCACAATTTACCAACGCAGTTCAATAACGAATTGAGAAAACTTGAAAGAGTGAAATTTTTATTGTATTGTTTTTCTCCTCTGTTCACACACTCTTCCCTTGTATAGATAAAAATTATGATTATTGATATCTACTACAAATATTCTCATTCATAGTTAATAAATAATTTTGACGGGTGCAAGTGATTTCTTTTTAACACATATGATATGTCGGTTTGAATGATCACGTTAATGAAAGCAACACACAATGCAACCGAGCGTAGTGCGATTTTTTCTCAACTCTCCACTGTAATGCAAATATAACTTTTACTTGTCACGTGGAAATGTTTTCAATTACAACTACTGTTTCAAAAGGACAAATATATCTTACGAGGGCACAGGATACCTCATCACTTTTCTGACAACATATTTGTTCACGCACGATTGTTACACTTCCATCGTGCGTCTCGAACGGGGTGAGGAAATGGTTAGCGTTGCGTGGGAGGCGGTGGCAAGCGGCCCCAGTCTGCAAGAATCATTGAGCGCTGCGGCCGTGCCGGTGTTACTTAAGAATTGCAGCGGCCTTCTTGTGTTATCTTATATTTGTACGTATCCGTGATAACGAGGCTTATTCTTGAGTTTATTTACGCGACGCCTGGGTCGATTATACGTCGAGAGCCTCTTACAGTGTTATCTTAATTTGTTGTTCGTGATAACGAGGCCATATTATATAATTATTGTTGTAACAGTTTGAGTATTGTGGCGACCGTTAGACGGTTGGGCGTGGCCGGTGTTGACTTGAAGGCCTAAAGCTTGTGTTAATTGTGCGCGCCATTTTGAATTACTATTGAACATTTGGGTCTAATTAGACCGCCTCGAATTTAGTTGTCCGTTTTAAAAGTGTTACGTGACAAGAGGCCTACTTGGAGTTTGAAGTGATTAAAGGAACTTTTATGCAGTTAATTGCATCGACGAGTTATTAGTGCGTCGTTTGATACCGTGATAAGACTTTTACTTTGTCCCTGAGAACGTTGAACCTTGTGATCCCGGAGTAGATCGCGCGCGATTATAGTTCGTGCTAAGTGACACTGGACTTGAGTTCTGATAGCGGTGAGCGTCTTGTGGAGCGGTCGGCGCACGTGGTGCTGTTATCTGATCGTATTGGTGACGTCAGGTTACACTATACACTTTCTTACACTACACACCTACTACCATTTACTTGAACCTGACGCCACCTTGTGGTAGACCCTACACTTCTGGAATTCGGTAATTTTTGTGTTTGCGTAACGAACCGTTATAATTTAATTACCCATAGGTCATTGGATCCTCCCCTCTGTTACTCGTCGAATTGGGCTACTATGGGCCCTAGCTCAATCGACCTTTGTCGGGGTAACTCGGGGCCGTAACAATATTTGTAAAATATTATATCAGGTTAATAATTTCAAATTTTTTCACATCAGCAATAGTATTAATTATATTAACTATAGGGGCTTTGAGATATTATTATCGACATCAACTATCCGCTGGGTGAAGTTTTCGTAGAAATTTCCCGAAACGAATCAGGTTAAGCTCTATGGTCAAACACTTTTGCCTGCCCATATTACCGAATCGTAATAACTACAATTACCATGACACCTGTCAGCCTATTACTACTTACAAGTTGATGTCAAAAATGTCTATCAATTACATTCTAATTCTGTCGACACTTGTTTTGTTTCTACTTCACTTCTATTCAAGTATTTAAATAATATTATGGAAGTGTTAGCTTATAAACGAACAAGCAAATAAAATATTGTTGCTTTTAACCTATAAGTACTATTCAAGAAATAATAAAACTTAATAGCAAAATGGTGGTGACAACACTTACAATTCAGGATGTTTTATCTCTCGGATATTATAAATCAAGCAACAAAAAAGTGGATAGAGATGCTATTTTACCGTTTATTATATTACCACTTTTATTATTAGTAGCTACTTTGTCCTTAACAATCACAATTATAATTATGATTTTTATTGGAATGGGTGCGTTATATGTTCACTCAAGACCTCGTCAGAAAAACAGGTTATTCCATCTTATTATGAGTGTTATGTTATTATGATTATAAGTCTTACGTTCGTGCGGTTAAAGAATGGGATAGTAAATTGCGTCCCCTCGCTCGAATACTGTCGCTATCTGCACTCACATCGGGCGATAAGCCGCTGGACAGCAAAAAAACTATGTTACGATATGCCTTTTTCATACGTTCTAAAATTTCAGTCTAACTTGTCATTGAAATCAAAGATAACAAAATACCATGAACTGCGAAAAAAATTAGTCCGGTTTTGCTAATTTGTGAGCTATGATGCATTTTAAGTTTTCTTTTTAATTATTGTTGATTTGTTTGTTAATATTTTTTGTAAAATATATGCATGTTCTTGAGACAAGTATTTTTGCCTGTCTGCCCCAGCTAATCTTCTGCTGATTGAACTGATTGCAATAAAACTTTACGAACAAATAGAGAGTAATACAAAAAGTGTTCTGAGCTAAATTTTATAAAAATAGAAATATTGATAACATAAAATAAATGTTTTTTATGATTATCTTAAGTCTAAATAATGCCACATTAATAGATACCTCCCAGGCGAAGCCAGAGTGGGTCACTAGTTATAAATGTTATTTTAAAAATGTACCTACTTGTGTATACAATTCTTCAGATATTTCCCATCAATAAAAAAATTCCAACTAAGCAAATAATATAACATTATAATTATCATAATATAGAAAATCCCCTAATAACTAGATATAGTTTTCGCTATTGGTACTGAGTCATGCTGATGGTACAAACTCGATGAGTCGCCATTCCTAATCCCATTCTTTATCCTTATTGACTGTATATTCAAAATTTGTATGTCTGGATTATGTCATTTCAGTTTCACTTTCAGCTGGTAGGATGTTGTATATATTAGGATTTGATATTATTTTCTCTAGCCATGATTAGGCATGTGTCCACTATAGTAAAGGTAACTGAAAAGTGAAAACTGAGGCCTTGCACTTATATCATTTCTTATAGAATGTATTGAACTTTAAAGTTCAGTGACCGTTACCGATAATTATGGCATTCCTTTATGACATGCTTGTTTTCCAAGGATATGAAAGAGACGTAGCAAATATTGGCTAGTGCAATAACCAATCACTGTAGACTGTCCTATCATCTTGCAAATTTTGAGAAACACCTCTTTCAGAAACCACAAAAGAAGTTTTTATATGAACTCCATAATTTCATTTAATTCAGTATTAAAATGTATTCTTTAGATTTGAGTATAAAAACTAAAGCAAAATTAATTAATGTGTTGATAATGCACAACTTTAACGGTAAGTGGAGAGCTTCTCTGTCATCTTGACACTAAAGTCATGCTACATACTCATTAAATTTGTCTTTTTTGTAACGAAAACAGATGCTACATCAGTTATGAATTCTGGTTCAAAATATTTGTATGAACTCAATATTGGTATATCAATAATTTAAGTTACATTTTATTACAGGTCACCATTTTTTTTCTCCTGGACTTTGTCTTCAGGAGTTTGGATGTTTATTATATATGAGATTGCAGTGCTAAGGTTGCTAGAAATAACTCAATTGGAGAATTTTGCTTTCCTCTTACTATTAACATGCACATGTTATTCCTTTTATAAAATGAAAGCAATTGCTGATTTTGAACTGGCTATAGGTTCATCTAAGGGAAAAGAATATAGGTATTATTTTAAATACAAAACAGTCTAACCATTTTTGAATCATTTTCAAATCAATCTTATGAGTAATATTATTTTTTACAGCCCAGTGTTAACATCTGATTCACAATACTGTCAGATATGTCAAATTGAAGTAAATGATAGATTTTTCCACTCTATATGGTGAGTTATATTAGTTATAATAATTTTTTTAAATAACAAAGTTTATCCTAACCTTTTATTCATACAGGTGGGACTGTTGTGTGCTAAGGCAAAATTATTTATATTTCTTAACGGGACTAGTTTTTGCTACTGCGACAATCTTGTTTGCAAACAATCTGGCTCTTACAACAGTTTGCCAACCATTCTTACTTTATGGTGTTATTTTGTTGCCTGAAAATTGCAAAGATGTCTACTTTGAATTCCAGTAAGTCCCCTAATTTAATGATAAATATTGTTTTATGATTTGCTTCCTTGTTAATATTCCAGGTGTAGTAAAAATATATAAATATTATCATTATTTCACTTATTGGTTGATATTGAAGTTTATTTTTTCATTGTAATGATCTTGTAATCTACCATCTGCATTTGCAGTTGCTTATGAAGGTCTAGACATCGATGCTTATCACCAGTCTGCCGTTTGTTATTAGCTTCACTTATTCTGTTTAATTTAACAATCTTTAAGGGCTGCCAGGCTAGGAACTTTTTATTATGTAAACTTATGTGGCTTGGTGGACTTTGGCCAGTTTTAGCAGTTCTAAAGATGTGGATTTTTAGATGATATATACACTAATGTTCAGTTACAGTAATACAAAAAACTTGTTAATCTTAAAAATTGTACAAGCACAGATAGCACAAAGGTAATATTTTACATTGTCAGCATGTTGCTAACTTCACTATGATTGCAATATGAAGGTCTGCTGAATGATGCTTTAAGAACCATACAATGCAATAAGTAACACATTCCAGCCACTATTAACTTTTGGCAAAATAGCTTTGTGTTTTAAACTGTTACAAAATTATTTATAATCACTCTGTTATCCTACGCATATTAAAATTTCCATTTGTATTAAGAAAAAAATGGTTAATAATTTGTGGCAGAATAGCATTACCTACTTTTTATCACAGGTGGTGGGATATTCCCTTTTACTTTACAACCACTGTTGGCAGACATGACACTCTTTATTATTTGCATAAATTCAATGTTTTGTTTTAACTATCACATATTTTTATCAAATTAGTTACTTACATGACAAACACACTGTCTTTTTATATTTAAATAACATATGGTGTACCTAGAATGGCTAAAGTTCTTTTACACATTAACATGTTTATCTTGTAAATAAGTTATGCTTAATAGAAATTAAACTTATATTTAATACTTTTAAACAAGCAATTCTTGTATATATCGACGGGTGCAAAGTAAAAAGGGTCATCTACAAAACAGCTACTTTTCAGGAGAGCGTATAATAGGAAAAAATGCTCCCATTTTGTCAATTTTAAACCAAATTTATTGAAATTTTCATCATTGCTTCATTATTTAATAATGTATCCACATGTATATTTCATTTCTTCTAATTATGTTTAATTTACGAGATATTGTAGTTGTCTGCATCTACATTGCGCTTAAAAATATGACAACTGTATTAACTACTACTTGGCCGTTTCTACGTGGGAATTCAAAGATTTAGTAAAATACTTTACTAAGTCTGGTGGAGCCACGTGTTTAAGGCTGCCGAAGTCTAGTTCCCCGGTCGAACCTTAAACCTATTGCGCGAATTATTAATCTAAGTGGACTGTATCTAATGCTGCTTCTACACTTGTATATGCGGTACAATGCACTCGCTCTTCCCAAAAAAACGAACTATTATGCTAAATCGATGAAAGGAATCCTGCTTGATTAGGAAAACACAAAATTGGAGCGGGTTAAAACTACTATATCAAGCAGGAAAATACTATTAGGAAAATGTTGACTCACCGGGATGTTTCTTCTGTGCGGTCGAGCACTATAACTGCGACTTCTGGAACACTCCGGAGAGAGGCGGTGCGCGACTATATCTCACACGAGGTGAGGCGGGCTTCCTGGAGCTCGACTGCTTCCAGGCTGAAGCGGTTTCTACTAATGATGTGTTTCCAACAACGAGCGCGGCGGGAAGAGCTCTTTAGGACACTATTATCCTAGGCGGTGTAGTTCTAACGGCGGCGCGGCGGGAAGAGGCCACGCGTCGGTCGCGCGTGTCTTATATATCCTCGGTTCCGATGATTACGTGATGTTCTAGAATCATCTTCTTTCCCCTCCCACCCCACCACCCCGATGTGTCGATAGGAGGGTACGAATGATATCGTTTTGGAAAGGGATAACCGATTTGGCAGCCTACCGTCAAATAAAATAAATACGAATGGTTTTCCGCGCAACCATCTCCCCCGCCCTTGAAGGATCTTCTTCAAAATAACTAAAACAACTAGAGCTAAGATCAACTAACAAATAACTAACTAACGCTAAGATTACCTAAATTCAACTACAATTTCTAATCTAGAAAGCTAATTTAAATTATGGAAGAGGCAAGGGGCACAAACGGACAACAGGACGCAGGTAAGACCCAACCGTGGTCTTAACGCGAGCTATCCTAATTACTCCGTCGGAACCGGGAAAGACCTCTTCGACAGTTCCTAACGGCCAATGGAGAGGTGGCGTATTCTCCTTAGTGAGCACAACTACAGTCCCTACAGCTAAAGGCTCAGTCGCTGTGTTCCATTTTTGCCGAGACTGCAAAGTATGCAAGTATTCCATCCTCCATCGTTTCCAAAACGATTGCACTAACCGGTCTAATAATTTGTGGCGTGCGGAAATGCTAAGTCTGTTCTCATCCATATCTGCGGCGGGCAAATACTTTAAAGGCGTTAAATTCAAAAAATGTGCTGGAGTTAGAGCCAGCGGTTCCGAGGGGTCACTAGACAACGTCCGACAAAGTGGGCGGCTATTCATTACGCATTCAATTTGAGCGAGCACCGTACTTAGCTCTTCGAAGGACAAAATTTGATCTCCTATTACTCGGTATAAGTGACTCTTTAGACTCTTAATATTGGTCTCCCAATTGCCTCCAAAATGACTCGCGGCTGGGACGTTCAGAGACCACTCAATGCGGTTCTCGGCTAGAATGTGAGCGAACTCCGAATTATAATACTTGCTAGCTAAGAGCTCATGTAGTTCCGATAGAATACGTTTTGCACCGACGTAGTTCGTACCGTTATCCGAATATAATTTACTTACAGGGCCTCTACGGGATAGAAATCTTTTAAATGCACCCATAAAGCCTGCTGTGCTTAGATCACCAACGAGTTCTATATGCACCGCTCGAGTAGTTAGACATACGAAAATGCAGACGTAAGCCTTTGTGGATCTTATACCACGCTCGCGAGTGAGCGTGACCTTAAACGGACCAGCGAAATCTGACCCGGTGTGCGTGAAGGGCTTTACCGATTGTATTACTCTACAAGATCTAAGTTTCGCCATTTCCGGAAATGACGGCTTGGGGCGTGCCCGAAAGCAAGCTATACATCTGTGCACCCGATTGCGTATTAAACTACGTGCAGAAAGAATCCAATAATTTTGACGCAAAATCGACATCAACAAGTCGGGGCCAGCGTGCATGATCTGGTCTTTACGCGGTAAAACTATAGGGTGCCGTTGGTCGAAACTCAACTGCGAGTTGGACAAGCGTCCACCTACCCTTACAATCCCATCCTGTAAAAATGGCTTAAGGCGTTGAAAGGCGCGACTACAAGCTCTATTCGATTGTAATCTTGTAATTTCTTCAGAGAAATGCGCACGTTGAAGTTCACGTAATACTAGCGACTCGGCATAGTTGTAATCGGACGCTAAGACATACGAACGTCGCGGTAAAAGCTTCGCGAATCGACAAACGTAAATTACGCTACGCAATAATTTCGACCAAGAGGACAAGCGGTTCGCCAAAGCAATGATTTTCTCTTTACGCGGTAAAACTATAGGATGCCGTTGGTCGAAACTCAACTGCGAGTTGGACAAGCGTCCACCTACCCTTACAATCCCATCCTGTAAAAATGGCTTAAGGCGTTGAAATGCGCGACTACAAGCTCTATTCGATTGTAATCTTGTAATTTCTTCAGAGAAATGCGCACGTTGAAGTTCACGTAATACTAGCGACTCGGCATAGTTGTAATCGGACGCTAAGACATACGAACGTCGCGGTAAAAGCTTCGCGAATCGACAAACGTAAATTACGCTACGCAATAATTTCGACCAAGAGGACAAGCGGTTCGCCAAAGCAATGATTGGAGAAACCTCGCTCGAAAGGTTCGCCACTAGAGCGTGTCTCTTCTCTTCCGACGGTTGTGACACTGACGAAGGTTCGAAATCGGTTATCGGCCATTGTGAGGGATCCAAGTGAACCCAAGAAGGTCCATGGAACCAAAGCGGGTGGTCCATTATTTGCATCGGGGTGAGTCCCCGGGATAGACAATCGGCAGGGTTTTCCGTACCGGATACGTGATAAAAGTTCCGCGTTTCTAACTCGTCTTGGATCTTGGCCACTCGGATCGCGACAAACGTATCCCAACGGTGAGGTGAAGAATGAACCCAGCATAAGGCGACGGTGGAGTCGGAAAAGGCAAATATCCTTTCTATGTGAACTCTATCCCTACATGCGCTGATAACTGCGGTAATAAGCTTGGTGAGTACTAATATTGCGCAAAGCTCTAAGCGCGCCAGAGAGACAACCTTACGGGGGGAGACTCTCGACTTAGAACTAATGAGGCTAATCGAATTTCTACCATTATTCTGAACGTGGAAATATACAACGTCCCCGTAAGCCTTCTCGCTGGCGTCTGCAAACCCAACGACCGTTATGACGCTATTTCTATCGACGTTTATATGACGCCGTATTCTAATTTCTCTTAGTAAAGGAAGTTCCTCTCTAAAGCGCTGCCACAAACGAGCAATGCTGTCAGGTGGCGAATCATCCCAATCGCATTCAAATAACCAAAGTTGTTTAATCAAAAGCTTAGCGTATAATACTACTAGAGCTACGAAACCCATGACATCCCATAATCTAGCAACGCATGACAGTATTGTGCGCTTTGTGCATTTCTCTACGGGCGGATTTACCTTAAGGCTAAACACGTCGGACTCTGGTGACCAACACAGACCGAGCACCTTGTGTGTATCGGAATCGTCGAATTCCTTTATCGCCGAAAGACGGTGTGATAGTGGGATTGTATCTAAAACCGGACGCGAATTACTAGTCCACTTCACAAGATCGAATTGACCCGATTTCATGAGCCTTATAACCTCGGCGGTGGTTAGGGTGGCCTCCTCCACGCTATCGACCGAGTATACAAAATCATCCATATATAATCCGCTCTCAATTGCCCTCTTAGCTTTAGGATAAGAGGGACCTTCATCGTGGGCGAGCTGTTTCACCGTGCGTAACGCATGAAATGGGCTCGACTTTAAACCAAAACAAACGCGGTTAAATTCAAACACCATTAGAGGTTACTTTGGGTCGAAACGATATAAAATGCGTTGGAATCTACGGTCGCATTCACGGACCCCTATGCAAAGAAACATTTGGCGAATATCGGCGGATAGTGCTATACTAAACAAACGAAAATTGGCTATTATATTAAATAAACTGCCCTGTAAATTTTGCCCACTATAGAGGATATCGTTAAGCGACAGGTGAGTGCTAGTTTTAGCACTAGCGTCGAGCACTACACGTAACTTAGATGTAAGTTTGTCCTCCCTAATGACCCCGTGGTGTGGTATGAAATACGACGGTGTGTCTTCGTAGTTATCTAATTTCGAAGCCACGAGTGATATGTAACCTTCTCTTATATATTCGTTAATGACGCCGTCGTAAGCTTCCTTTAACTGGGGTGAAGCGAGCATCCTACGCTCCAAGCTGCAGAAACGTTTTTCCGCGATTTGACGCGAATCGCCGAGAGATAAAACATCTCCCTTAAAGGGCAGCGCTACACTATATCTACCGTCGCGATCACGAACGGTCGTGCGGACGTAAATTTCCTCGCATAATCTGTCATCTGAGCTAGATATGGGTGGGACGTTCACCTCCTCCATCTCCCAAAATTTGCGGACTAACGACTCGAGCGGTTCGACAGCCATACCACAATAAGAGGTTGCCGAAATACTATCTATGATGGGGGCGGAGCCAATGATAACATAGCCCAATACGGTTTCTAGTGTGTAAGGCGCGGTATGCGAGGAGTTGCCCCTGACCTTATTGTTTAACAAAAGATGAGGGAAAAGCGATGCTCCGATGAGCATGTCTATGTTTCCAGGAACGGCGTAAGTGTCGTCTGCTAGAATCAAATTTTTAAATTCAATCATTGCCGAGGTGTCAACCGAAACGGTTGGCAACCGTTCAGTGACCCTATCTACTACTAGTGCATTTATATTAAATTTAACATTACGATCTATCCGAGAATAAAATTTTAAATTAATATATCCCTGGGTAGCTTTACTAGTACCTCCGATGCCTTTAACTACAGGACATGAAAGTGACCTATTTATTACTAAGCCTAAGCGCTGACAACATTGTCGCGTTATAAAGCTATTTTGGGCTCTGCTGTCCAGCAGTGCACGGACGCTTTGTTCGTTCCCACGCGAATCCCTAACCAAAATACGCGCTGTACCCAGTAACACGGTTGAAGGAGGTTGTGCTCCCATATTTGCCAATGAGCACAGAGTGACATCACCAGGTCGACCGCTAGAATCGTTGACCTTAGTAGGGGTGAATTCCTTGTCCGCTTTACTTGACGCCGCTATGTTGCTATTTTCAAAATGTAATAGCGTGTGATGTTTCCTGGCGCACTTGCTACATACGGAACTCGAATTGCATTTTGCAACTAAATGCTTATCACTTAAGCAGTTCAGACATAGGTTGTTTGTCTTTACTAATTTATAACGTTCGCTTGGTGAATATTTACGAAAAGTCGCACAATTATATAAATTGCCGTGTTTATCTTTACATACGATACAAGTATGCTGAAGTGATGTTGACGTAGCGGTTACGTAAGTTAACGACCCTGCTATTTTAGATGGTTGAGTCTGTCTACGGTCGACGCACCTTTTAATCTCTTGTTTAACGTTCGGAGAGCGCTGCATCACCTTTATTTGATCTCGCACGAACGATGCTAATGAATGAAAGGAAGGCATCTCCGAGCTACGATGCTCCATTTCAAACGCACGCACGGTGTCGGGGTCTAATTTCTTTAGTGCAATATGGAGAAACACCACGTCCATAAGGTCATTAAATTTTAAATTCTTAAGTGCAGCCACCGATGCCACAAATTTATCTAGAAACTGCTCTAAGCCGTTGATGTTCGCGGATGATATAGGTTTAAGATCGAAAATCTGGTTCAAATATTCGGAAGCTAACATTCTCCTATCTTCATATTTAGTTTTAAGCGTTTCGAATATTAATAAGTAATTGTTTGCTGTAGGTGTAAAACCAGAGCAGATCGACTGTGCCCTGCCACTAAGTTTACTAATTAAGTAATATAATTTTTCAGCGTCCGATAACGATGGGTTATTGTGTATATTGTTTTGAAAACTACTGAAGAAAAAGGGCCAGGTCTTAATATCACCATTGAATACCGGAATATCTATTGGCGGCAACCTAATTGAGTCACGAGGACGTACCTGCAATTCCGGCTTTGCTTCGTTTTGAGATTGTAGGAGTTTTGCCGTTCTTTTCACGCGACACAACATATCTTCGAATGCCAGCAGCGGTTGGTAGTTCACTATGTATTTCGGGTCGATTTGTAATTCCAAATGATTAATTTGGTCTAATATTCTTTCGTAATCCGTCCGCAAAGAATCCACCGTTTCAATTTCATTCAGAAAAGTTTCCCGCACCGCTTCTACATTAATGTTCTTTATATGATCGCTAATGTTTTGTATACGTGAAAAAAGTACGTCCCTCTTGGCATAAAGCGTTTTAATTTTAAATTCACTTCCACTAACTGCCATTTTAAATTATTATAACAAAGTTATTAATCACAATTAATCTCACACGCATAAACGATGGACGATGGACGCTCGGTATGCCGTATTACGTAATTAAATCGAACACCTGCTACAGTCGAGGCGACACGTTGCTTGCTAACTCAATGTTTTTATAAAGATTGTCGGGTAATCGTACCAAACGGTTGCTATCACACTGTTTCAATTTTAAACCTTAAATTTAACCAAATACGAGCGCTATGAAATAAACAATTCTGTTTGCGAGTACCTAATCAAAATTTAAACGAACACTATTTACACTATTTACGAACACTAATTATTCGACCAGAAAATGGTTGGATAACCACTAAACACCAATCCAAATCCTGCCCGAAGTGACCATAAAATGGTGGAGCCACGTGTTTAAGGCTGCCGAAGTCTAGTTCCCCGGTCGAACCTTAAACCTATTGCGCGAATTATTAATCTAAGTGGACTGTATCTAATGCTGCTTCTACACTTGTATATGCGGTACAATGCACTCGCTCTTCCCAAAAAAACGAACTATTATGCCAAATCGATGAAAGGAATCCTGCTTGATTAGGAAAACACAAAATTGGAGCGGGTTAAAACTACTATATCAAGCAGGAAAATACTATTAGGAAAATGTTGACTCACCGGGATGTTTCTTCTGTGCGGTCGAGCACTATAACTGCGACTTCTGGAACACTCCGGAGAGAGGCGGTGCGCGACTATATCTCACACGAGGTGAGGCGGGCTTCCTGGAGCTCGACTGCTTCCAGGCTAAAGCGGTTTCTACTAATGATGTGTTTCCAACAACGAGCGCGGCGGGAAGAGCTCTTTAGGACACTATTATCCTAGGCGGTGTAGTTCTAACGGCGAGCGCGGCGGGAAGAGGCCACGCGTCGGTCGCGCGTGTCTTATATATCCTCGGCTCCGATGATTACGTGATGTTCTAGAATCATCTTCTTTCCCCTCCCACCCCACCACCCCGATGTGTCGATAGGAGGGTACGAATGATATCGTTTTGGAAAGGGATAACCGATTTGGCAGCCTACCGTCAAATAAAATAAATACGAATGGTTTTCCGCGCAACCAAAGTCTTTGAATTCACACGTAGATTAGTATATTTCAGTAAATACGAAAACTGTAACACTTCCTATTATTAAAATTAATTAATGACCGTTTTACATCTTATCTTATCGGATCTTTGGTTGAGAATTCAACAGTAAAATTATAATTATAGCCTTCGTTAGAAAAAAAAACAATTAAAATTAAGTCTAGAAAATTCTAAAGTTTTCATAATTTATAAAAAAAATAACATCAGTCATAATAATCAAGTTAGGTTCGTTTCCATGACCTAGTTAACACAATAATAAAAATAAATCCTTTAAAGTACATTCTATTCGTAAATTTTTTTATAAAAATAGGTATATCACTTATGATAAAAGTAAGTAGAAAATTAAATTCTAAACAATAATTAAATTCTGTATCAATGCTTAAAAAATTACAAAAGTTTTTTTTTAAATTATTTTAAACCCAATTTAAAAATTATTCAGTCTCATTACCGTCAGTACAGGAACTACGTTTAAAATTTTTATAAAAGTTATGATATCTGGGAGGTATCAGATTTTGATGGCAGAGGCTTATTAAGTCTTTGTGCTTGGCACTTGTAATCATGACGGGTTCATTATAACATTTTTTGGGATCATTAAAGCCACAGTGGGAACGAGTAGTTACTTTTCGCACCAATTCAATTCGCTTAAGTTCTTCGTCATTTAGATCATATTTATAAAATATTGTGTAAGGATTCTCTGCTTTAACGACTATTTCTCGAACTTGATTCCACTTAACATTCTCATTGTCAGTATTTTTTGTCAATTTAAAATCATATAAAAATATTTTGAAATCCAAAATTTGGTCTTGTGTTATTTCTATAACCTCATAAGCATCGCCGGACGTTTTACACCACCGAACGAGTGTATACCATTCTTCAGGACAAAAAATGAATTTTCTCTTCGACGATTTCTCAATTAATGCGTGGACACTATCGCCTCCTTGCTGGTTGTGACCCTTCTCCAAAAATCTGTGATGAATATCAATGCTATACTTTTGAAAGCAGTATACATACATCAGAAATACAATACGGTTCCTGTTCTGACCGCCACAGTTATCGGACCACAGGCGGATATCTTTGATGCATCTATTAGTTGACTGTTGTATAAAATTATAAAGGCAACTAGCCACTTCGTTCGAACCCCGCTTAGCTATAGTTTCAGGCCACATATAACATATTCCTTTTTTAAGTCCCATATCAAAAACAGTTAAATTAAAGACAGGAAGTTTACGCTTATAATAAAATGAACTGGTTTCTCCATGTGGTGTCGACAAATTGTTTTGAAAATCAAAGGTAGCCGAAGTTACAGTTTCAGGATTAGAAGTAGTTTCATTTATGTCTTGTTTCTTCAAAGATCTCGCTATATTTTTATCTTGTATATGTTTATTGTACTGATCTTGTGCTCTGGTTTGTGAAGGAAGGCAATTTTTAAATGCTATACACACGTCGCACTGGTCTTTTTTAGGAATATAAAAGGCTATGTTCATTTCCTTGTTAACTATGTCTCGGTACTGGCGCGCTGTGTGTACCCTCTTCACAATACTATTTTCCTCTGCCCATGTCTGGTACAACTTAAACATCGTGGAGAAATTTAAATCAGCCAAGTAAACTTTGTTTGTGTCTTTTCTTGTGTAATGTGAGTCCACTGGTTGAAACTAGTTTACATGATCACACACACCTTTCATTATGGCGGCTGTACAAACCTTGTTTTTATTGTTATGACGACCTCTGAAGTCTTTTTCACAGTTACCAGTACTTTTATCATATTTATCAAGAGCACTGTATAAACTGATTACTTACCGACAGCATATTCTTAAACATTGTTTTGCATACTTTTACAGTTCTAGGGCTAGTTTCTTTTAAATTTATTGGAAGTGTATAGTTTACACTGTGTTGGCGTTTAGAATCATTCTCTGTAGTAATTCTTCGTTTCATACATTTTGTATATTTACCTATAAAAACCCATTGCTTTTCGTGATCACTGAGATTCCAAAAACGATCAAAGATAAGTTTTCTATCTTCGTGAGATATTTTTGCGCTACAGTTAATCTTGCAAATAACACATGCCGGCTTAAGATGTTTCGCAGGTTGCAATTTTCCATTTCCGGACTGATGTTTACCTGAATTTAATAGTAATTTACGTCTTGTATCAATCCACTTGTCTTTATTTCTCAATCGCCTTTTCTTTGATCTATCCATACTGAACTGACGTCTTTTTCTACCGTCTTATGACGAAGGTGTAGAACATTCACTTTATGCCTCCACCGCCGAAGAAGCATCACTAGTGTTGCTTATAGAAGATTGACAGTTTGAAATTAGTAACATACGCGATGGCCTGCCTGAGTTTGTTAAACAGATATTTTGATCTAATTCTGATAATGGACGCGGACTTGAAGTAAATGAGTTGTATACTGAGGGCGTTGGTGTATCCGATAATTTGCTCGGAGAATCTCTATTATCAACATAAACATTTTCTGAATTAATTTGTATTTCAGATTGAGAGTGAACTGGTGTGACCGACCTAGAGTACACAGAACATGGGAACTTATCTTGCGAAGTTAACTGATACTCATTTGTCTTCATCGCTGACACATCAAGGTCTTCTATAAGATGTTCAATAACTTCATCGGCCAACACAGCATTTTTGTCGAAAAATCCATCGCTTATTTTCTGTAAGCTTTCATCTTCTTTAAAAGATCGTTTCGGACTTTCTGAACATGAAACAATAGTAAAAAATAACAGTAAGAAAATAAAATTTAATTATAAGTCAATTAATATATATAGCTAACAATAAGAATTAACATAGGTTGGTACTCATAAACATAACAAACAATACTAATTTACAAAAGTAAATTGAGACCTCTACATCACAATCGCAACGTAGAAAAATTTATATGGCAGATAGCCGCTTATGCGTCGTTTCGTAAAAAAAAATATCAATGATAACCTATTTTCATAACTACAAAAACTAATTATGATTTAACTTCAAAATAAGAATAACATTAAATTTGTATTATAAAAAATACGTACCAGAACTAGTTTCACGGTTGTTATCGATAAGTTGTAATAGATCTTCTCGGTTCATAATATCGCATTGTCGTCCCGTTTTGCCCAAATTCACCAATAATTTACGTCTTTCCATGTCTTTTGTGTTGAACTCAAACTGTTTACTAATATGATAACACTTTTACACACACTATAACACTTAACAAACCAAAACAAACAAATATTCGTGCCGGCCGGCACATGTCATGTGACTGATGACGCAATATGACTGACCGCTGGCCCCCCGCGCGTCCCGCGTATAAACGGTCAGCGGTAGTTGTCCGCATCTACATCGTGCAATTTCACAAAACAGGCGTAGTTGTCTTCTTTTACGTGACAAAAGTACCAAAAATAAGGTGATATTTTTGTTTGTTTTGCTATGTTGTAGAACATGATATTTTAAGTTAGTTTTTACAAAAAACCAAAAATCTCAAAATTGCAGTTAACATTTTTTACTTTGCACCCGTTGATACACACACACACACACACACACACGTATATATATAATCGGAATCTCGGAAACGGCTCCAACGATTTGCATAAATATTAGTGTCCAGGGGGTTTCGGGGGCAACAAATCGATCTAGGTAGGATTCATTTTTAAAAATGTCGTTTTGTCCATGTTTTCAGGCAATGAAAGACTGCTACAATATAAGAAGGTAAATTTTGACGGAGTAATAATGATCATAATAGCTCAAAAGGGATATCGGACAGTCCCGAAATCATAGTACCCAAGTTAGAGTCCTGTCTTCGGTTCAAACTTTTCCTTTTTTTTTAAAGTTCCCTTCTTTTGTGAGAAAATCTATTATCTCGAGTCCTTTTTTTAGTATTTTTTTAAAAACATGATAATTTAAATTAAACTAAGCGCACTCATGATTTTTATTCAAATAACCAGTTCAGTTTTGGCTATTATGTCAGTAAGATCAAAAAATATTCATATTTCATCAGTATGTCATTTGTATCTAAATATAATTTCCAAAACACATGATTTTCAAAAAAAAAAAAAATACCGAGCAAAGCTCGGTCATTCAGGTACTATTTATTGTGTGAGAAACGAGCCAAGAGCAAGTCTTATCCGACACTATTCCGGATGTCAGTCTGAGCGAGATTATAATGGCTCTCCAGCACCTTAAAAACGGCAAGTCCCGGGGTGAGGATTGAATCACAGCGGACCTTCTGAAAGCGAGTGGAAAACCGCGCAGAAGTTCTATAATTCCGTCCTCAATGGTGGTCTTTGTTCTTCAAGAAAGGCTCTGCTCTCTTGAAGAACTAGAGACCGATTTTTCTTCTGAGCCGCATCTACCTGCTGTTTTCAAGAGTCATGACGAATTGTCTCGCACGCAGACTCAACGACTTGCTTTGTATTGCGCATGTGGACTACAAGAAAGCCTTTGATTCCGTGGAAATTTGCGCGGTGCTGCAGTCCCTTCAGCGGTGCCAAGTTGACTGTCATTAGATCAGAGTGCTGAAGTGCTTGTACGGTAGGGCTATACAAAACCAGACTACGAAACCTATCCAACTGCAGAGAGGTGTAAGACAGCGTGACGTTATATCCCCGAAACTTCACTGTTGCATTAGAAGACGTTTTCATGCTACTGGACTGGAAAGGATACGGTACTAACGTCAATGGCGTCAAAAGCTTCAGCGTTACCAGAGATTAGCTTGTATGGCTGCCACGGACTGCATAAGGACTGCACCAACAGCAGCTTTGGAGGCTATGCTGGAGCTAACACCGCTTCATCTACATATACAACAAGAAGCAACTTTAGCTGCCATTAGATTCAAGACCCTAAATCTTTTAAGTAAGAGTAGAGTCCCCCATACAGATATAATCGATAGAATTTACTCAAAAATTCCTATCTTACAAGCCAAGTATGATAGGATCCCAAAACAATTTGTATTCGATAAGAAGTACAGGACACAATTGAAGGAAACTGACCATCTGGAAGGATTGGGTCCAAGAGAGCTCAAAGTTTTCACGGATGGCTCTAAGACAAATGAAGGTGTGGGGTCTGGGGCTTTCTCTGAAGACCTTAATATCCACATATGTACACCGCTGGGTACCCACAACACAGTCTTCCAGGCTGAATGCATCTGGGTATCATCCAAGCGGCCATAGCAATAGATGCTAGGAAGGTGAAAGACTTCTCCATCAGAATACTGACCGACAGTATGGCGGTACTACAAGCTCTGAGTTGCAATGTGACGAACTCGGGACTGATATACGAGTGCCATCAACGATTGAATGAGGTATGTAAGCACAACAATGTGACTCTGCAATGGATCAAGGGACACAGTGGATCTAGAGGCAACGATGCAGCAGATGAACTGGCCAGAAGGGGATCGGCTCCAGCAACTATAGGGCCGGAACCAATAATACCAATCCCCTTTGGCTACGTTCGTTCACTGGTACGTAGATACTTCAATAATTTACACGCTCAGCTTTGGAAAAATTTTGTAGACTGTAGACAAGCTAGGGAGGCCCTACCTGAAATAAACAGTCGTCTAACCAAGGTTCTAATGAGACTGGACAAGCCACAGATCAGGATAGTAACAATTGCTATCACAGGACATGGCTCTTTTAACAAACATTTGTTCACCATAGGTGTAGAGGAAGAAACGGCGGCTCACGTGTTGCTGACACATCCAGAAGTCGTTTCATATAGGGCTAAACATCTCGGCACGCCGGGATTGCTCCCCGAAGTTGCTTGCAACATCAAGGGACTGCTGAGCTTCTTCGGGGTAATATCATGGCTCGAATAAGCATATTATTCCTGCCCACACGCAAAATACGCGCTTAGACGTGGAGTTGCGGAAAACAGCCCGTCGTAAACTAAACTAACGTCAATGGCGAGTAGATCACTCACTTTCGAATTGCCGATGATGTATCGCTTATGGCAAAATCGCTGGAGGACCTAAGCACTATGCTCAATGACCTCAATAGTGTCTCCCAACGGATAGGTCTTAAGATGAACATGGACAAAACGAAAGTCATGTGTAATGTCTATGTCACACCTAAGTCGGTGGTTGTTGGGAGCACTAAGCTCAAAGTTGTTGACGAATATGTTTACCTGGGACAATTAGTCCGACTAGGTAAGTCCAACTTCTGCCGAGAGGTCAAACGACGGGTTCAAATCGGCTGGGCAGCATTCGGGAGATTGCGACACATCTTCTCGTCAGGCATACCTCAAAATCTTAAAACTCGATTGTACAACTAGTGCGTGTTGCCAGTGATGACCTATGGATCGGAGATGTGGTCCTTCACTGCTGGTCGTATGAGAAAGCTAAAAGTCGCTCAGCGAGCTATGGAGAGGGCTATGCTCGGGGTTTCTCTGCGTGATAAACTTAGAAATGAGGATATCCGCAGTAGAACCAGAGTAGCTGACATAGCCCAACGGATTAGTAAGCTGAAGTAGCAATGGGCCGGCCATATAAATGAAATGAAGTGAAATGAAGATTTATTTGCTTTGAAAAAGGTTACATTAAGGTGGTTATTACAAAGTATAGTACAGCTTTTTCAGCCATCAATGGATAGCATGCAAATACATTTTTTATTATTAAGATTATTTAGTGTTTTATTAAAATAGCGAATTTAATTAAAATATATCATAAAATAGTCATCATTTAGAAATTATCAATACATAATACCAATACATACAAATTTAAAAATAATTAAAATTGAAAATGCAATTAAAAATATATAACTACTGTTGTGTCACATCATGTCAAATTTAGGTAGTCATTCACATTATAAAAACAATGATCATTTAGCCACCTGTAAAGGGCGCCTTTAAATCTATTAAGGGGCAAGTCTTTGATATGTCGGGGTATTTTATTAAATATGAGCATACACATCCAGAAGCAATTTTTTTTAAACCGAGCACTCTTGGGTATAATTTCAGCAGCAAGTCTATTGCCATTTCTGGTATTTTGCGTATAAACCTCTTTTGCTTGTCTGAAATAATACATGTTTTGTTTTACAAATTTTGCAATTTCAAAAATGTACAGGCATGGGAGTGGTAGTATTTTTAGAGATACAAATAGCGGCCTGCAAGGCTCATCAGGTGCAGCGCCACATATTGCTCTAATACATTTTTTTTGGGCAATGAATGCCTTTTTTGCATCTGTGCTATTGCCCCATATAATAAGCCCGTATCGCAGTACGGATTCCACATATGCAAAGTACGCAGTAAGTGCTGTATTTTTTGTGGCTACTTTGCTTAGTTTATAAAGTGCGTACGAAAATCTATTTACTTTTTTTACATACATGTTCAACTTGACATTTCCAATTTAGTTTTTGATCAATCCATATACCTAGGAATTTTGTCATATTTGTACTTTTTAGTGTTTGTCCTTCAAAATTAATGTTCATTGTCTGGTATAATATGTCATTGAAATTTATAAAATAAGTTTTGTCAAGATTTACAAGTAGGTTGTTATTTTTAAGCCATTCTATTATTGTTTTTACAGTACTGTTAATATCATTAATGTGATCTTTAAGTGATTGTTTACCATCTGTTTTTACTATTACAGATATGTCGTCAGCAAATAAAATGCATTTGTGTTTAGTTACATCCGGAAGATTATTTATATATACTAAGAACAACAGTGGTCCCAAAACGCTACCCTGTGGAACTCCATATTTGTTTTCTTTAAAATCTGATTTGTGATTTAGGACCACATGATTACTGTCTGGTTTGCTTATTTCAACAGATTGACGTCTATTTTGCAAGTAACTTTTAATCCAACTTAAAGCAGTGCCTCTAATGCCACATTTTTCCAATTTTACCAGTAATGAATTATGTGAGACAAAATCGAAAGCCTTCGACATGTCAAAGAAGAGTGCAGTTGTATAATTATTAGCATTAAGGCACGTTAGTGTCTCATTTACCATATCGAAAACAGCATGTGTAGTAGATTTTCCCCTCTGGAACCCATACTGAGTGGGATTCAGGACATGATACTTGTCAAAGATATAGCTCGAAGAATCGACAACCGATGGGGAGACAGGGTTCTCGAGTGGCAGCCTCGTACCGGTAGGCGATGTGTGGGGCGGCCCCCCACTAGATGGAGTGATGAATTGTTCAGACATGCAGGAATGGATTGAGGTGGCTCAGGAACGTGCTTCTGGCATTCTTTGGAGAAGGCCTGTACATTGTGGTAAAAATTTTAGCGTACCTAATTTTTAAACTTTGCACCTTATTAGCACCTAAAAAGCCCCAACTTTGGATTTTTCTAAATGAAAATTCCTGACTGCGTTTGTGGCGAGCCTGAGCTAAATGATACACCTGCACATGCCTCAGTCGAATATTGAACTGTGACAAGATTAAAAAGACGGATGCGTCAATCATAAATATTAAGATTTCAAACGTTTCACATTTCTTGCAAAAAATGATTGTCGCATGACGCGACTATTGCCTCAATAATTGTTTTGCCATTTGCCGACAGTTCTGTAGTAATAGTGACAATCGCTTCAATTGTATAAAATAAAAGATCATTGATTAAAACTACTTTTACGGATTTTTAAAATAAAAAGTTATTAAAAGAAAAATTAAATGCGATATTTAATTTTTCTTTTAATTACTTTTATTTTTAATTCCCGACGTTTCGGGCGCTTTCCAGCACCCATGGTCACGGGAGACTGAGGTGACTGACGTCCCGATGTCATTGTTAAACCTGGAGTACCTTCAGCTTTTTTAATTATTGTTTATGGTCCGATCTTTGCAAAATGAACTGAAGTCCTGAGGTCTTGCAGTGGTATGCTTGGGTCTAGTTTTAATTTTATTGATTATAGGGTCCAAGCAGGTAGTAGTACCAGCCTCCTTCTCTATTGAAATTAGGATGTTTTTTAATTTCAATAGCCTCACCAAGTATCATGGTAGGAATCGGTGTTGAAACATTATTTGCACTGTAAGAATCATTGTTTAAACACCGATTCCTACAAGATCCGTAAAAGTAGTTAATGTGTACTGGTCGCGTAAATATAAGAAATCATTAAATAAAAGATCATTATTCGCATCTATGAGTGTTATTCATGTAGATATTGACAATCATAGTTGACCGTTTCGGGGCCCCTTTACATTACACATTACGAATTGGAATAAGAAAAGGAAAAAGAACTTTTTAAATTGTAAAATTATATATGGCCGGGCTAGTTGTAATATAATAAAAAAAAAAAAAATTTTCTCGCTAATTTTTTTTAACTTTCTGTTCTAATTTCAGGCTTGCCATATCATTTGTATCTTGTACCTATGGATTGGGATACTTATGTATTATTGCACTGGTATTGATACGACAGCTATTTGTATATATTCCAAAATTTATAGGTAGGTTGTAATTACTTACAATTTAATAATGGATACAACCTTCTTCAAGCCTTAGTTTTATTTGTTATTGTATTATATTGTATTATGCTTTTAAAATTTGGATATTAAGTTATAGGTACTTAACGTCCAAATTTTAACAACAATATAAACTTATTTAGTTTTTATGGTTTTCGATAATAAACATGCTTTTTACATGTGTTTTGTGTTTTCAGCACCTGACTTGAGAAAATTGGTGAATATTGATGTCTGATTTACTTTACAAAATGAAAGAAAGTAAATTGTGTTTCATGACAAGAGAACAATGCCATAAAAAATATAATTGGTAGGAGTACATAATGTTCAAAATCATTCAAAACTTAGTTTACTATATAAATTATCTTCGCGCATTTTAACGAATCAACCAATCCTTGTTTGTAACAATTTAAATTACGTAAAATGTAGCCAGCATCAAACTGGATTAATAGGTGATCCATTACCTACCCTACCAACAGAAGAGTTCTGCAAGTTCTTTCAAGCACTTTCGTCTAAGCTTATCTGAGCCGTGTTGTAGCAAATATTGAGGAAACCGGACTGAAATCATTTTGACCTAAACATAACATCCGCATCAATCATCTAAGATTGGCCGTTGACATGATTTCTTTAAGAAAATTCAAAACTGTAGGAACGTTTGTTACAAAATCTAGCAAAAAGAAGCGGCTAAGTAGGACTAAATACAAAGCAATAAAGTTTGGAAAATTCAAAAGTGCACGCCTCATAATCTTATTTGATGATATAAAAAGAAAAATATCTCTTTTTCCGTATTTGAGACGAAAGAAGAGATCCATAAGAATATCTGTTTGTAGAAAAGTACCAGTTGTTTTTTACATTTTCATTAATTACAATCAAACGAGACCAAATTGCTCAGTGATTTTTAAAAGAACCTGTGCGTTGAGATTCTAAACCTAATAAAAAAAGAATTATTTTGATACATTAATTCTAACGACCGTAATCGTGCGCCATCCACACAAACAGACATCCGGACACCATCGGAATTTTTTTTAATCAGTTTGTTTTTACACTAAATACAGAAAATTACTTTTAAAAGTGGTAGAAATATGAAAACGAGTGATTTTTCTCGATATATGTGTATTTTTATTATTCCAAAAGTGCAATAGTATATATATAGTATAATAATTTTTAGCTCAGAAAATTACTGGATTCTATTAGGTGAGAGTAGAGCATAACCTCAACGCTTCGCTTATGAGGCGTGCAAAATGAACTCAAGCAAAACGAAAACGATCACAAATTGAAACGAACTAAACATATATGATAATTGACAGGAACTTGAGTAAAAGAGTAAGCCAAATAATATCTCTCAAAGACCATATGATAATATATTTTAAAAGCATAGTCTCTATCAAAAGAAAATACTGGTCTTTGAAAGAAATTATGAGAAGCAGATTTTAGCAACAAAATAAAAAAAGAAATGAGACTTGGACCCTCACGGAACACCATAGATGCAAACTTAAAATATTAATGTGAAAGAGCTATGGAGAGTAATTAAAGGATAAAGTTCGAAAAACCGACATTAGACAACATTCTGTTCTGCCCAAATAAATACTTTAAAGCATAATGATCAGTTAAAATGTAGGTGGACTGGCTACACGTTTCGCTGCAACAAAGAAAAGTAGAGGAAACAGGTGACACTGGTATGTCCAAGAGATGCTATCAGAAGCAGAGTTCGGCTAACTAGAAGATGGGTAGACAAATTTAGGGTTACTCTGGAATGGATTTGGACAAGAGTTACAGCTGACGGAGATCAATGGAAGAAGTTGGAGGTGGCTTTTACTGAAAGGCACACAAAAGTACTAAAACTCAGCTACGACAAAGAAGGGGGTCTTATATTTTTAACTTTTATTTATTTTATTGATGGGGATCGGAGGGAACCTGTTGTTTTACTTTGAGAAATTCAAGAGATATAATTTTTATAGATCATTTTTAAGGTAATCATCTAGTGATATAGGTGCATAATATGTGAATTCAGAATGTACTCATGTTAAATAGGTACCGAACACGATTTATCTATATTTAAATTTTTTATTTAATTTGCTTATAACTTTAGGCATCGTTTGATCCCTAGCCGCACCGTTATTACTTAACATTCAGTTATGAAATAATTAATATTTAAGATATTTAAGGATTCACTTTATAAATCGTACACTTTAGACAAAAAGTTGTTTGATGAATTTACGATCCTCTTAAAATTTATATTTTACTAGTTTCAAGTTTCAAACGAATCGCTACTAATCTACTTAACTTTATACTCCCTATGTTTTATGCTTCTCTGATCTCTTAAGTCACAGCCGAACTAAAGTGTTTGATAATTTGATGTCATAATTAACGTAGGAAGTTGTTGTAATGTTCCAACGTTCAGATATCTAAATTTTGTCGTGTCTCCACTTTCAAGGTCTCCAGAGTCCAGTGGTAAAGTCTTTGACAGGAGGTCTCTGTATGCGTGTTTGTACATATGAACGTTTGTGGTTAATATTCGTCTCGGTCGCATATCTCCACTTCAGACCCATTTCATTCGTTAAACAATGATGTAATTAGTGTATAGGAACAATAGCCACCTTAACCTCCTGGATGCCAGCGTCATACCTATATTACATAAAGGATTAAACATTCGTTTTAAAGCTATATGTGAATAGTTTTCGGAACTAATCGTTTTATGGTAGTTGTGTTACTTTAGTAAACTAGAAACACGGAACAAACGTCATTTTGAGTTAGACAGACCCGTAAATAACTCTCTCTTTAAGGCGCCATGAGGAAGATGGCATGTCGCACAGATGAACGTGCTACGTTATCCGAAAATTATTATTGTTTCTTTTTATTTGTCACAATAACTATGTTTGTTTAAAACTAATAAGCGGATTGTTTTTTTCAAATGGTCAATTATTTTGGGCTTTAAGACCAGAAACTTTTTAATGTCATATTGGTATTACAATGATTCTCAGTATGACAGTTAGCTTATTATTCATGTCACATATATATATAGTCTTATGCGATGACGAATATTTATTACACCTCGAAGAATCAGACATGGATTTCTCTGATGCTGATGAAAATGAATTTTACACCAGGACCTGAAGAAAATGAAAAATCCAGTACTTCATCTTCCAGCTCTTCAGATGAGTAAATAGTTTCACAATCAGACGTATCTCTGCAATCTTCTGTAATAAAGGAGAAAAGGAGTCGAGGGGGGAACTACAGATACCCAGGAACAATCACATCAAACAGCAGTTACAGTTAGAACGTCTATCGCCGACTCATAGAATGGTCAGTTTGAACCTTTAAAATTCCAGTTTTACTAACCCAGTTACTTAAAAGTTGAGACTGAGTCATGGAAACGTGAAGATTATTTTACACAATATATCAATGATGATATACTGGAAGAAATGACAACTACTACAAATAGAACCAGTATACTAAGAAAAGGCTACACCTTGGGTCTAACAGTCAAAGAACTGAGTCTTTTTCGGTATTTGGAACGTTAGTTCTTCTAACTAATTACCAAATATAGCATTATTCTGGTCTAATAAATACGGTATTTATGTTATAATAATGGCTATGATACAAAATAAATATATTATTATAAGAACTAAAAACTAAGATATGGAAGGCAAATCCACTTTTTCAGTCTGTCTTGTGAGGGTTTCACGCACAAGAAATACTTATTGAATTAAGCATTGATGATGATGATGAGTGCCGTTTAGCGGTCAGTGTGAAATACGGCAATATTGTCCAGGAAAGTCCAACAATGTTGTCCTGAAATTTTTTATATTGGCAACTCCACAAGGCATTCTCTTAGACATGCCTCCATACTAAGTAAATACTACTTGTCCTGAGTTGACTGAAGAAGGGTATATATACTCTTGGTGAAGTCTATTTTCAGAAAACGCTTGTGAGAGGTCACCACATTTATTTTGATAGGTACCTCATCACGGTGAAATTAGCCTAGATATTGCTACAATTTTTTTTACCCAACAGCCATTATACAAAACATAGGATTCCGAAAAGTTATTTTGCATACCAAAATTATTATTAATTACTGGAATTTTTATTTGGAGTTGAATTCCAGTGTCATACACATATGACGTAAGTACGAACGAACTGTAGTATATTCAGAACCATTGTCATATATATATATATATATATATATATATATATATATATATATATATATATATATATTTTTTTTGACATAAGTAAAAGCTATATAAAATAAATAATAATTTTTATTGCATTTTTTTTGGACATGTACAGATCCCTGATATACCATAAAACCTAGGTTTTAAATAATATTGAATAATTTTTTTCTGGAATCCATGATGTTAAAAGATATTTAAACTGTGAAAGTGAAACAGTTGCTGGTTACCGCGTTACTTTGCACCCACCACATATATGTAGCACATAATACGGCTAATATAATTTAATTAACTTCTACTCTAATCTTAATTGTGATGAGTGCAAGCATAATGTGCATGTTAATTTTATACTTTGTAACAAAAACGGAGGATATAACGGCGCAGCGTGTTTTCCTATATATAAAACCTATCTTGCGAGTTATATAATAATATGATAATTTCGATTGTTTAACTTTGAACTATCATGTTTATTTTCTAGACAGGGAAACTGTTACAATACCTAATTATTTTTTAACCTACAAGTACTTATGTCCAGTTTGAATTTTATGATGTTAAGAATGAGCACTTTTTCACGTCTGTGAAATACCACTGACTCACACATCACAAGATCTCCAAAACGTTCAATTTGCTTGAAATTTGGCATATGTGTATGTATATGCCTATATACATACTCATTTCATGTATATATTACATACTTATTTCTCGACGTAGACACCAACTAAGAAAGGATTTGGGAAAATGCAACCCCTGAGGGGGTGAAATAGGGTGTTACAGCTTGTTATAAAATAATAGATAGTATGTATAAATACTGTATATTTCACTTTATGTCTTGTAAACATCTGGATCTAGTCTCGTATGTTTAATCTTTTTATACATTGTAAAACATAGCAGTTCATCTTTTTTTGCAAGGTGTCTATTAATTTTTAAAATAAATTCCATATTATTTTGCAACAATGAATGGTAAGTCCAAGTTGGACGAGTTTAATTACAGCCTACAGCTTTATATTATTTATAAGTTAAAATTGTACAAAAAGCAAAAAATGAAAGGTGGTAAAATTGCATTAAGGTGGTTTAGCCTTCATCAAACAATCATCAATTTTGTATATTGGAAAATGTACCTTCTTTCTTATGTTGTAACTATTATAACGTTATCCTTTCTGTGACTGCTTATTACCTTTTAAGATTGTGTTATTTTAATTGTGATGTATATTATAAGAAAAAAGGATTATTATAAGATTATTTTTATAATTTACTTTTTGATTTTTAAATAACTTTTTAATCCCACCCAAGTAAAACAGGTAGCATTATAACAAATAAATATTAAACATATATAGAACTTAAGATTCCTATAAACTTATATAAATTTACCGAGCATCTTGACGCTTCATATATGCATTTCGATACCATTATGATGCTTTACACTGTATAAAGGTTGGATAATGACATATTAAAATGCTTTTGTAAAGCCTTCAGTTTTAGTGCAGCAAACCACAACAGCTGTACAGCTTTCACGTGATTTTAGTGCATTTGCACTACAATAGAAATTTTATGTAGGAAATAAATTCTTAATTCTGGTTAATAGCATAAACATGAACCATTATAATGTCACGTAAATATTCAGCTGTTTTTAGTGCCTTAGGGTCTACAATAGCTATTTTAAGTAGTAACATAATGCATAATGCTGCTTAATAGCATAAACTTGTAAGAGAGGGTCGTTGTTAATATCACTTAACTAAAAGCCTGTACTTTTAACGGAAGTGAATCAATGTAATACTTGCATTAAATATTACTGAGTTTTGTATAAGCTTTTTAGCGTAAAGTTGTATATACATTCATTTTACTGTATTTGTAAAACCATTTGCCGACACTATTGTGGGGAAAAGAAAACTCATCCACATGTTTTGTTGATCATATATTTTTTTAGTGCAGCGTTTAAGTAATAGCACTATTTCAGTCTACTAGTATACATGTGAACGCATATAGAACTACTTTATAGACAATGGCATTGCAGTGGTTCATCAAAAGTCTTCTCTCTGGCCTCTGGCTTAATAATGAGACCTAATAATCATCATCATCATGATATAATAATCTTCCACTCACCAGATGTCGCTAGTTGACACAGGTGAAGTTTTTGCTACACAATGTCATATAAATACGAAGATAGTTTTAAATAAAAGTTTATTATTTTGTACAGTATTACATATATTAATATATCAGGCCCGACATAGACCTATGCCTAAGTTGGTCCAATACAATGTTGGTGTCTCTTTGGAGAGAACATTAGAACGACTTATATCCTGACTTTAAATATACATTTTTAAAGTAAGTAGTATACATTTACGATTTGCAGGAAGTCGATGGATCCAGGTGGCTCAGGACTGTGCTCTGTGGCATTTCTTGCAGGAGTTCTATGTTCAGCAGTGGACTTGTGAATCGCTCGAATGATGATGATGATGATGATTACTGCTAGACTTCATAACTTTAAAACAAATTTTACATTTCGCTGAATTTTGATCAACTTTCCTAAATTATTTCCAACATCACTTTGTCTTTCGCCAGGAGGTGGCATTCTGAACAAGCTAATCAAGCAGAGCACCTGAGTCAGCAATTAAAGACAACACAATTCATTTTTATAACCGTTTTCCTTTCGACGACGAACTTAACACCAATTATTCAATATTGCCATTAAATATTAACAAATGTTGATAAATTTCTTAACAAAAATAGTCTACTCTAAATATTAATGGCGGATAGGTAGGCTTTACTTAAACAACATAAACAGACAAATGAAACACATTTAAATCCAAACATTTTGCGTTATGATCCCATTTTATATTTATTCATTCAACAAAATTACGAGATATTACTACTAAATGTATAAAATGTCTATGGATGTGGATCATGGACATCCTAGTCGCACATGCATAATTCACTCTATATTAGCAATGCCCCCAAAGTCCTCACTCCATCGAGAGGGACGACTGTACACATCGGAAAAGGAAGTACTATCTAGTATCTACTGATCATGAAGTATAGACGTAAGAAGGACAATCTTCCATAGGAGAATATTTGAAAATGTGTCTATCTGTAAGCAGTAAATAACAGTTCAAAAACTCTCCACAACAGCGCTCAAGTAGCTACAGGGCATGATAAATCGCCGTAAAATACGTTGAGAGTGATTTCAAAAATAAAAATTTTGAAAGCAATAAAATAATTATTGTAAAAAGAATTATGGTGAGTCTGTGCAATAAAAAAATTATAAAAAGTTCTTTAAAATTTAGACTGTAGCTATAGTGGCGCCACCTTTATTTAACGCTTTCCTACGAACACTTTATAGAGTGTTACCTTTCTTTACTCTTTACCTTTCTTTATAAACTGGCTTTACGGCTCTGGTTTCTAGACTTTCTGAGCCTATCCTTTCTTTTGGAATCTTCATTTTATGTTCTTTTTCTTCACAATATGCTGATGCGTCACATTGCGAAGCCCTTAGAAGATTTTGACGACAGCTCAACCTAGCGGACGGTTGATGACGACAGTCACTCAAGTTCATAAGGCGCCCAAGCGATCAAAATAACTTGAGGTTTATATCGACATCAAAGCACTTGTTTCGTCGTTTTCTCTAATAGTTCACACGCGCGGACACTTAATTCAATCAAAATCCACTTCAAACCATTATTCAAGCGACAAAACAGGAGCGACAATCCGTCTACGGCCAAGTTCCCGCCAAAACTCCTACTCTTTACCTTTCTTTCTTTATTTAACTGGCTTCACGGCTCTGGTTTCTAGACCTTCTGAGCCTATCCTTTCTTTAGGAATCTTCATTTTATGTTCTTTTTCTTCACAATATGCTGATGCATCACATTGCGAAGCCCTTGGGGGATTTTGACGACAGTTCAACCTAGCGGACACTTGATGTCGACAGCCAATCAAGTTCATAAGGCGCCCAAGCGATCAAAATAACTTAAGGTTTATATCGACATCAAAGCACTTGTTTCGTCGTTTTCTCTAATAGTTCACACGCGCAGACACTTAATTCACAAAATGGCATCACTTTTACGAATCAAAATCGACTTCAAACCATTATTCAAGCGACAAAACAGGAGCGACAATTCGTCTACGGCCAAGTTTCCGCCAAAACTCCCTACTCTTTACCTCTATACTCCATAGCATGGAGGTTAGAGAATAGGTGAACGATCGCTACGTGCTAAAGCATAGCCCGCCTGTCCCTGAAAATAATTTATAGCCGCGCTGTCGTCGGTAAGTACTGTCTGCGATGTAATTTTTGACAAAAACTAACATTAAAAAATAGTGAAATATTATAAAAATAATAATAATAAATCAATAATAATTAATGATTTATATTTGTAATAACTTATATATATATTATTGAGACAACTTAACGATCGCAGCGCCTCACTTATTTTGTCCATATTTCTAGGACACTATTTTCTACAGCGATCGTTCTCCTGTTCTCTAACCTCCATGCTCCATACTACTGACATTTATCTGACAGTTTAATGAAGTGGTAAAAATATCACGTACCTAAGAAAGTATCGATACTTAGTAAAATATACTAATAAAAGTATCGAGTACAAAAATACTAGGTATCGAACTAAAAGTGTCGATACTGTTTGCAGATCCCCCACTCAAGTCTCATTCGCCTCGCCTGATCACACTTTTCAATAGCCACTCACATACTTATGGTAAGTGTAGAGATCAGGAGACCCTTTTTTTACTGGAAACGAGGCATTCCATCTAGTCCTCATAGGTCCTAGACAACACATCTGCGTTTTGATTCTTAATCGAGGATAAATGTAGATGTCAATCGGCCACAGCAGCTACTTACCATCAGGTGGACTGTGTGCTCTGCTGTGTGCTGTGCTTATTCTATAAAAAAAACTTGGTAAATCCAAATGTGCAAGCCTTAAACGCTCACGTCATGTCATGTCACGCTCACGCTGTTCAGGTCATTTTTTTAAGTATTTTAAATACACACAAGTTTTCACAAATAACCTTATTACTTACTTCTAATTTTCCTATAACTTATGTCAAACGTCAATAAAAAAATATGGAAAATGCAAAAGTTAACGACTCATAATGCTCATATTGATCGTGAAAAAATGTAGAAAAAAAACTATATTCTATTATTTTACTATGTTATTATTATTGAGATTCAATTTTTTTATTTACTGTTAATTGAAAAAAATTAACAGAATCATCTTAAAACGATTAGAAATCAAATTTAATATTACTTTAATTTTTAGGTAAAGTGGGCTGAGGTATATGAATTAATTTAGTTATTATTAGTTAATGTTTTTTTTACTAACATTTTAATTTATAAATTACTTACTAATATATATGGATTACAGTCCGAAATAAATTATTATTATTATTATCGTAAAAACTAGTCTTTTTTACCTGATTCGTTATCATTTTTTTATCATCAACTTTGTTACGTTTCCAAAAGTTTTTCATCTAGTTAAAACCAGTATTTTCACTTAGCATTCACCAAATCACACCTTCAGGTCACACACAAATGAAAACCTGAGATTTAAAAAATAATAATAAATCTTACTTTGGTCAATTATCTGTGTATTAAATTTGGTTTTTGGAATAGATGATTGGTCACACCTGAGGACTAAGGTATGTATTATATATATGCCATATTTTCAATAGAAAAGGTCTCCGGTTGACACTACACTGACTGAGATTACATTACGGCAGCATTGAGTTGTTATTTTACGCTAGATTTTTCTTTATCGATCTGACTTACTAATAGAGTAAAAATTTGATGTATATTCATTATATTTTGGAGGTGGCTTGGTGAATGCATATGCCCGCAGTCATGATGCTGCTAATTTCTCTGTCGTAAGAAAAAAGAGCATGTCTACATTTCTTTAATAACTGTTATACAACAGATAATATCTTGACAGAAAAACTCAATAACTGATTTTAGCCCAATATCGGATGCGAACCCGGAACTTCGTGATCAGCATTCGCTTTTACGACCACTAGACCAACGAGGCAGTCAGTCAGTAAATATTACACGAGGGCGACACTGAAAGTTTTTAGAACTGGCCACTTGTAAACGATATAATAAAAAAATAAGTTCAAATTTTGAAAATGGAACTCTTTGACAATATTATTGTGTATATATTTTATTAATTTGTCATTTGTGGATTTGGCAGCAAAATGAAATTTGTAACACGTCAGCACGAATTTAACACGAGAAAATTTTCGTACAATGATTTTATGACTTCTCAATATATTCTTCTGTATTCTTTTGATTTATTACATTAAAATTTGGGCTTCACTTTAAAAAAAGATTCTAACACTTATTTCCTATAAAATTAAACCTAGGTGTCTTATATTTTATGCTGCCGTTCAAATTAATATTTTTAATTCATATGGTAATATAAATATTGAGTTATTAAACCTTTAAATACGCCTAACTTAATTAAACTTTAATACTAAAAAGTGACACACTCCTAAACAACTTCATGGTAAAGCCAGGCTTGTGGCTCAATAGTAAATGCTATATAAGCATTTCGTAGTTATATTTCATTATAGAACATTTTGCCACAGGTTAGAAAGGGAGCAATCGCTTTCTCGAAAGCCCGGTAAAAAGCCCATGCGTGCGAGGGAGTAAACCAATCGCTCAATTCAACTCTCCTTATATGTGTGACAGCAGTATTCGTAAGGCTACGAGGTCGAACGGAGTGCGCGGGAAATTTGAAATAGTTTGAAACAGTTTACGAGTTATTTTATTACTTGATATAATTGATTGATTCATCTTAATGAGGCAAGCCGGGCTTCTAGGCTTGTATAGAGGCTTCGCTACTGCTACTGTTGCTGGGTTGTCACTGTCTTTTGGTTTAACGGCTAAGTCTCATTTAGTTTTATAGATATTTATAATATTTACAAACATAATACTTACGGATACGTAACTATGAATCATATTTGTTAATAATTCCTTGTCATTTGTGGATTTGGCAGCAAAATGAAAATTGTAACACGTCAGCATGAATTTAACACGAGAAAATTTTCGTACAATGATTTTTATGACTTCGATGTCATTTAAATAAACAAGAAAGTTATGTTAGACTTCGATTGGCCTTTCATGATGAAGCCCCATCTCGTGCTACTGTTTACGACTGTTTTAATGAGTTTAAATGTGGTCGCACTAATCTCCCCGATGATCTGCGTGAGGGAAGGCTTTCTACCGCGACGACTGAAGATAATATCAGCATTATGGGCGTATGATAGAGACTGACAAAAGAGTGACTTATCACTATCCTATACTCACCTTCGGAGTCCACCATCATCAGGTAGATGAGATTATCACAGTCACCTTGGTATTTAAATGAGTCTAAAAACGATGGTTCTCCGTCCGCCATCAGGAACGTGAGATTATCACAGTTACCTGGGTCTTTATGAGCTCTTTCAAATGAGTCCAAACACAATGGTTCTATGTAGTATCGTCACTGAGTTCCCAAACTTACCTTCGGATTCCACCATAAGGAAGGTGAAATCATTACAGTTATCTAGGTCTTTATGAGTACATTTCAAATGAGTCCAAACACAATGATTCTATGAAGCGACGTCACTGAGATCTTTTAAACCCACCTTCGGGGTTTACCATCAGCTAGGTGATATCATCACAGTCATCTAGTTCTTTATGAACTTTTTTTGAAAATGAAGTGGAAAAAAAACACCATGGTTCTACGCAGCATCACTAAGATGCTTTACCCATCTTCTGAGTCAATCATCAGGAAGGTGACATCATCACAGTCACCTTAGTCTCCATCCTCCGTCAAACGAAATTCTCTAAATATATAAAATAATAAAAAATGCAAATAGCATAGATATAATGTATGTAGCTACTAAGAAAGTAGGTAGGTACTTACCAGTAATTAAAACGAACTGAAGCCAGCGGATTACGGTGCGCCCGGAATATTCCGTGGAGTGCCATCAGTTAAAAGTTTCAACTAAGCTTTTACACTCACATTCAGTTTTTGGATGTATGTCGGTTCGACTGAGCGGTTTCAACTGACAGTAGGTACGCCCAAAAAAATCCGTGGGTTGTCGTCAGTTGAGAATTTCAGCTTAAGATTCCACACTCACGGTCAGTTTTTGGATGTACGTCAGTTCAACTGATCATTTTAACTGACCGTGCGTGGGGACCATTAGCTTTTTTAAAGGCTCAACGGGCTGCTAAAGACCGACACCATTTTGTAAATATTTTATAACAAAAAATATTATCATTCGGACACATTTATAAAAGCAATGGATTTATATAATTACGATATAACTTAATTTAATACTGCTAACCCAATACTATTATTCGTTGTATACTAGTAAAGGCGGTTATTGATCAGGATTTGGACACTATTCCAGTCCATAGTCCTACTAAGGACAACGCGTCACAGGAGATGATTCGGGTGTACAAGTCTTATGGACTACAGCTGGTATAGGATCTGGTACACTAGCTTTGTTCACGTCTACACTCCGCAAGATTTTAAGAACTTTTATTAATGTTGCTGATTTCCGACATAGAAGTACCGAAGCAAGGTGTTTGATGTGGAACGATTTTGTCAATACTTAGATGTATGTTACAAGCAAAGAAAACATGTGTGCCATCTGGTCATAGTAAAAACGGAATAGTAGGCTATATTCTAAGAAATGTACCGAACGCGCTTTATATTAATGGGTTATATTACTAAATCTATACATAGATACATACCTCATAAGTACATTAATTATCATAGCACATCAGATCAACTCTCAAACGTTAAATCTGGGCTGATACCATATGCTCAGTGTTAATTTACTTGTATTTTAAATTATTTGGCATTAGTTCTTTGAGAGGTAACTAAAGAAATTATTAACAAATATGATGCATAGTTACGTATCCGTAAGTATTATGTTTGTAAATATTATAAATACTTATAAAACTAAATGAGACTTAGATGTTAAACCAAAAGACAGTGACAACCCAGCAACAGTAGCAGTAGCGAAGCCTCTATACAAGCCTAGAAGCCCGGCTTGCCTCATTAAGATGAATCAATCAATTATATCAAGTAATAAAATAACTCGTAAACTGTTTCAAACTATTTCAAATTTCCCGCGCACTCTGTTCGACCTCGTAGCCTTACGAATACTGCTGTCACACATATAAGGAGAGTTGAATTGAGCGATTGGTTTACTCCCTCGCACGCGTGGGCTTTTTACCGGGCCTTCGAGAAGGCGATTGGTCCCTTTCTAACCTGTGGCAAAATGTTCTATAATGAAATATAACTACGAAATGCTTATATAGCAATTACTATTGAGCCACAAGCCTGGCTTTGCCATGAAGTTGTTTAGGAGTGTGTCACTCTTTAGTATTAAAGTTTAATTAAGTTAGGCGTATTTAAAGGTTTAATAACTCAATATTTATATTACCATATGAATTAAAAATATCAATTTGAACGGCAGCATAAAATATGAGTCACCTAGGTTTAATGTTATAGGAAATAAGTGTTAGAATCTTTTTTTTAAAGTGAAGCCCAAATTTTAATGTAATAAATCAAAAGAATACAGAAGAATGTATTGAGGTTTTTAAAGAATACTCCCTTTAGTTATTTCCAGGCTGTTCTAAGCGTAATAATTCTATGATTTCCAGTATATAAAATTTTAATAGCGCCATCTACTTAATTCTATAGGTAAAGTCATTTTACCGAACGAAAATTGGTTGATTCTCACGGTGGTACCTAAAGATTACGCTAGATGGCACAAATACGCTATCGGCTAATTTATATTACCATAATATGAGTTTAAAAATAACATTTTGTACGTTTATTATATTGAAAATAATAATATATAATAAATAGTCATTATTTTATGGTAAAAAATTAGCAAAGCTTTATCTTCTCATTATAACTACCTATCTAATTCCTGTCGTAATCTGTTATTTTATAATTTCGAGGTTTCACATCTGCCAGGCGTCCCTTTTTTAACTTTGTACATAATTTGTTTTTACTTTGTTCATGCTTTTCTTTTGTTCATGTATTGTATTGTTTGTAAATATCTCAAGCCAACCCAACCGGCTCTTCAAAACCACCGAAGGTGTGCAATTGCATATTATGTCATACAATCTATCTAGCGGTAGTACACTTCCTGTGTGCTTTGCTAAACACGTCCTTGACAGCACTGAATATGAAACTAAAGAGTGGAGACAAGATTGGTGTATTTTTATTAAACTGCTAAAAACAACAAAACCATATCTTGGGCTTGCCCTAGTTTGGAGACCTAGCTTCGCCACTGAACAGTAGGTATTTAAGTCTCGCACGGCGCAGGAGTTATCCTACTATTCTGATTTTACTATGATCCGATTTTACCAGCGGAGACAGTTTAAGCCAACAGAAGTTTGTATCGTCTGCTTTGTCAAGATATAAAAATGATTTCTTATATTTACGCGAACACTACACATTGAATAAAATTATTTATACGGATTTTATCGCGTTTAACTAACTTATTTTTAATTCTCGACATTGAATGACTTACGGAACAGACCAGCCCGGTTCTCCGCGCGGATAAAGAAAATGCTACGGTAATAATGAACACGTCAGAGCATAATTTTAAAACACAAGTAAAATTTTACCGCACGAAAGTACATACAAAAAGGTAAAAAAGACCCTACGCTAATACCCTACCCTACTAATACGCTTATAACAACTAGCGATTTTATAAAGAAATATTCCGAAAAATTAAATCTCGTCGTGAATTCGATAATACAATCATGTGCCAAACCACCGAGGCCTAG
The DNA here is from genome assembly GCA_907164705.1 of Parnassius apollo. Lineage (NCBI taxonomy): Eukaryota > Metazoa > Arthropoda > Insecta > Lepidoptera > Papilionidae > Parnassius > Parnassius apollo. The sequence continues at coordinate 2,553,229 of CAJQZP010000741.1, read as the reverse complement.
GTTGTATGGGTTACCGAAGATTCACAAACCAAACGCTCCACTTCGTCCCACAATGAGCCAGATCGATTCACCAAGCTATAAGTTTGCTCAACGCTTAGTAAAAATACTGTCACAGCTGAGAGGACATACCGGAGCACACACAAAGGATTCACACCATTTTGTTAGTGAGATAAAAGACCTACATTTTTTTACATTTTTTTAAAAGTATAATACCAATGGTGATTAAACAATAAGTAATAGCATTAAGTGGTTGATTGAAACGTGATATTCTAATATTTAAGCGAATGTTACATGTTGTAAAAAAAAAACTATTTTTAACGCATTTATAAACCATAAAACAAGTGAAAGTTATAATGTGATTAATGTTATTCTAGTGTTACATGAACTTCAGTAATCGACTAACATTTTTTTTTATATTCTTAAATTCTAACTGTTCCCTTATCCTGTTTTTATTTCAAATATTTCATAGGTGCTTGAATCAGAAACAGCTACATATATTTAATTATGTATGTACTTATGTATATATATATTTATATATATATATATATATATATATATATATATATATATAATACGTATGTTTATAACATGTAATTGTAATTGTGTATGTCTAACTTGAATGTTTTAACTCAGTAGCACTTTGCACCCACAATATCTTCTCTGCTTAGCCTGAAGGTAGACTGGCAGAGAATGCCTTGTTGCATTAAGTCCGCCTTTTTGTACTCGGTGTGCAAATAAAGCATAAATAAATAAATAATATCCTATTATTATTATTAAGTACATCTAAATTTGAAACACGTACCGTATGGTTTTTTAATTAATAATATTACTTTTAGGTGCAACACTAGGCAAAAAAACTGTCACCACCAAAAGAACATACCGGAATACACACAAAGGATTCACACCATTTTGTTAGTGAGATAAAAGACCTACATCTCATTGACAGTGAAATTATGGTCAGTTTTAATGTTCAGTCACTATTCACATGCCTACCTATTGATGACTGCATCTCAATTGTAACCAGGAAGCTAGAAAAAAACAACATGCCTAAAGAATATGCAATATTACTCGAATACTGCCTCACATCTTGCTATCTATTGTGGAAGAAGAAGTTCTTCCTCACCCTTATCGCCCATAGTCGTCAACATATTCATGAAGGATGTGGGAAACTTTTTTTTTTTAAAAATTTTAGGGTTTTTTTTTTCATTTTTGCCACCTTAACTCCATAATATCTAAAATACAATTCACAATGGAGTTAGAGGCAAATAATTCTTTAGTTTTCCTAGATGTTTCAGTCATCCGAAATCCTGAAAACACTATTGGTCCCACTATGTATTAGGAAAAAAACCTATAACAACCGATATGAATTATGAATCTCACCATCATCCATCACAGTTAGCTACTGCGAGTAAATCTTTGTTTCAGAGAGAACAAGGGATCCGTGGCAGAAAACATCTGTCCGCCGAGCTTCAGCACGTCAAGCAAGTATTGCAAGACAACATGCTTCTCCTACGCCTACGTCAGTGACCGAGTGAAGACATCCACAGTCGGGCATGTACCTGCTGTACTACCATATGTCAGAGGAGTCACAGATAAGCTTGGCTACATTTTAAAGCGAGCTTCCATTAAATCACTACAAGGCGCCTGTTCGCGACGGCCTAACAACGCTAAGAAACAAAGTTATAAAGAATATTGTTTTTTGTATTAATAATGAAATTACTGACAAAACGGTGAAAACGTGTATTAATATAGTTGTTTAACATGTTTATAACTCTTAGTATATTTGTATAGAATGTCGTTTTGATAACAAGTAATGTATACAACTTTTATTATATTAAGAAAAATCGACCAATCACAGCGCGTCTTATCGTAGAACTCTCTAGAAGTTTTTTAATTAACTGCGTAATAGTTCATACTAAAAATAATGAAAATAATTTTATGTTCTAAAAGAGTTGTAAATATGACATTGAATTAGCATAAGGCTTATAGATTAAGAAAGTGTAGGAATATTTTGTATAATTAAACGCATTTGATAGTTATATAAAAATTAAAGAATTAATGTACTTACCCAAATATTATAAAAATTTGGGACATTTCGTTTAATAACTTTTTACAATGTTAATGTTTTGAGGAATCTTTATGATGATGTATAGCATGTTAGTGTAACAATTAGTTTTGTATAGAGAATATTGCAATTTATGCCATTTGTATAGTGAAAAGTTTATGCAATAAAGAGGCAAAACGGAAAATGCCAAGCGGCTCACTGTAAAGTATTGCTAAAGTCTACCTTAGGGGCTCGGGACCCAGTGCCAGTAGTAGTGTGAAGAACTACCAGTGACAAGTGAAGTGAAGTGAGTGGTATCCGGTGGTAGCTGAAGTGACTAGTAGCAGTATATAGTGAATAGTGAAAGTGTTAGCTAGCCGAAAAAGGTCGTAACTGATATTCGCAGTTACACATAGTGAAAGTGTTAGCTAGCCTAAAAAGGTCGTAACTGATATTCGCAGTTACATATAGTGAAAGTGTTAGCTAGCCTAAAAAAGGTCGTAACTGATATTCGCAGTTACATAGTGAAAGTGTTAGCTAGTCTAAAAAGGTCTTAACTGATATTCGCAGTTACAATTAGTGAAAGTGGTAACTGATATCCGCAGTTACACAAGTGATAAAATCAGCTAGTTTAGTTGATACTAGCTGCTAGTCAGTAGTGTTAGAAAACCAGCTACTACCAATAGATATTTGATACCACCGTACAATTTAAAGAAATCTTTTGAAATATACAGTGACCAACCAATAGTGAACAACCGTAGTTCAACCGTGGTCAATAGTTATAAAATTTCGCGACTAATTAATCAGTCGAACCGCTGGCCACTACCTTGCTATTTGTATTTATTAATCGTGCATTTTGATTTCAACCTCAGTCCACAATATTTCAGCGGTAACCACAAAGACGGCAGTGAAAGTACCCACCGGAACCTATAGGTGTAGGACGTGAGCGACTCGCGAAGTATCTTCGACAACATTTACTCCGGAGAGTTTCGCCCGTCCGGCACAGCGCCGAAAAAGATTACTAATTTTTACCATCTATCAAGTGTAATATTCATCTACAAGACGCAGGAGTGTACAAGCTAGATTGTGAATATGGTCTCTCTTACATAGGATAGGACAAACAAAAAGATCTATAAAAACACGCGTGAAAGAACATATGGCAGACGTAAAGCACTGACGCTCCGGGAAGTCTGCAGTTTGTGAACATGTTCAAAATCGTCCCCACCATTATATCAGATTTGATAAACCACTAATCCTCGCAAAGGAGCACCGATTCGACAACAGGATGATACGCGAGGCTAATAAATTTAAAAAAAAATTCTAATTTCAATGGAGAAGATGTATGGCTGCCGTCATCTGCTTGGGATCCTGTAATTAACAAAATTAAATCCAAACCCAAGCATACCTACCACTGCAAGACTTCAATATAATGTAAGCTCGTTTTGCGTAGATCGGACCAAAAGTTGATATTAAAAAATTGAGACTAAAAGACGTCCCAATGTCATAGTTAGCCCGTCTACTATGGACATTGGGACGTCTTGTAGTCTGTTTTTTTATACATTGATATTAAAAAACTGAGACTAAAAGACGTTCCAATGTCATAGTAGCCGGGCTATGACCTTGGGACGTCAAACATCTCTGCCCCCCCCCCTGTGACCATGGGGACTGTAAAGTACCCGTAACGTCGGGAATAAAAAATAGGTAAGTTAGTTAAACGCGATAAAATCCGTATCAATAGGTAGTTTTATTCAAGAGATCAAAAAGTTCTACTGTCGGATGGTTCGGCAGATAGTTTTACACCAATATGTTTAATGCGGCCAAAAAAAGATTTCCGCAATGTTAGTACTGGGTTATTTTGTTTATTTATCTTAAGAAATCCACTCTAGGGTGGATACTCGGAATCGCCTGTTCGTTTGTCCACCACAGGCGGGGTGGGAATCGAAATTCGTCTATTATTTTTTTCCCGTTTTTCCCCCTCGGCTGGGTACAGTCGTTTATAAAAAAAACATGATAGAAACTGACCCAAGATTACTTAGTACACATTATATATAATATACATACCTACATATGTATACCTATAGAAATGCATACATACTTCTTGTTTAAAGGTCAAAACTGAATTTTTTTAATTGTTCCATTACATATTATTTCGATGTAACATAATTTACGTAAGTTTAGAGATATCATATGATGAAAGAAATGTATATAAATGTATATAAAATATATAAACTGCAATTAATTTCAATTAGGTATATTTTATTGAAGTAGGTATTTAAATAAAATAAATATATTGTTATATGTATAAATATATTAGGTAAGTATATAAAAATGGCATTGAAAATAGTACGGTACTTACAAATTTTAAAATGTCTTTTATTGAGAGACGAATTTATACAGGATATACTTACAATAACGTTTCCTCAATTATGAAATTATTGTTGGTCATTCTTGGACATATTGCAGAATTTATAAATTACTTATCATTATTATTTAAAACAAGGAAGTTTGATTTGATTTAAATGCAATACGTAATGTGACTTTTGTTTAAGTTTGTGGTTATTAAAAATTAATCAGTAATATTGTAAAATATGAAAATGGTTTCTGTTGAACTGTACTTGGGGTGGAAAGGCGGAAAAACTATGAGAAAGTGAATTCCGATTGTTCACTCCATCTGGGGCGGATAAACGAACACGCTTTTCCTGGTATCCATCTTAAGGTGAATTTTTTAGGGTGGATAGTGGTTACACGGAATAACCCGCGCTTGTAAATGTAAGATGTTGAAAGCCCGTTTCTTTAAGCTGATATCCGGAGCTTTGTGGTCTCAACCCACATAGTGTGTCGAAGTATAAGAGCCAGGGCTCAGAAGTTATTACGTAGAAAATAGTTTATAGTGCATTGGGGTAAGATCGGTGATGGGGTAAGACCGTAAAATTCAAATTTCCGGTGAATTATGCTATATTTTTGAAAGCTAGCAATATGGTACAAGACTCCATTTTATTCTGCCCCGACCCCAAGTTTCAACCAGTCGTTCCGAAAAGTAGGGCGTGTGCTGCGCAGTATTTTATAAAACAAGGTAATTTTTGAATTTTTTCGTCTGTCCGGTCTTTCCCTATCACTTTTATTTGCGATTTTTAGCGACGTCCGGTCTTCCCCTTAATGGCCAATTCTTCATCATGCATATAAAAAATTATGCCTTGTCTTCGCACACGTTTTAAGCAAAAACTGTTGAGTTTTGAAAAGTAAAAGCTTCTTATAGCTAAATTACGTGTAACCATTAACGATTTGCTCCATGTTTCAGAAATCTGACGTATATGGATGTCAAGAAAATAAAGATTTTCCCAGACTCTTTTAACTAGTTGAAACCGTCCGGTATTGCCCCAACGCACCTTATACATTTTTTGTTTTGAAGTCGTTTTTAATTTTTTTTTAAAGTGTCATTGTTTTTTCTTTCAGGCGGACTGAGGGCTATCACAATTTCAAGTCAACGACCAAAATTTCGCTTAAAATTTGAAATTTTTAGTTTAAAAACTATTTTCTCACCCTAAGGGTAAAACTTGTGTATATTTTATACAGGGCTATACCTATTTTATAAACAAAAAAATCAATTAAACCATTTCCGGGAAATCTGTGAACATACCGAGTACATAAAAAACCATACACTTCGAATATACACTGGGTCTATTATGCTGATACCTCGAAAATTTGGTTGTTTTTCTATTTAACATATTTTTTTAAGTTTTATAGATTTCAAACCAAAATTTTGGTATATGTTTTTTGACTATATGACCTTGGATTGCATAAAAGGAAAACACGATATCATGTAATTTTAACGGAAAAAAATTGCAATGTAGGCTCTAATTAGTTACATTTCTCGATGACGCCACAATATTCTTACGAATAATTTAATGAAATTATTTTTAAGGCATAGTAAATAATCATAATATCTAAATCTAAATTCTCATAAACCAGTTTTATAATCCATAACGAAGTTTTGTTAAAATAAATAAAAATGTTGTTTGGCGCTTACTTAATTTTATTCCGAGCGCTTGCTCGGTAGGTATGGCTATCTCATAATTTGCGTACTATGAACCTATAAAGTCATTGCATCACTTTCATTTTGACACTCCCGCAGTCATCCGTTAGCTTCACCGACAAAGGAATAAGCCACGCCCCCAAAACTTCGATTCATTTTCAAGGTATCCTCTTAATTTCGTGAGGTGTTTTGGGAGGGGTGGGGTCCAGCCGAATCTCACCCAATCTCACGTAAGGGAGAGGGAGGGTCTCGTCAAATATCACGTAGTATTTTTCCGCAAGAAAATTGGGTTGGTACACAATAATATATATTATGCGAACTCCATAGATTAAATAATGGTGTAAGAAGTCTGGTTCTACATTTTGGAGATAGTAAAGAATTTTGGGGTTGATAATCGTGATGGTTTAAAACTTTCATAATATGGTGAATAGAGTCCGTGGACACCTGCAGGCCACATCAAACAAAGAAGGCTACAGATGCTTTTACTGGCTCTTTGCTTATACTCTCTCTATAACCTTGACAGGAACACAGTAGCCAAGCGTTATTGTGTCGAGAAGACATTGTTGGTCGTCAGCGGGATCACTTCCAAGAAGGCCAAATAGCTCGTCAAGCTTGGTATGGACGTCTTCGTCACAAAAAAGAAATAGCGCCTCACAAGACCAAAGCTATATAGTTTCACAAATTAACACAAATTAACAAAAATATAACTGACTCGTACGTCCGGATCTGCGGGTCTGAAGTCACAGTGGCGCAGTCCATGATCTACCTAGATCTCCAACCAAAAAGTTGCCAGGGCTTCGAAGAACACTCCTGCTACCTAATTTAGAAGGAGTCTCAAGGGTCTTTTTCATTCAACTGCTGAGAAAGAAACGAATACAACTTTTTCTATTATATTTATTAACTTTACACTTAATGGCGTAGTTACTTACAAACAAATATAATTTGTATGTATACAATAATAATTACTTAGTCTACATGAACAAATATTAATATTTAGAGAATATTTCTATTTTACATTAAATACGTAGGTAACATTACGCTTTCGATTACAAGGGGCGTTCAAAAAAAATGATAATACGTTATATACAACTCACCAACTCCTTGGATTTATAAAAGTTAATACTGGCTGGTAAAGGTTGGAATAATGGAATGTCAGTTAAGGAGTTTTGACGGGAACTTGAATTAAGAATAAAGGTGCTTTTGGAGGGAACTTGATCGCCGGTAGATTGTGGCTTCTAAATTATTGTTTAAATAATGGATTGAAGTGGATTTTGATACATTAAAGTAGTGCCATTTCGTGTATTAAATGTCTGTGCTTGTGAATGAAACAAAAGCTCCGATGGTGACGTAAACCTCAAGTTATTGTGTCTGCTCTGGCATTGGTCTTGACCTTAAGATATTATCGTCATCGTCAGTCAGTCGCGCATGTGAACTATTAGTGGAAACTTCGAAACAAGTGCTCGGATGTTGATATAAACATGTTTTCAATTATTTTGCAGGTGACTTGTAAGCAGATCATCGTGCCGCGGTACGTTTAATTGCTGATGAAACAAAAAATAAGTTGCGCACATTGAGCTATTATGTACTGCGTACTAGAGGCGACACTGCATTCAGCTACTCTGTTCCACTCAACTGCGGTTCATACACCGCACTTTAATCAGTCACTCGCTAGGCGCTTATAGAGTTGTCACGTGTTGTGTTGATTAAAAAAATCTCTTGATAAAAATATGCCGTCGTGTGTACTTAGATATTGCACAAATAATTCAAGAAATGTGAGTAAAAACCAAGGAATTACTTTTCATCGGTTAATAAGATACATAATCAATAAAAAGTATTATGCATTAATAATAAAACAAATTATTCCTAAGACGCCATCTCGTGTCAGGGAATATAGATTATTAAATTAATATGTTCAGATGGGACATTTCTGTGGGTACTTAAGTATAAGACGAATATAATAGTATACACATTTTTTTGTAGAAACATATATAAGTTATTATAATTTGGCAAAATTTTTCGTGTTTAAATCTGCTTATTATTCTTTTATTTTATTTTTAGGTTCCCACATCAAAGTCAAAGTTGTATAAATTCGTCCATTTTTAACTCTCGCGTGCCCAGCATTTATGAACGACTTTTATTATAATTTAAATAAATATATTTGTAATTTAAACGTTATGTTAATAAGTTTTGTTAAATATACATTTAGTATGTTTTTTATATTTGACTTATATACCTTTTAATACTTATATATTTTGATAAAAATATCATTAAATTGTAATTATGATATAATATCATGTAATAATATATGAAATAAGCAAATATAACATACAAAATAAATAACAAAATTTAAATACTGTTCTCGATATAATTTACCTATTTAACAATACAATCTACTATTACCTACTGGTCATTCTATCTATGTTTATTCTATGATAAAAAAACAACCGCGCGAACACAGAGTAGCGCACATTTTTGTTTGAGATAGCTGTTCTAGTACGTAAGTACATATTACTTCGATGGTTGCGCATAACATTTTACACTAACGCTTTGGGTACCCAGATGCACCGACACTAAACTATATTTTTTCCGAGATTTTTTGGAACTGTTATTACAAAAACAAGTTCCAGTTTTTGACCCAATTTATAGCATTGGGAGAAACTTGTCTTTACAATTACAATCCCGAAACAAAATTATGGTCTAAGCCTTAGAAAACAAAGACATTTCCAACTTCCAAGAAATTTAAGGCGAGTACTTTTGTCGGAAAGTAGTAGAAAATAGTAATGGTTTCTCCACACTATGCTCCTCGCGCTGCTCAATGCTCTGATCCCTGCGCTGCCGATATGTTGCCCTCTGTCCACACACTACCGTGTGAGAATCCCCGTAATTTAAATTAAAGAAGCATCTGAGAAGACAGATATTTGAAAAGGATCAAGTATTAGTCTCTTCTGAATAAAAATGTTCAGGTGATTATGATGAAGTGTTATTAAGGAAAGGAATTTTAACCCTTCAATCCCCATAAAATTCCCATGCAGTCACATGCACCTGGCAAATCCCGAGCGGTCGCAAGCGACGGGACGCACTTACAGCATTTAAAACCATTAAAACTTATATTTAGAGACTACTTTTCTATGAAGAAGTTTGGCGTTATAAAATCTATACATAATTCTTTATCTTGTGGTCTAAACAAAAGTCAGGTTTTACTTCATTACAAAAAATAATACTTAATACAAAATAGATTTTATTGTATTTTGATAACAAATACCTTCAACAATTTGATAATATAATATCACGCGGATGTCGGCAGCGTGAAAATCACAATTATTTCTATATATATTAGTCGAAATTATTTACGTAAAAAGATAAATTATATTCACACAAAAACTTTTATAAGAATTTTATAATAAAACACTATAGTAAAACACTAATAAAACACTAGGAAAATACAAAAATCAACACACCAATATCCAAATGAAAATGGCGTACGTAATGAACGTAGAATATAAATTAATATCCATAGACTAACTATTCTCTACTAGGGGATAGAAAATTTCATATTGATTCTATAGTGCCAAACTTCTTCATAGAAAAGTAGTCTCTAAATGTAAGTGATTATGGGTTAAAGTGCTGTGGGTTGGTGCGGTCATATTTGACTGCTTGAATTTTGACGGAATATCGAAGCGGTCAAATTTTGCCGCTTGGTGTTTGAGAGGTTAAACTTAGAAAAAAAAACTTTCAATGTTAACTAAAAATCTATGTCATAAATATAATATAATAAATATAACACTCAATAAAAGTTACCTGTAACATACTCATCCTCACTTTTTAATGAACACCCCTAAGATACATTTAATAAAAAAGTGTAACACTACTTCATGAACCTGAAGATAAATAAATATAAATTATTCATTCATCTGGAGGTTTATAATCTGGCACAACTTGCAATACTTTCTCTCGCCATCTTAATTTTCTGACCTCTTGTTCTCTTTTTAATGCATTTAAAGCAGGTAACGTTCTCCAGCACGTGAACGTTTTGAACAGTAGATTGCTGTAATATTAAAATATCAAGTTAAATTTCTTTTAGAAATTACGCAACGTGGTTCAAATTGGTAATATTATATAAATACTGTATTAGTGAGTATAGGTGGCGTGAAGTGGCGGTGTAAGGATCTCTACTACCCCATGTCGTCCCGTGGGGAATATGAAACAGGTAGTGGGCAGCAGAATATTCCTGGTAACAATTCAAAATAAAAAATGATGCGGTTGCTGGAAGTTCACCATAGTTGCCCGCCCGCCAAGTGTGGCAACTATGGTGAACTTCCACCTGTTAGGAAGTCTATGGGGGGAGGCCATCACTGGACTTTTATAGGCTGTAATGGATGGATGGATAAGCACAGGTACAAGCTGTGTCAATTAATTTCTTTGCTTCTTCAAGTCTAGTTTTTGAATACGTTTAAATCCATAAATACACCGATAACCAAAAGCCAAAAACTTTTTTGGGGTTTTCGGTTTTACCGTTACCCGTTACCGTTCGTCCCTATTGATAATACTACTACACACTGACCGAGGCCAAAGTATCACATCTATGTATATATTTGGTGTGAGAACTGCCTCGTTTGTGTCGTGTGGTCTACTGATCACGTGGTCCTCGGTTCGAATCCCGGGTAAAATCAGTTAATAAGTTTTTCTGTCAAAAATTTTAGTAGCAGCCTGGAACCTGGAAGTTAACGTTGTTTCAACCCCTCTCTCTCGGAATGCGCATAAAGCCGTTAGTTCTGCGCCTGATCTCTTCAGTTATATGAGATTTCCGTCCCATCGGTTTATGAGTAGTTATGTAATAAAAACTTTACATGTGCTTGTGCACACAATCCTGCATTATAACCATATCCTGGATGGCTCTAGCGCAGGATATGGTTATAATTATATATATATATTTTTATATATATATATATATTTGTGTACATGTACTATAGTATTCTATGGTGAAGAAATAGAGAGACATAAGTGCTCGCTCTATTTCTTCGCTCTCATAGTCCGATTGGATGGTCAATCGGGAGACCGGAGAGAGCAGGAGCTACGGGTTTACGTACTTTCCGTGGCACTGGGGTGGAATATGACCAACTTTCTGACTCCGGGCTGCTACTGAGAATTTCTTGACAAAAACCCAATAACTAATTTTGGCCCCACCCGGGGATTCGAACTCGAATCTCAATAAATCACCAACCGCGTTTGCGACCGATAGAAACAGAATGCGATGAAACTTTACGAGCAGATAGAGAGCAATATCAGAAGAGATGTAGGATGTATTTTCAACCGACTTCAAAAAAAGGAGGAGGTTCTCAATTTGTCTGTATTTTTTATATTTGTGTTACCTCAGAACTTTTTTTATAGGTGAACCGATTCTGATAATTCTTTTTTTAAATGCTGGTGTTTCTCATGTTATCCCATATAAATTTGACCAAGACAGTTCTTGATTAAAATTATGTATTATTATTTATATACTCAAAAACCACTGGTTAGTACCAGTAGTTTTTGAGTTATCCTTAATAATGTGTATCTGATTGACTTCGACTACGTTGATGATGTTCTCATTTTTTTTAATTGACGTCGGTTGTATTTTTTTTTACCACTTAACTATATAATTGTTTTGTTTTTAATTATCTTGAATCTAAATAACGCCATATTAATTGATATAATTTATATTGATATATTGCATTCTCACCTGTTGTGATACAATACAGCGTTATACATCTTAATTTTAAATTCTTGCTTCATCAGTTCAATGCCTTCTCGGAATTTGCGAAATACTAATTGTGTTATGTATAAATCGTAATAATCTTCAGCCACCTGAACTTTTAATCTAAATTCGTGATGGTTCTGAAATAAAAAGATAAGTGTTTTCTTTATAAATATTTCTTACGTATCTAAAATATGCCCTGGTAGATACTGTAATAAATACAGCGGTTGTCAACTCCAAGTGTGGCAATGCAAATAAACCCCTATGAGGCAATATATGGTTTTATATTCAGCAGTGGACTTTTTGTAGGCATAATGGTATTCAAATATACATACCTTTTTTAAACAATCGAAAGCTCTGTTCAATATTTTCTTTCTATAAAATTCTTCGGCTTTGTAGTTTCTTTCAAACCACATATCTTCCGTATGCCACATCCAATGCAAAAATACATTCTTCTTCAATTGAAACACGTAATGTGATCTGGCTTTTTCCATATTCTCTCGCTTGATATTCAATACCCGTCGTAACGGATTTATTCCGTATTTCGCCATAATTTTCTTTTCATAATGTAAATCTGCAAGAACTGCAAGCGCTCTCATTCTTTCAGCATGTTGTTTTTTTCTAATATTTTCTATTTTTTCTCTCTTCCGTTTCTCTCTTAATTCTTTCATTCTTTTTAGCTTCTCTTCTTTATCCATATCTGCTTTGGCTAATTCAGACTGAAACATCCCATACGAAATTCGATCAAACCAATATAACACAATGTTAATGAAACTTATATTATGATCCAGCATCGACTACGCTCGCCAAATCGAATCGCAACAACTCTCCTTCTACCTATGTATTTCCTACGTAACAACGTCGATTAGCAACGAGTCGCGGTGCACTTTAATAAAAAAACGTATTAGTACAAGAAACAAATGCAAGTCAAGTCGACGAGCCAAGATTCGATGCGTTTTGGCTAGGCATAAAACATTTCATAAATAGCATGTAAAAATAGTGCAGGGCGGCATCCCAGGCCCCCACTTTATGGAGCTACTACTTAGAGATGCAGGAAGGCAATAGATGCTGGTCGTTCAGGGCCGTGCTTTGTCGCAGGTCTACGTTTATCAGTGGACATATGATGGCCTGTAATAATGATGATGATGATGCTGAAGATGAATGATTGAGCACATTTTGTTATATTTTGCTCCACTTGATTAATTTTTGGTCGATTATTTAACCGACTTCAAAAAAAAGAGGAGGTACTCAATTCGACTGTATGTTTTTTATGTGTGTTACCTCAGAACTTTTTTTCTAGGTGAACCGATTTTAATGATTCTCTTTTTATTTGAGAGCTGATGCTACTCATGTGGTTCATATAAATTTGATCGAGATCTGACCCATAATTTCTGAGTTATCCTTATGTATTAAATTTAAAATTTTACCACTTGGTCACTTGTAGTCTTAATACTGTCGGAGATAAAAGAAAACAAGTGTTTACTGTAGATATAGGTAACCTATATCTAACCTCGACTAAGAATCAAAATACAGAGTTGTTCCCCTGAGGACTAACGGATGCCTCGTTACCGGTAAAAAAAGGTCTCTTTAATGCAAACACTTCACATTATACTGCTATTTTACGCCGATATTCTGCCTCTATGAGCGTGGTCCTTTCTCAAGTCGACCTATTCTTTATTATTTGAAAATGACTGCCTCGTTGGTCCGTGGTTGTAGTAGTGCGACTGCTGATCATGAGGTCCTGGGTTCGAATCCCGGGTCGGGTCAAAAAATCAATTATTAAGTATTTCCGTCAAGAAATTCTCCTCAGTGGCTGCCCGGAGTTAGAAAGTTGGCGGTGTCTTACCCCCGTGCCTCTTGCCGTTGGTCCTGTGTCTGATCTCTCTCCGGTTGTGTCGGTTTACCGTCCCATCGGATTATGATAGTGAGGGATTAGAGAGTTCACTTGTGCTTGCGCATGCATTAGGGCACTATAATCCTTTTCTGCGCTGATGGCTAGTCTCCGTTAAGGCAGGCCACCAAAACTCGGTCTGGAGGACATTATTATTTGAAATATGCCAGTATGTTATCAATAAATAGATTAGCAGTGTGAGGTATAATGATGGTACCGATACGTCTAATTGACTTTACGTGTATACGTGTCACCCAATGATAAGATCATTGGTATCACCTGCTGCTTTAGCCTGATTCGCTCTTCTTCCATTTGTCGGCGTCTTTCACGAATCATTGCATGTTTTTCTTCGCGCTCCCTTGCTCGTTTCTCCATTCTTTGTATAAACTGTGGTACTTTTAAACATTGAAGTACCAGTGATGGTTCTGAAATTATTACAATTTAATTTTTTTATCATACACGCAGAACTTATTTACTGATAGTACATCGTGATAGCGATAATTATGTCCACCTAAACTTTTTATAGACCGGAAACCAACACTTTGTGTTTTTACCTCAAATGTTGGCTCAGTATGTCATATAATGATCATTTCTAGTACGTTTTACATTTACGTTACGCTAAGACATTGCGATTTACCATCTAGGGCCTTCATCACAACTTACCTCCAGGTGGGATTGATACATGACAAATACGTCCTTTACGTGATTAGAACTTCTTATTAAAACACAAAAACAATTTCAGATAAGTATGTAATACATTTCGATTAAATCAACGATTTAAATTATTTTTATTTCTTTATTCCTATTTTTTATTACATTACTCGTATGCCTCCCGATCAATGAGTTAACAATCTTTACAGGCTTTCTTACCCTATAGCTGGCAAACTCAAATGCTCTGAATCATTTCTTAATTACAATTTTCAGTATAAACAACATACACATAGGTATTATAATTTATAAGATAGAGCTGCCAATTTTTCTATTTCAAATATAATGTGTTCGAGACTATTACCGATAAAAATATAGTAGATACCGAAAACATAGATAGCGTGATGATTTGGTTAGACATGCAGAAAGTTAATGGATGCAGATAACTCGATACTGGACTTTGTAGCGTTCCTTGGAGTAAGCCAATATTCGGCGGTAATTTTGTGAAGGGCTGTATTAAATATGATAATAAAGTTAAAGATACAGCCTAGGTATATACGTCCCACCACTGGGCACATGCCTCCTCTCACTTCTGAGAAGGTTTTAGGGCAAGGTAATAAAAAGTCCGTGCTACCCCAATGCGTTTTGGCAAACTTTGTTAAGATGATATTAATCATGTTTCAATTATATATTATATTTTACTTTGATTGAACGTTCAACAACAGCCATTCTAAAATATAGAAGTTTGACATTTTTTTTTGAAATTTAGTGTCTGGGCCATTTATAAGTACATGTTACAGTAGGATTGGTGATAATATAAGTGAATGTACCTTCTATTTCTCGTATCTTAAGTTCATTGGTCAAACACTTGATTTTCGGTTTAAGCTGTCGATCCATTTGATAGTAAGTTTTACAGACTTCTTCTCGCATCGTATCAAGCGACTGTTTTGACGATTCTATTATTTTATTATACTTAAGTTGATCTATAATTTTAGTTTGTTCTTCTAATTTCACTTTTTTGAAGGGCAATAATGTTTTGTTGCACTTTATATCTGAAATAATACCTATAGCTATATAAATATATAATAAACTTAAATGCTTTGAACTAATCTAATACTGGCATCCAATAAACTTTTATAAATTTTATGGAGTAGGCAATAGTCTGCCAAGCTACTCCAGTGCAGGACAATTGTTTCGTTAAGCACCTAAAAAGTTTGATAAAAAATGTGTGTGTTTACTATGTATTTTTATGTAAACAGTGCACCAGAATAAATCGACAACAAGCCCAATGATTAAAACAGTAATTAGAGAACCCGACTTCGATAAAGTTTACTATAAAGAGAAATATTTTATACTCTACGACAACGACACACCATTAGTTAAAATCCATAAAGCCATTCAGGCTACAGAGCGTGCCAAAGAAATAGAAAGAAATAGGTACACGCAGACACTATAAAAACATTCTTCTTCTGGAGCAGTCGGTTGATAAAAGTAGAAAACTGATATTATCAGTTGAACTAAGATCATCTCATATCATCATCTCATCATATTATGTATTGATAATAATTATAATATTATAAAAACTTACTTTAATATACACTCGTACTATTTCATACCTGTGTTGATATGTATTGTAATCCCGAATATATAACTTCGCTTTAGACTGCGGTGGTTGATTAATGTTACTCTTCTTCTTTGCAAGTTTATCAAAAAAGTTAGTAATGGAAGTTTCTCTTTGTCTAATTTGTTTCTTTTTTTCTACATGATCCTTCCATTTCTTAACATATTTTCTACATATATAATTAAATCTTTTTTGGATATTCGTTCTTATTGGTACAATACATAAAAGATCCGACATTTCGCTATTTTCTTTTTTCGCAATTACTTTTTTATGCACATAGTCTTCATCACATTTATTTTTAATAGTTGTTTCTTTATCATAAAGATAATCCGCTTCAATTTTGTTATGATCGTCATTATTGTCAGTTTTAGAATTAATTGCCATCATTATTAAAAGTGATTCTAAGTCAGTACGAAATTCATTTATTTCGTTAACAGAACTTGATTTCTTATCATCAACATCACCATTCTTTTGTTCTTTAATATTGTAATTAATATCTAAATCATTATTAAAATAATTATTAATATCAGTCGTTATTTGTTCGCAATTTTCGCTTTGCTTTTCAACGGCATTAGTAAGATCTAAATCTTCGCCATTGCGCACAACTGTATTAAGTTCATGTCTATCATATATTTTTTTATTGTCAAATGAGTTTGACTGTCTAAAAGGTTTAATTTGAAGCTTAAAATTATTACCCTTTGCCGAACATTGTGAATTTTCATTGTTTGGTAAGTAAGACACAACTTCATTATTGATCGCTTCACTGTCGTGTTTTAAAATCTGTTTCCAATCCTTACATTTTATATTTTCGATCTTCTTCATTGCATTTTTGATGTTAATGTCATTTCTCAAATTAAGATTATTAAAATAGTTTTGTAATTTCACAATTTCCTTGTTCATTTTGCTGTTGGCCTAGAAACATTGGTTAAATGTCAAATAGTTATTCAATATAAAAACAATATTGAAATAACTTTACCCTTAATTTATTCGTTTGCTGCAGGTATGTTGAGTTACTATCGAAACTCACGGGACAAAATTGTAGTGCTAGTAAGGTAATAACTTAACAACCCAATAAGACATTTTAGTTCTTTTTTCTTAATGAAGGAATGCATTTCTTAATTCGAATATTTGAATAATTTTTTAAGATCGTAATAGCATAAATTGTATTTCATCTATATGTACTAGAAATTAGTAGTATTTTATTTGCAGTATAAGTCGTATTTGTAGTTTCCCATTAAATCTAATATTGTAAATTTTTTGATGAAAAAATGCTAGTAATCAGGAATAATAAAGGTTTTCTTGCTGTATTTAAAAAAAATTGAAGTTTGCCCCGTTGAAGCGCTAGCGATGAATCGATTTAAACTAAGAGCAAATTTAAGAAATTAATCCAACATTTTGTATATTAATAATTAAGCAGGCAAAATCGCACTATATAATATAAAATAATTACGCACTATATAATATTAATTAAGCGTAAAAGAATTCATCCCTCATTTTGTCCGTTGGGGTAATACGAAAATTGCCAGAAATTTTTTATAACTTTCGATAAGGGGCGGTCTCGATTATGACGAATGTAATGGAGATTGTTATACCTGCTTAGATCAGCGAGACCTGTGTAGATAAATCGACAGTCATCCCAGGTAGCATGAACATTTAAGAAAATCGTCCCTACAACGGGAGAGGCCCATGTCCACCTGGAAACTTTCACAGACCAATAGATAAATATAATAATTTTTTTTTCTAAAAAAATAAAAACCGTTTTCAAAACTTTAATTAAAATACTAAAAAGTTTAAAATAATAATTTTTGATTGCTAACTAATGAAAAAATGTGTGTTACTTTATTTTTGAATTTTTATGTTAAGCTAAGAGTTTTAAGTACTTGCTTACATACTGGATGACCTTTTCCACCGTCTGGAAAAAAATAGGCTCTAACATGTGAACTGAGTAGTAGCCTATGGCACTGGTTTTTTTAACAAAAAAAAAATAAAAACAACAATTTTGAACAACTGTTAAACAAAAAGATAGTGACAACCATGCAACAGTAGGCATTTATGTCCCGTGCAGCGCGGGATTTATCCTACTATTCTGTTTTTCCGATGATTTTACTGCGCGTGCGTGCGCGTAAAGTACAATCCGTAAGAGTTATTCGGTAGGTAAAAACGTTGTTGTCCATAAATCACATTCAATTTGGAATAATTTCAAATAAAAATAGAAGCCCTCTTTACTCGTATTTACAAAAACTGCAATAACGGTATATCATTTTTTATATATTTGAACTCTGTTCTTTGAAAAATAATCGTATATTGAATAAAACTATTATTTACGGATTTTTTCGCGTTTAATTACTTTAATTTATTTTTATTATTATCCCGACGTTTCGGGTGCTTTACAGCGCCCATGGTCACGGGGGGGACTCTCCCCCCCGTGACCAAGCACCCGAAACGTCGGGATAATAATAAAAATAAATTAAAGTAATTAAACGCGAAAAAATCCGTAAATAATAGTTTTATTCAATGTATAGTGTTCGCGTAAATTTAAGAAATCATTAAATAATCGTATAGTATTCTGATCTGGTTGGGCTGTATATGTATATAAAAGAAAATGATACATTTACATGAATAAATATTAGCTTAAAGTAAATAATAGAAAATGAATAGATCTTTTAGCTGATTTTTAGTTGAAACTATAAGAGGTTTAACGTCATCGTCAAGACAAATTATAAGAACCGGAACATGCTACAAAACTTTATCATGGAGTTCCCACCGACTGTCTTCATTTCCCACTACTAGATCAGCTTCTTGAGCCATCTAAGCTACGGCTAGTACCAAGTTTCACTAAAATCACCGGAAGTCGGTGAAAAATTACTTTCATACGTGGTAGAGCCATGCTGCAGTTATATTAGATGTGTAGTTGTAGCACGAATGGGTCGGCTCAACCGGGGAGGGACCACGCCCTCACAGAATACCAGCGTGAAATAGTGGCTTAATGATGCTGTGTTTCGTATGGTGAGTGTAGAGAACCGGCAACCCATTTTACTGGAAACGAGGCATTCCATCTTAGTCCTCACGGGTGACAACACATCTGCGTTTTGATTCGTAATCGAGGATAGATGTAGATGTCTGTGGGCCACAGCAACCACTTACCATCAGGTGGACTGTGTGCTCAATTGTCAACCTATCCTATAAAAAAAAACAACACGAATCTTCTTCTCTTATTTTCCACTCGCAGTGCCTAAAATTGTTTCTTCAAAATGTTATGGGGCTACTCTGGAGGTGAAGTCTACTTAGTAAAACAAGAATTAATCGATTTACAATATGCGAAGATATCATAGATATCATTTGAAATTCCTTAAACCAAAATGATACTTTTTCTACTATTTTCCACCCTTAGGGGTGAATATTTTCCTCAAAATTAATGAAACTACCCTGAAGGCAAAGCTTATTTGATAAAAAAAGAATCATTAAAGTGGATTCACAATCCCACAAGTCCCATATGAAACTTTCCCCCTATTTTTCACCTTTAGAGGCGAAAAATTTCTTTAAACTTTAATGGGACTATCCTAAAGCTAAAGCTTATTTAATAAAAAAGAATGATTAAAATCGGTACACAATCAGCGAAGATATCGCGTAACATTACATACAAAAAAAAACATACGCTCGAATTGAGAACCTCCTCCTTTTTGAAGTCGGTTAATAAAGAAGACAGAATTCACATAGTGTAAGCACATAAATATATTTTTTTATTTATCCTTACCTACTCTATATTAATCTATTCAATGTTGATAGTAATTTTTATATTCTATTTTATGATTAAATTTGAAAATAGAAACAAACATTTTTTTCGGGAAATATTGAACTCATAAAATTATTATTTTATGAATCAAAAATGTTACAATATTATATTGTTCGCATTAAGAATACCTCATGAAATATAGTTGCTTACCTAAATAAAATACCATATACCATATGGTACATCCACGATATCAAATGAAACTCAAAAAATCTCTTTTTATCTTTTTAACTACAATATTCCTATATAATAATAATCTATGACTACGACGTATTGATTTAATAAATTGTAAGGCGCAAACAGTTTACGTTACTTAGGAAACTGCATTTCAGAGAACCTTCGAGTAAGTATCAAATTCTGGGGCAGTGGTGGCGATATAAATTGTGGAGTCGTTTCATTGAGCAGGAAGTGGTGAATACTATAAATTTTAATCGAATAGATATCTATATATTTGTTCCACGCAATTCAAAGCGAACGTACGGTATTGCAATAAATTAATGTAACTTCTAAAAAGGGCTGACGTTGTTATTGGCTCTTATAAGGTCTGTTTTAACTTTTAACAGCCCACAGCGATCACGCCGATCACATCACATATGTAGTTCAAATAAATGGCGCTAGTTTTTTCTAATACGGAAACGTACCTATCACATCAGGCAATTTTATTACTTTTGAAAACTATTAATAGATGATATCTTTTGCTGTATTGTACATTTTTTCATTACATGAGGGTTGTTTATTAACTTTTATTATTTCAGGTGTTTTGGTAAAAACGTTATCTTAAATTAGGTACAAAAGAAGACACAGTAGCAGCATATTCTAACCGACTTCAAAAAAGGAAGTGGTACTCAATTTTACTGTTTTTATGTGTGTTTCCTCAGAACTTTTTTTTAAAGGTGAACCGATTTTGATGAGCCTTTTTTATTTGAAAGCTGGTGCTTTGGTGGTCCCATATAAATTTGATCAACATCTGATCAGTAGTTTTTGAATTTCCCTTAATAATGCGTATTTAATTGGTTTCAACAACATTGAAGATGGTTCTCATATTTATTGAAGTCGGTTGTACAAAATTTTTAATTTTACCATTTTTTTTAAAATATTTACTCCAGGGAAAAATCGTCAACTACCAAAAAATATTGGAGTATTTCGGTGTTGTATACTAGGTACTACGAGGGCGGCACTGAAAATTTCGGGAATCAAGGAAGTAACACATTACTATTTAAAAATGTATTTATTGCTTTTCGAAGTATTCTCCGCGAAATTTGACACATTTTTCCATACGATGGAACCAATCATTGAAGCAACCATTCCATTCGGAAGTTGGGGTCTCCAAAATGGCCGTTTTGTAGGCGTCCACAGCTTTTTCAGGTGATGAAAATCTCTGTCCACGCAATTTATTCTTTATTTTAGTGAAAGTATAGAAATCATTAGGGCTTAGGTCGGGGCTGTACGGCGGATGGTCTAATAATTCTATGTTTTCTTGCTCTAAATACTCTTTTGTTCTGTGTGCGGTGTGAGAACTCGCATTGTCGTGATGGAGGATGATGCGGCGGTTGCAGTTCTCTTTACGGAGTTCAGAAACGACCTGTGGCAAACAAATGCTAGCATACCAGATAGATAGAGATAGAGGAATAGTCGTAACATGGCCGGTTTTGGAGACAAACATGGCCACCATTTTTTTTGCAACACTCCGTGAACGAACAATTTTTGTTGGCTTTGACTCATTTTCGAACACCCAAACTCGTGACTGGTTTTTTGTTTCAGGTTCGTACGCGTATATCCAGGATTCGTCACCTGATACGATGTTGTATACAGAATTTGAGGATCCTGCGTGGAATCTTTCGAGAGTTCTGACGTTACTTGGTGTAACGCGAGCCGCTTTTTGCTCTTCACAGAGCGAATGCAGTACCCATCAGGAAAACAACTTTTTTACACCTAATTTTTCATGCAAGATTATTTGTATTTGACTCATGCCAATGTCTAAAGTTGTCTGAATTTCGTGGTATGTCACATGTCGATCTTCCTCAATCAGCTTACGCACAGCATCAACGTTTTCTTGAGTGACTGCAGTTTTTGGACGACCTTGACGAGGATCATCACTGAGCTTGACACGTCCACGTTGAAATTCAGCAAACCAGCGATAAATTGTGGTTTTGGATGGAGCTTCATCACCAAATGCAGAAATCATCCGGTCAACAGACTGTTTTTGTGTTAAACCACTACGAAAGTCTTAATAAATCATGGCTCTTGAATTTTCTCGAGTCAATTCCATTTTCTCAACGACTAAACAAGTTTGACAAAACCTTGTGACAAGACCGAGAATCTTTTTTTAAATAAATAAATGGTATTTGTTTTTTTAAAACCAAGGAGTTTTCAATTAAAAGGATTTTAATATGAATATTATTCCAGGAACAGTGGAAATATTCCATTCCCGATACTTTTAGTGCAGCCTAGTAAAATATATAATGTACTTAACGCGATCATGTAAGAGGTGCCAAGTCAATTAATTTCGCTTGGAATAGAACAAAAATAAAACTTGAAATAAATTTTTAAGGAAGTAATGCGACAAAACTCAATCAAAAGAAATCAAAAAAATCAAACGCTCTCTGTTGTACTGCAAAGTACAAAGGTGTAGAAGCGGCTTTACGCATTCATTGCACAGAACCACTGACCTATTACACTTGCATTTTAAGTGGCAAAGCCACGCGGCAGCTTTTGCTGTTGCACGTATGGGTCGGCTCGAACCGGGGTATACCACGACTTCACAGAATACCAGCGTGTTGTAGAAGTTCTGCTTCTGCGTTTCGTTTGATGAGTGAGGTGGCCAAAGGCCCAATTCCATCCCCCCCCCAGTAATGGAGAATCCTGCACTGGCATTCAAGCTATTACACTCCTGAGCGTGGGTACTCAGGCTGCCCCGCGTAATTCTAGGGGGGCAAAAATAAAATTTCGCCTGATAATCGTATCTTTCCTATCCGGATACAAATTGGTACAGTATTGGTCTTTGTGTCTCGGGCTGGAGTTTGAGTATACGTCAGAAAGCACATCTGTGGCCGGGGTACCCAGTTCCAGCTCCTTCCACTTGACCGCATCCAGCGTAGAAAATGTCAAATCGTCGACAACTGAGTTCTTTCTTATTTAGCTGATTCACTGGCACTGCGAAGGGATGTTGCATCTAAGGAATTCTTCGGATTAATTCCAGCCGCCGCCACATTTTGCGATTGCACATTGTGACAACGCTTACGATACCATCCACACCATTTGGGTGCTTGGCGGTCTACAACTGCGCGTTTTACTGGAAGTTGCCTTCCTCGCACATACTCTTTGTTGTCCTCGTTTACCACCGGCGATTTTTCCGGACCGATACGACTTAAGGGTACACTAGTCGCTTATTCTTCCATACAAACGTAGTCTGGTGATTACTCCACTGTTTGATGGTGTACGTTCAAAATAAAAATAATGATTTCAATTGGTCTTATCATTATCTAGCCCTGTATGGAAACAAAAAAGTAAAAAAAAAGAGTATGTTTAAAAGTTATAAGCGTCGAAAATTCCAAATTTCAACACTAGTTTTAATACATCTTTGGGTGGAAATAAATACTATAAGAAGAATGAAAATTGCAAAACAGTTACCATACAGGGATAGATTAGTTGTTCAAAAATGCAAATAATTTTATTTTAAACAGATACATTCAATAGATTTTTCATGACATCCAGACTACCAAAGGTCTGTTTATAAAATTTCGCGCGCCCCTTTTTGTTGTAAATCATCTTGCCTTTCGCTACAAATTGTTTCCCCGATCAGTGGGACGGACGGAGGGCGGGGGGGGGGGGGCGCAGCGCGCATTCACACATGCTCACTAGGTTAGCCGCTGCTATCTATTTATGGTTGTAATACCTACATATCTACATCTTTATTTAGAAAAATTGCTTCCTTTTGTTCGTGTCCATTGCTGAAGCCGGGATGAATATAGCTGCTAAAATGTGCCCATAAGTTTGTTGAAGCACATTTAGTTAAAATTGAAAACAGGTAGGTACATAATAATGAACTTTCGATACAGGTAGTACATTAGGTACTTAACTACTTTAATTTGCTAACTAACGAAAACATCTCATAGATAAGCACGATTAGCGAAAATCTTAAAATTGTCTATTAATTTAATTAGAATAGGTAATTTTTAGATTTTCTATAATCGTGTTTACGTATAGGAATCTCATATCTTAGTATACCTAATGTAATTTATGTAAGTACATAAGAATCTAAGAAGGGCAGTTAATGATAAATAAAATTTGTTTTGTAAGTTGTTTTTTTTTTGAGTCATGAGCCGTGGTAGCTCAGATGGTTAACGCTCGCTGTAAATATAACAGAACGCGAGTAACCCGGGTTCGATCCCCGCCGGCACCAATGAAATTGTTAATTGCAATTTTAAGAGCTGATTTACCACGTGCTCGGCGGTGAAGGAAAACATCGTGAGGAAACCTGCATGTCTGAGGAATAAGAAAAAAATATTTCGAAGAGATGTGAAGTTAGCCAACACGCATTGGGGCAGCGCGGCGGACAGTTCCCTGCCCTAAAACCCTCTCAGAAATGAGGGAGGCCTGTGCCCAGCAGTGGGACGTATATAGGCTGCAACTTTACTTTACTTTACTTTTTGTTTTTTTTTAAAACACTTTAACACAACAAAAACATAAAACTGAGAAGAAGCACCCGATCTGCCGAAACAAACTCAGAGAGGTCAGTCCAGGTATTACATTGGTCACGACATACGAGAACCAGGCTAATATGGTCCTTTGAAGAAAGAATCATACAGATGTGAGTGGACAACTAAGTACTTTTTAGGATTCCGTACCCGAAGGGTAACCAGCAGGGCCCTATTACGGAGCCTCCACTGTCCGTGTGTCTGTCTGTCAGCGGGCTGCATCTCATGATCCGTAATAGGTAGATGGTTGTAATTTTCACAGAACGTGTATTTCTGTTGCCGCTATAACAGAAAATAGTAAAAATAAATTTGAAATTAAAGGATTTTCTACTAGAAAAGGAAACGTGTATTTTTTTTAGCTTTTTTTGATCGATAGTAATATGTATAGGTATTTAAATCTTTTAAGATGGTACGGAAGCTCGGAAGTCCGATTCGCACTTGGAAAAATATATGTTTATATTTAACCTTAACTCAGACATACTCATATTTTATATATATAATTTACTATACTATTATATAAGCTACTACTAAATAAAATAGTACAGTCGATCTCTAAATTGTAGTTTTCTTCTAATTACTTACCTTGTCTAGACGTGTTCTTTGGACTTCTGTAAGAAAGTCTGTGCTGTTAGTATTCCGTTTATATACGCTACTATTTTGATAGACGTTTGTGCTTGTCCCTGCAGTGACACAATGCCTACTTGTTGATAACTTTCTAAGTACTAAGAGAATATTGCAAACCGCTATTGAACACAAACAATCAATAAACAATTTACAAACTAAAATTTTATATTTATTTAATTAACCTATATAAAAGCCCCACTCACATCAAAATCGCGCTATCGAAAAAGCAGTTATCCTGACACTGGCTGGCATATTCTTCGGGGAGTTGCCAGTGGGCTATTAATAGCTAACTATCTATGGTAAGTAAATACCTATTTAGAATACATAGTAGGTACCTACAGTAATATTTGCATAACCTACAATAAAATACAAAAACATAAAGAAAACATAATTATGTTACGCTTTTTTTGTATTTGTTTTAGAAATGTTTTTTTGACAAAAAAAAATTTTTGTCAAAAAAAGTTTTTTATGTTACCATTTTTAGTTGAGAGTTATGTCCCTTTATTGAGTACAGGCGTGATATTATATTGTGTGATTGCGTAAAGAATGCATAGATAGGCGAAAGCAGCAATCCCGGTTGATTTGCTGTCATTTATTGAAGAGTGCCCCCGATTTCTCCAAGATCCCATCATCAGATCCTGACCTGACCATCATCGATTACCGTGGGATTATCTGGAAAATATATCCTTTCAAACAAAAAAATAATTTTCCAAATCGGTTCAGGCATCTTCGAGAAATCGGGGGACAGAACATACATAAACAAAAACCAACAAATTGAGAACCACCTCCTTTTTTTCGAAGTCGGTTAAAAAGTAGGTAAAAAAAAAAATCAATGAAATTATTATATAATATAGTATAGTTCACGTAAGAACTTTCATAATAACAACTACATAAATTGGGTTCATAATAATTACGTTTCACACAGCAGATCCTAAGTTACAATAACACCAATTTGCTTTCTCTCTCCTTTCTCTTTTTAAAATACGTTACCCTCACAGTAGGATTTTCTCCAGTATCGTGGAGGCAGTTCACAAACATAAATTACACAAGGACAAACATCCAGACCCGGAACAGCTATTTGTAGTCCATACAAATATTTGTTCCAGGCAGGATTCGAACCCGCGGCTCCCAGCAGCGCAGCCTCATTACTAAGCCACTGCAGCACGGAGCTCACAATGGCCGTTTGAGTTTATGTTATTATTCAAAAATGAATCGCATAGGTAGGTACGCGATGACGCCGTCGCGCATTGCGTCACTCGAGTGCGTATGTGTGTGTGCACTAGCTTCTTACTGATTCTCACAGCGTCTATCCCTTTCGCACGTGATGTCGGCTGAGATAGCATGAATTGTTACCCCGCCCACCACTTAGTTCGTGCCATCGACTAGGGGCACCTTAAGGAGCTTTAAAAGAAAGAGCTTACTCCTTTCTAAAAGGCCTACAACGCAGCTCCAATTACTGTGGTATTGCAGTTGTTCATGGGCGAAACGAGCGGAATGCTAATAATAATAATAATAATAAAAGTCTTTATTTGTCTCAAAAAATTACAAATCCATCAACATAAACAAATTTTATTATGCTAGTTGGAAACAAAATGTTCTATGGCTCAGTGAATGTGGGAGACCCACAGACCCTGGTATTCTGCCATAGCCTAAACATGGTAGTCTGTATATAGTATTAGGTAGTATCTTATCTTAAAATTATAGTAAAATCTAAGCTTTTGTACATCAAAATAAACTTTAACATATATGTAGTTTTTGAAAGGGCCTTTTATTAAACAAACTTATAGTCAGTTAGTGCCAGTGACTGCCAGTCGCAACATTTTTGCGGAACGTCGGCAGCGAGAGCTTTAACGAAGATCGAACTGGCGGTGGTAAATCACTCCATATTTTGGATGCGGCATGCTTAAAACAGCCTCTGGCACCAACTAATATCAGTTTCGAGACATTTAGCTGATATCCCCTATCCCTTAGAGATTTACATTTGTTGTTTTTTGGAGAAAATTTAACATAAAGGTATCCTCGTTGGCCTCCTGTCCTATAAAAATGTATTGAAGATCTTAACCATGGTAAATCCTCAACCGATGGCAGTGACCAGTTGGTAATTTATGGATCAGCTTTACGTAAATGTACCCAATGGTATCCGAAATTGTTATATATACTATATGGCGCACGAGCTTGGTGAACGCTCATTTCTTATATAACCAATATACCCATAAAAATAACCAACAATAACAGAGTTTCGTGAGCAAGTTATCACAGGTATGCTTAAAAAAGCCAATACATCAGTAACAGCTACACCTCATCAGTCAGTGCCCAAACACTACCTGCCTTCTATTGATCTGCTTAAACCTACCTTATAATAAAATACCTACCTTATATTTACTAAATACTTACCTTATTTAATAATTAATCAAGGCGTTAATCATAGCGCATCACTATTCAACCGCTTTATTTATATAGTCCGTTTCACGAAAGAAGTCCCGCGGAAAATGTGCGAACTAAAATTTTATGTATGGAATTTGACATTAGGCTGGGGATACACATGGCCGTGCCAGCTACTGTCATGTGTATACGCTAACTGGCATGCCTGTAACTAGCATACAAGTAGCTAGCACAACATTTGATTTACTTGCATGCCCGTTGAGTTGGTTGGTTGCCAAACTGGCACGGGGGAACAGACGCGACAGCTACGGGCATGCCAGTAGCTGACGCGTTGTGGGCGTAGGCGCACGTTATTGTTTTTTTTAGAAGGTCAAGTTTTTTCAAGTCATTCTTTTGTTGTTTTTTTGTATTCAACATGGCACGATGGGGGAGATGAGAGAACTATACAGTTCATTCATTTGTACAGAGACTACGCATGTCTTTGGAAGTCGACTAGCCCGCTTTACAAAAACAAAATAGCACGTGCCAATGTCTACACCAAAATACAAGAAGAATTTAGTCTGACTGAAAAAAAAATTTAAAAATAAAATCAAAAGTCTGCGAAGTACTTATCATCAAGAAAAGAATAAAGTGGAAAATTCAAAACGATCCGGAGCTGAATCCAGTGACATAATTTACAAACCCAGTTTGATTTGGTATAAGGAAATGGATTTTATAAATGAAAGTTTCGAATATAGAAACTCAATCCAAACCGCTGTTGTAAGTACCCACTCTTTCTCTTTAACACGCTTTTATTAGCTTCATATGTTTATAACCGACTTCTTTAGACTCGATTTGCTAACAGAATAATATCAGCTTATATTAAAAATTATGTTTTACTTTTTAGGTCGATGTGCTCTAAAAGCGTGTTTTTTTATACTATATTTTTATCTATTATTATGTAAAAAAAAGTTGACACAATAGTTATATTAAGCAAAAGTACTTAGACAATTACATTTATTCATTTAAAATATTAATCATACGATCTTGCCAAGGCACTGCTTCTGTTGTAATGAAAAGATCTGCATATTTATTTCTAATAAGTATAGTTTTTCTAGACGATAGATTATTTCGTGTTCCTGAAAAATTACGTAAAGATCTTTGTAACTGATCACGCCAGAAGCTGTTAATAATAGTACTGAGTTGAATATCTTCATAATCCACAAACCTTTGTGTGATATAAGTATTAGTGGTTTTCCGCAACCAATTGTGTAAAGAACATGCCGCTAATACTATGACGTCAACTTTTTCTGGTTTTAGAGCTATAAATGATTCAAAAATTCGGAATCTTGATACAAGGATACCGAACGCATTTTCGACAATTCGCCTGGCCCTTGACAACCGATAATTAAAAACTTTTTCTCTTCGGGTGGCCCTGGTAGGAAACGGTTTCATGAGATATTTTTTTAAGGGAAAAGCTGCATCTACAACTATAACAGAATGTTCAGGAATATCTAAATAATTATTTTCTAATGCTTGTTTCAAGACTGATCTTTCAAACACTCCTCCATCTGAAGCTCTGCCGTTGCATCCTATATCAATATAAGAAAAACAGTAATCGTCACCCACCAATGCTAGTAGCACTATGCTGTGGCTTCCTTTATAATTAAAATTATTTGAGGTTTCGCCAGGAGCAATAATATTTATGTGTTTGCCATCGATAGCTCCAATACAGCCTGGAAAGTTCCATTTGGTTCGAAAGCCATTTTCTATCTCCTTCCATTCCTGCCTCGTAGGAATCTGAAAACAAAATGTCTGTTAACACATACAAAGTAACGAATATTACCCGTAACACTTAATTAAAAAAATAAAATTTACAGGTACAACAGTCCTCTCAATCGAACACTTGAAACAGAAACACCACGCTCTCAAAGAGGTACTTCATCAGACCAGCAATCCCCCCTCTCAAATAGTCAACCCACCAAACAACGAAACATTCTCTGTCGCAGTCGACCAATCACACTCATCCAATCAAGTAAGCATTACAAACGAGCAAGTACCATCACTTAATTAAAAAAATAAAATTTACAGGTACAACAGTCCTCTCAATCGAACACTTGAAACAGAAACACCACGCTCTCAAAGAGGTACTTCATCAGACCAGCAATCCCCCTCTCAAACAGTCAACCCACCAAACAACGAAACATTCTCTGTCGCAGTCGACCAATCACACTCATCCAATCAAGTAAGCATTACAAACGAGCAAGTACCATCACTTAATTAAAAAAATAAAATTTACAGGTACAACAGTCCTCTCAATCGAACACTTGAAACAGAAACACCACGCTCTCAAAGAGGTACTTCATCAGACCAGCAATCCCCCTCTCAAGCAGTCAACCCACCAAACAACGAAACATTCTCTGTCGCAGTCGACCAATCACACTCATCCAATCAAGTAAGCATTACAAACGAGCAAGTACCATCACCCTCTCTCCAGGATCAGCAATCCTCCTCTCGCACTGCAGCAGTCAACCGACCACACAAAAC
This sequence comes from Parnassius apollo, assembly GCA_907164705.1. Classification (NCBI taxonomy): domain Eukaryota; kingdom Metazoa; phylum Arthropoda; class Insecta; order Lepidoptera; family Papilionidae; genus Parnassius; species Parnassius apollo. The sequence continues at coordinate 2,523,239 of CAJQZP010000741.1, read as the reverse complement.
TAGTCAGACTAAGAAAAACGTAGAGCAAAACGAAACCTTAACTGAACTTCAACATCTGGAAAATATTGCTACTGCAATCAATAATCCTGGATCAAATGAAAAAGAAAAAGATGAGTTTTATTATTTCGGACAAAGTGTTGCTGCTCAGTTAAGATTATTGCCATTAAATAACGCTCTGGATATGCAATCCAAAATTCGAGTTTTGCTAAGTACAAAAAGGTCTCGATTTTCCACTTCATATTCTCAGCCTTCCACTCCGTATTCTAACACATCTATATATTCTGAAGAAACAGCAGCATCTTCTGCCGATGATCGATTCATACACATAATACCATACACGCAGTCAAACACTACAGAAGATAACACTATCACTTTTGGTCAAGAATCAGGACAGAATATTTTTAACCAAGCTTGGAATAATGCCTAATTTCTATGCTGAAATAAATAAAAACCATGAAAGATATTCGACATTGTTTTACTCACTTTAATAAAATCCCTTAGTGCAGTAGCTATTTCACTACAAACAATTGGAATGAACTGTGAAATCGTCGATTTTCCTACTCTGTACAATGCTTCTAAAGATACAAATGAATCACCTGTAGCTAAAAATCTTAATGTTATTTCCAATTTGGTTTTTGCTGGGATGGCATTTCGCATGTGAGTATCATTTTTTGTTATTTTGTCCCTAATTTTTCCTAACAATTCATCAAATTTTTCTGGGAGCATTCTCAAATGGTTTTTGTAACCATCAGGATCTTCTTGACGCATTTCTTTAAGCAGACAACTACTTGCTCCAAAATCATCCCTTCTACTAATCCAATCTCTTACCCAAGCCCGTCTTCTTCTTTTTCCTTTTTATCTCTCATTAATTTAGCTACACATTCAATAGCTAGTAACAATACGATTTTGTTTAATTCACTTCAATTGTTATCCATTTTTGGCACGCAAGAATAGGTACCGAGTGACACTCACGAACTGTCCTGTGTATACGCAATGGTAATACTAGTGCAAGGGCACAACTTGCATGCCAGCATTACATGCAAAAGTATCCGCAGTGTGCCAGTTACTCGTACATGCCAGTAACTTTCATGCCAGCTACTTTCCCGATTTACTGGCATGTGTATCCCCAGCCTTAGATGTCAAATTTGTAAAGGCTGTGATGTCGCAGCTAAGGGACTTCTTTCGTGAAACGGACTCTACATCAGTATCTATAGTACTTCTGAAGATAAGCGATACGGGCGTTGTATAGTTTATGCATACTCTAAGCGAATTATAGTATATCTACACATCCTTTAACAAAAATAACTTTGGCAATCTAGGTGCAATAGGTCTGTGTTAATAGGTATAAAAACAAAATCTTATTACTAGGTTGAATAAAACTATTTGTCCGGAATTAAAAAAAGTAAATTAAATAGTTAAACGCGAAAACATCGGTAGTTTTGAGTTAAAGCACTCAAAACTACCGATTGTCACGGGTAGATTGAGATGTTTAACGTCCCAAAGTCATAGTTAACCAGATACCTTCAGGTTTTGAATATTAATTTTTAGTTCAATCTACGCGTAACGAGCGTATTTTGAAGTCTTGTAGTGGTATGATTGGGTTTGGATTTAATTTTATTTATTATAGGATCCCAGACAGATGACAGCAGCTATCCATTTTGTCTATTGATATTGGGATGTTTTTTTAAGTTTCCATAGCCTCCCGTATCATCCTTGGTAGGAATCAGTGTTCTTTTGCTAGGATTTGTGGTCTATCAAATCCGATGTAATGGCGAGGATGGTCTTGAACATGTTCACAGACTGCAGAGTTCCCGGAGCATCGGTGCTTTGTTCTTGTTCGTCACCTAGATACCTAGTACAACTAGATACGCCATTTCTGGAACCAAGCTCCTAAGTCATTAACTGACTTGGATCTGTTAATGCTAAACGCAAACAGGCTGTCAGGTCATTTGTTACACGTGTGCGATATTTTGATTTTATTATTTTCATATGCGAAAATGCAGACTCGCACAGATATGTTGATGCATAGAAATCAGTTATTTGCAGGGCAATTTGTTTCATCAATGGATATTGTATTTCGGATATTGATGACCAGTAAGAATAAGAATCACTGTTGCCGGCTTTAGCTTTTAAATTTATATCTGAAATGAGCTTCAACATTTCATCCTCAAGAGCATTACATTCCACGTTAAAATAGTCGCTACAGCAAGAAGAGATTTCATGAACATTTGTGCAGGTAAATGGGTAAGACAGAAATGATAAAATATTCTCCATTTTATTAATATCTTCAAAGCGTCTTTCAAATTCGCTCAGAATTTTTGTCACTTCGTTTACATATGACACGAAACTTTCAGAGTTTTGTTGCAATAGCAGGGTTGGAAAGTTCCTGCAGTCTTTGTTTTTAATTTCTTCCTTCAATTGTTTCAACTTACGCTTGTTTCAATTTTCAATTTTTTCCTTGCAACTTTAGGTTTATATCGTTGAGGTGCTTTGTAATTTCGACTAAGAAGGCCAAATCGCTCTGCCATTTTCCATTTTTCAGCATTTCAACATCGTCTCCTCTGGCTTCTAGAAATATTATTATTTCAGGCAGTAACTCATGAAATCTTGCAAGGAATCTTCCACGACTTAGCCACCTTACATCTGTGTGAAGAAGTAAGTCAATTTGCTCAAATCCGCTGCTTTCCAGTTGTGCTTTGAATAATCGCCGCTGCAAGCTTCTCGCTCGGATGGAGTTTGCTACTTTGAAGGCTATCGTCATGACATCTTACATGTTTAATATTTTTCCACAAAGTGCTTGTTGATGAATCACACAGTGAAAGGCGAAAAAGCTCGGAAATTCTTCATTAGCTCGACACAGTGCGATGAATCCGTTATGGTTGCCCGTCATGACTGGAGCTCCATCTGTGGATGCATAACCACAGATGGAGCTCACAAGTTTATACAGCGACATTTGTGCTTCTTGTGTGTACTTTAGAAATGAATCATAGATATCTACTCCTCGAGTACATTCTTTCAACGGTATCATTGTTAGAAAGTCTTCTTTAACGGTCATATCTGGAAAGACCATGCGTATGAAAATACACAGTTGCGCCACATCTGTTGCGTCTGTGGATTCATCAAATTGGAGTGAAAAGAGCAGTCTCTAAGATCATTCATAGTTTGACTTTCCAAGTTCTGGCTTATTGTTTCCACACGTCTAGTCACGGTTTGCCGGGATAGTTGAATATATTTAATGGTTGAAATTATTTCAGCTTTGTTTTTTAAATTCACGAACAAAGACTCAGCTGCTTCGAGAAAGCATTCTTTTATCATCACTCCATCATCAAATGGCTTCTTATTTTTAGCTAAAATGTGGCTTATTTTGTATGATGCAATAGTAGCCGCTTAGGACTTCTCCAACGGTTTTGTAAACATGGCTTGTTTACCTGCCAAATAACGCTTCATGTCTTTCAATTTAGATTTTCGTATATCACTGTGACGTGGAGAGCTGTCTTCATGTTTTTATGAACGGTTTTATAATGTCTCTCCAAATTACCTCGTTTTGTTGTGGCGATGGCAAATCGGCATATCAAACATACACATTTTTCTTTTACCATAGTGAAGAAAAACTCTTCTTCCCACTCAGGATTGAAGTGATACGTTTTGGATTTCTTCAGCCCACTCATTGTTTCAGGGATTTAAGGTTCTCCGTCTACAAACAATAAAAAACACACGTGTAGCACCTCAAGAGCCTTATAGCATGAATTGTATATTTATATATTACTATGTTGTATATATGATTTCAGCAAAAACATAATATATAAAATTTTTGACTTGTTTCTAAAGGACTAGTATCCAGGAACGCTAAAAATTTCAAAAAAAATATGACAATAATCGCATCTCTTCACGAACAATTAATATTTTGTTGCAGAAATAATGTATAAAACATAGTTATAAAATAACTCATTATAATGATGCGCCTTTTAGCTGCTATCTTGTTGTTAACTTTCGCGGTGATACGTACGTGACTGCACTGAATGACGCTTAATCGCTCACTGCCTGGTGCCTGCTGTTGCTGTCGTCGTCGTGCGCAAAGGACTCCCCCTCCCACGCGCCCCAGCACCGAAGGGTAGGGTCAGATGTTGTGGTACAGTCTTCATAATTCTTTATTCTTTTTTTTTTAACAATAAACTACCTGTTTGAAGGTCATTTCATAAAAATTTTTCCTCGACGATCGACTTTGAAAGCCTTCGCAATCGACCTTATGGGCACCCCTGGCTTAGAGCTTTATCTCATAATTTTTATTTTGTTTCTGGGCGCAAAAAAAACGTCGTTCGACACAGTCGGTGGCTAGCTACCTCGAAAGAATCTCCTTAAATATACAAGGAAGAAGATCTCAGTGGTTTTAGTGCCCACCAACTCAGCACACAATTGTGCCTGTAGGGCACATTTAATGGTCCTCCGAACCGCATACTGTGGGGAATAATTACCTGAAGACTTCGAAAATATTACTACAACGAATTAAGAAGACTTCCCGAAAAATAGGGAAGTGTTTTCAAGATTCAAGTTATTCGAAGAAAATCGGCTCACAGCATGGCCTTTACGTGCTCCGAGGGTAAGGAACCGCAAGCCGTCGTCGTCCGAGATATAAAAGGAAGAGTCAGAAGAGGAGGTAGAAGAAGATGACGTCTCCCTCTTCTATAAGTCAGAAGTTAATGCAAGAGTGGACAATTGGTTAGAGAATCAAGTGAATCGTCCGGTGTCAGAAATCACCAACGAACCTCACCATCCCGTGGAAGAACCAACGACCGTCCACACAGAAGAACCAAGGCCGCCGAAGCATGAATAAATACATGAGTCACCGGCGGGAGGTCAAACCGACGTAGCCTTCCTAGCTGAAGCCATCACTCGGGCTGTCAGCGCCAACCAACGACCTAAGTTCGTCGAGTTACCATTCTTCAGTGGGTCTCATTAGGAACGGCTGCCTTACCGCGCCGCCTACTACGAAACAGAAGCGATGTTCAGCGCTGTTGAAAATGCAAACCGACTTAGAAGATACCTGAAAGGGAAGAACAAAGAAGCAGTTGAAGGCCTACCTATGACCAACGTACATCCAGCCGAAGTAATGAATACTTTGGAGTCAAGATTCGAAAGGTCGGAGTCAATGGCCATGCTGGTGATGGAGAAGTTTTGAGGTCTGACACGCCTTACTGAGTCACTGAGAACATCTGCATATTCGACCCCAAGGTTGTTTCAACTACACGTAAAATCCTGAACTCGCGAAGACAATATTAGACATACTGACGCCGACTCTGTGATATAGATACTACGACTTCTCAGCCACGCAGCCACGTAAAGGTCCTTGCCTCATCAAGATAGAGAAGTTCTTTAAAAGGGAAACAGAATAGTGAAAACCCAACGCGCTGCCCGAACAGATGGCAGCACCTACTACAACCGCACCACAAAGGAAGATGCAAAGGGTCAACAATGTGACACTCATGGGCTGATGACCTGAAAACAGTGGATTCTGTTATTCAGAGCATCGACATATGGGAGAATGCCATTTTAGCACTTAAGCTGCGCGCTGCTCAGTCTCCTCAGGACCGTCTCCTTGCTCTTGCTGAGCATCACAACCTTTTGTGTTCTCTTTAATTCATTATAAAGTCAGAGCCTCCTGCTCTTGCTATATCTCACGGTCGTATCAAGCCAAAGGGTTTATCGCTTGTCTCTTTTAACATCCGCGGTTTGAGTAACGACCTCCCTTAGCTTAAGCTCTTTCTTCGAGATCCCGAAGCTGACTTCCTTCTCCTCAAGGAGACCTACCTCAAACCAAAGGACCTCGAAGCCCTCTCCATCAAGAAGTATTATTTTTCATGTGATGACAGACCTGACCGCCATAGCGGCAGTACTGCTATCTACTCTACAAGAAGTCACTTGACTGCTCCTACATCCCCACTCCGCCGCTTACCAATATAGGAGCCACGGTATGTAGGCTAGCCTTGACTGTCCAGTCCATGTCCAGTGACAGTCCATCATCATAGCCTACAGTTATATCCCTAGTGGAACCCTTCCCCTTAAGAGCGATTTCGTGGCCATCCTCGCTTTGAACAATGCCGCATTATGTTTGGAGACTTTAACTCCAAGCATACTGAATGGACCTGTCTTACTACTACTCGTAGTGGCAAGGAAATGCTTGATATCACTCAGCCCCTCACCTTACCGTCTACAGTCCCCTCGCTGTCACTCACTATCCCGATAATACCGACCATGTTCCTAACGTGCTAGACTTTGCTTTAGTAAAAGGAGTTTCCCTCAACCTTAGAGCAATCGAGACTCTTGGTGATCTAGGATCCGACCACCGTCCTGTATCCCTCCCTCATCCTTAACGATCAGCCACCTCCTCCAACTCTCTCCTCCAAAACCTCTCCCATCACCATCTCTTCTGACATCTTCGTCAGCACCGAAAAAAATCGACACTGCGATCGATACTCTCACCACCCTCATTAAAATCCTCCTTTAAGGAGAATGAAAGGGTTGTCCCAGTTGCTAATAATAAGTCCTTCTCTAGATATTAGCAACCTCAATAAAGCCAAGAGAGCTGCTCTCCATACAGCTGCTCTCCGTAGAGCTGCACTCTATCTCACCCCTGACTATAGGCGTACGGCCAATCGTCTTCAACGGAAGGTCCGATCATGTCTTTCCGAACTAAGAGATCTCGAAAAGAGCAAACTCATGGATAATACATGCAGCGTACTACCAGATGGCGAGCTCTCCTGTCCCAACGGTTCTACTGCCTTCGAGGACGATGAAAAGCTGAGTGCTTTTGCCGACAAAATAGCTTACAATGCTCTTCCAGCTCACATCCCACTGACCCCTCCCACATCCAGGCAGTAGAGGATGAAGTCCGTCGCTGAAACACCCCCCCCCCACTGCCTCTGACCCCGTCACTGTGTCCAAAGATGAGATTTCAACCATCATCAAAGGACAGAAGTCCAAAAAGGCACCGGGTGTGGATGGCATCTCCAACCAAGCCCTCAAACATCTTCCTGAGCAGGTGATCACTTTTTTGGCTATAATCTTTAACGCCTGCTTCGATTCAGTTACTTTCCCAAAACGTGGAAAGAGGTAACTGTCATTAGCATTCCCAAGCCAGGCAAGCCTCACCATCTCCCTTCCAATCACCGTCCCATCAGCCTCCTCAAGGTCATGGGATAACTCTTCGAACGCGTCAACCTCACTCTCATGAGGCGCCGTCTGTTTCCCACAGACGGCGACCTCTTGTCATCCTCATCCAATTTGGGTCTCGAGGGAAACACTCATGCCCACAACAAGTTCAATGAATAGCGGAATACATCCTCAGCAGTTTTTATCCTCGTCGTCATAAACCATCGCGGTCTTTTTTGACATAGCTAAGGCGTTTGATAGAGTCTGGCATGAAGGCCTTATCTCCAACTGTACAATTTAGACCTCCCTGATCGTCTTGTCCGTTTCGTGGCCTCCTATTTGAAGAATCGTACCTTTCGTTTCAGACACGAAGGCATGCTCTCTTCCCCTCGTCACATCCAAGCTGGTGTTTCTCAGGGCTCCGCGTTAGCCCCTCTTCTATATATATTGTTCACCAACGACATTCCCATCCTGTCGAATGCTGTTAAACTCTCGTTCTTTGTTGATGACATAGCCCATCTATTATGAAGGTACATCACTACTTTCTGTCCGGAACAAGCTTCGAACTTAAACGCCACTACCATTCCGCCAATCCGGACGTTAAGAACTCCTGTCTCTTAGCAAAAGACCGGCGTAGATATATATATATATATATATATATATATATATATATATATATATATATACATGTCAAATAATTATATCATTATTTGATATGTATATTTTTTAGTGTTCCTTGAAACCTTTGAACATAGAAAATAGATAAACTATTTTATATGTTCGAAGCTTGAAAATTTCAGAGTAATTACTAGCATTAAATAACTGCTTACATATGTATGTAATTACTCTAAGTTGAAAGTTGAAACCAGTGTGACAGTTTTGGCAAGAACTAGGCTGTCGACGGATTGTCGCTCCTGTTTTATCGCAGAATAATTGTTTGAAGTGGATTTTGATTCGTAAAGGTAATGCAATTTTGTGAATTAAGTATCTGCGCGTGTGAACTATAGAGAAAACAACGAAACAAGTCATTTGATGTTGATATAAACCTCAAGTTATTTTGATCACTTGGGCGCTTTAAGAACTTCAGTGGTTGTCGTCATCGACTGTACGCTGGGTTGAGCGTCGTCAAAATCTCCCAAAAACTTTTCAATGTGACGCATCAGCATATTGTGAAATATATATATATATATATATATATATATATATATATATATAAAAAGATTACGAAAGAAATGATAGGCTCAGAAAGACTAGAACCCATAGCCGTAAAGCCAGTTAAATAAAATAAATATCCAGGGTGACAGTGACAGTGTCAACAGAAGTTCAGAACTTCAGATTCAGATGTCATAAATAAATGGCAAAATCTAGTATATATATAGTAATCTATGGGCAAAATATAATTTTTTTTATGCTCTTTGATTTGATCTCTGTACAGTATTTTATTTTCCGATAACGTATAACAACAACTAATCATATTCAAAGTACAAAATTAATCACATAAAAATATTTTTTTCTTAAGTTATAGAAATAACTTTTTTGTTTATGTGATAACTATTGGAAAAACTAAGGAATTAATATATTATTAAACTTAAGTTTATTAAAAGTAATAAGTTATGTCCCTAATAATAAAAAGTGTAGTGCCTTTTCCAATGTTAGCCTTGAGGTCATTCCAATGTATAGCTCCAGAGAGTCTTTGTATTATGCGAAGGTATTTCTTGTTTGCACTTTTAATGTCATTTTTGTGTACAGTCATATTGTGTAAATGTGAACTACAAAGTTTTATTATTTTGTTCCATGCTAAACACGAACTATATTTTATTTAAACCTTGAAAATGAATTTCCATTTTTTTTTTTAGGTATAGTCACCAGAAACCACAGTGTTATGATATAGTTGTTATTGGTGGAGGCATTGTGGGATCAGCCTCTGCTAGGGAATTAATTTTAAGGAAGCCTATGTTAAAAATAGCGATAGTTGAAAAAGAAAATCGGTTTGCATTTCACCAAAGTGGAAATAACAGTGGTGTCATACATGCTGGTATTTATTACAAGCCTGGATCTTTGAAGGCCAAATTATGTGTAGAAGGACTCAACTTGTCTTATGAGTACTTTGATAAGAAAGGCATAAAATATTCTAAATGTGGTAAATTAATAGTTGCTACACAAAGATCTGAAGTGCCTCGGCTCCTTGATTTATATGACAGAGGAGTCAAAAATGGTGTGAAAGATATAAAACTAATGGATTTAAAAGAAATGCGTGAATTAGAGCCAAATTGCAAGGGCTTACAAGCATTGTGGTCACCACATACTGGCATTGTAGATTGGGGAAAAGTGACAAATTCATATGTTAAGGATTTTGAAGAATGTGGTGGTAAGAGTTACTTGAACTATGAAGTAAACAAGTTTACAGAGGCTGAGGATGCTGAATATCCTGTAATGATAATTAGTTCGAAGGGTCATACAATACAAGCCAAATATGTACTAACATGCTGTGGCTTACAATCTGATACTGTAGCTGTCTTAACTGGATGCCCAGAAGAGCCAAAAATCATTCCATTTAGGGGTGAATATTTGTATTTAGTACCTAGTAAAAGTAAAATTGCTAGTGCCAATATATACCCTGTACCAGATCCCAGATTTCCATTCCTTGGTGTACATTTAACACCAAGGATTGATGGTAGAGTAATTGTGGGACCAAATGCAATTTTAGCATTTTGTAAAGAAGGGTACAGGTAAACTAATTTTAATATTCTTAATTTTTAAATATATTTTAGTTGTTCGATTAATCTAACTGTGTTATCAATTTACTTATTAGGTGGGGTGATGTTAATATGAAAGAGTTGAAAGATATAATTGGTTTTTCTGGATTTCGGAAGATGGCTTTCAAATATGCTGGTTTTGGGCTTAAAGAAATGAGTAGATCACTTTTTATGCCACTACAAGTAATGCAGATACAGAAATATATTCAAGATATTACCAGTGCAGATTTTGAAAAAGGACCCGCAGGAGTCAGGGCTCAAGCTATGGCCAAAGATGGTAAGTTTGATTACTTTGTTTATTCTGCTTTTTCTTGAGCCTGCAAAATTCCTCCACTGAAGATAGACCTGTACCTTTGCGTGGGTTTGCCTTGGCACATATTTCGCAGATGGATTGGTTAAATACCCCAGACATTCTTGATGCTGCTCACAATCACTAGTTTAGATTTATCTGGCATAAACTACTTCCACCCTTTAAAAATCAGTTGATCTGTTTAGTTTCCTTCGTAGATAGTAACTTCTTACAACACTCCTGGCACAATTAGATGATAGAATATTTATCTGCCTCACACCTGTGCCCAAGCCAAAAAGAAGTGCGATCTAGTCCAACTGCAGACTAGGAAGACTGGTACTGTTGCCTCTGGAACAACTATGGCCCTTTATCAACTGAAGAGTAGTGTTATTCGTTCACCTACCTCGTCAAGTCTGAGGCATTCATAGATTAACCCCTAGTTCACCATTAATCATAACATTTATTCAGAGCTTGTAAAATTACCTTACTGTCAGAGAGTATTCGAACATATCTATTCTAAACTTCCGTAGCAGCATATCAGTGGTATATTTATATATTGGATGATGTTTTTTACCATCTGGAAAATAATAGTGTGTAACAGGTGAACGGAATAGATGTCTATGGCACTGATATTTTACAATTTTATTTTATATTAACATATTATGCAATTGATTTATCAATAAATATTTGAAAATATGTTGCCTGAATTAGGGGATGGGGGTGGTGGGGGATATATTAATGGGTGAGTTAAGAGTCGCCCCCCCACTTAGCCACCCCGGACATGCTTAGTTATTTATTTATTTTTTTAAATGAAATTTTGAGGTTATGTTTTCGTAATATTTTTGACTATAAACCTGATTTATGGGGGCAGAAGCGAGTGGGAGGGAAGCCTCACGTCACTCAATATAGCGCTGCCGAGAGAAGCCCGCCGGTCGACGGCGTCCCGCTTCGCGGGGCTCCTACTTCTAAGTGGTTTATAAAAAAATAAAAAAGGAGAAGATGGCGGGGTCTATTTGCTCGCTCACTTGACCCCGCCATCCCCTTCTAACCTAACCTGTCCTAGTCGGGCTGCCCTAAGACCCAAACTACTTCGCTCGCTCTTACACTCAATAAAACACCAAATTATTAAGTTTTATAATTACTTTAAATTATTAACATAATTTATAGCTACAACCATTTGTAAAAAAGGATCCAAAGGGGTAGCAGTTGTCGAAAAACAAATGGAGGCAATTAAAAACATATTCACGTAAACACGGAAACAACGGAATGATGTAAAGTATATCTGTCACTGTCAACAAAATAGCCGACCTAGCGATTCATTTTATACAGTTTAAGATGACTGACGGATGCAACGTTAAAAGCGTTAGAATTTAGTTAAACGTATGTTCCATTTCACATTCAGTTAGTGATTTACCAATATTTTTAAAAAATAATTAAGAATATTTCAACACTGCTCCTGCAGCAAAAATCGTGGCGGTGCTTCAGTTAGACCTACTTGACCCCCCTCCCTCCCTTTTAAGTGACAGAATCCTTAAATTAAGGCAACTTAATTTCAAACCCCACCCATTTTGCTGTTATTTTTTAATACTGAAAGTTTATTTCAAATTAGTAATATTTATTGTTAGATAAATTTCATATGTAAATGTAAAATAAAAAAAAATTAAAATATCAGTGCCATAAACTTCCAGTCTGTTTACCTGTTACACCATATTATTTTTTCCAGACGGTCAAAAAAAATCACCCAGTATTTAAGTCCTCTGAGAACTTCCCAGAGCCAGTATCTGGTCTTGTCATAGAACCATCAGTAATGATTTTCGATTCTTTTGAATTCTGTCATTCAGCTTCTACTGTCTTGTATATGTCAGCATATGAAGTCCCCCTGACATCTCCTCTTCCATTGTATGGGGAATTTGCCTTAATTGTTGCAATTAGCAAGGGCAATTAATGATCATAATTTATTCTATTTAACTCAACACTTATCATTTTAGATAAAGCTCTATACAAATGATCAGTTTTTTTTAATAAGGTACTAATATATTACTTTTTAACATCTCCAAGTGATGTTCATTTTTGGAAATAACAACTTGCTCACTTTTCTGTTTTTTGTAAAAGTGTTGGTAATGAGACTAAATAACCACAGTTACCGGAACTAACATTTTGAAGGATTAATTTGGAGCATAACATATGAAAAATGTTATTTTGTATGGTATAGTGCACATGCTTGTCCTTGTGCTATTCATTTATATAAAACATCTCTACAACAGGAAACTCCTTTAGGATGAGGGTAACAAATGGGCACACAGTCCACCTGATGATTAATAAATTGCTGTGGCCCATAGACGTCTACATCTATCCACAGTTAAGAATAAAAATACAGATGCGTTGCCACCCTTGAGGACTAAGATGGAATGAATTTCTAGTAAAACTGGTCTCTAGTTCTCTACACTCACCATACTAAACACAGTTTGTCACATTAAGCTGCTATTTCACATATTATACCTGCAGCATGGCTTTATCACGTTCGAATAAAACTAAAGAATATATAATATAATAAATACTTATCCTACTATTGGGCAAAGATGTCTTAATTGTTTATTAAATATTGTAGAGCGAATTTTATATTTCTTATTTAATATTACTTAATTAGGACAATATAAAAATTACGTATCACATTGTTTGTCTTGATGTACTCCTAAACTACTGTACTGATTCAATCAAATCAAATTCAATGAAATTTTGCATACCATATGCACTTCGATCCTATATATATATATACACACTCAGCGTCACAAAAATCGCATCTCTCTGAGTTTGTGCGAAAAATGGCTGTAATGGCTAGAAACGAATTATATTTATATAGATATTGGTATGTTTGAAATGGGTATTTGAATAGCTTTACATTATTAATAAAAAAATCATGAAATCATTTAAACATTTATCATTATAGAGCGTCAACAATAAACACTGTCAAATGCTCGTTAGTAAGGACGCTACTTACACCACGTAAAAAGGATATAAAAGGGTCGATCTGGATGAAATATGAGTCAGTCGTAATTTAGACTTTGCAGTGAACACCCGTGAACAAGTAACCCAAGTAAGAACAATTCTCAGCTTCGATCAACTCGGAGAACATCTGTGAGTGTTTCTACGATAAGAAGAAGGTTACACAAAAAGAGTTTAACAGCCTATAGGCTTGCTAAACGTCCAAAACTTACTGCAGAGCATCGCAGAGATCGCCTAGAGTTTGCTCGCAATCATTGCGAGTGGACTCTAGAACAGTAGCGGACCGTACTCTTCTCTGATGAGACGAGGGTCTATCTCTTCTGCAATTGCAGACGTAGAAGGGTCTACAGAAGACAGGGGGAGAGGTTCACACAACCCTGCTTCGAAGAATCCGTCGAATACGGGGGTGGCTCGTGTATGTTTTGGGGCGGCATTTCCGTCGACGGGAAAACTGAACTTGTGTGCGTTTCCCGGACTCGGGGTGGCCGTGGGCAAGGGTCATTAAATGCTGGTCGGTACATTACTGAAATCCTGGAGGAACATGTGGTCCCGTATGCTGGTTATGTCGGTGATGGATTCATGTTAATACATGATAATGCTCGTTGCCACACCGCGGCTATTATACGGGATTATTTACAGGAGGTCGATATCCCTGTTATGCATTGGCCAGCACGAAGTCCAGACCTTAACCCAATATAGCTTCTCTGGGATGACCTAAAACGGCGCGTGCGAGCTCGAGATCCAGCTCCAACCACTCTTCAAGAGCTCCAAGATACGGTACTTGAAGAGTGGGAACAAATACCCCAAGAGGCTGTTGCGACCCTTGTAAGGTCCATGAAAGATCGCATGGAAGCCGTTATCAAGGCAAGGGGGGGGGGGGTAACACTAGGTTTTAAGAACTTTTTTGTATTTATTAAGTTTTTTTTTTAAATTATTAATTTGACTCTGTGTACATACCCTGTCTTTTTCTTTAATTTCTCTTTCGTCTCGTTATAAAAGTAAAATTCAATTAAAATTCCTGAAAGCTAATGAAATTACCTTTCGAATTACCCCTCGAACTACAACATTGCCATTGGCCTGTTGTGTTAAAATAGTATTTAAATTATTTTTTTCGGATGTGCGATTTTTTTGACGCCGAGTGTATATATATATATATATATATATATATATATATATATATATATATATATATATATATATATATATATATATATATGATGAAATATGGCATATGTATGTACGAGGATGACACTGAAAGGTCTTAGAAAATCAAAAAGTGAACAAACTAGTAAGTTATTAGTTTCTCGCTTTCATCGCTGCGTCCAATGGAGCTACTAAGAAAAACACTTGGCCACTCGTCCCAAGGGGTCTCTTTGACCGTATTTTAAAACGCAGCCACTGCTTCTTCGGCGTCCATAAAACGTTTTCCTCGAAGTTTTTCTTTTATTTTCGGAAATAAAAATCGCAAGTTGCGAGGTCGGGGCTATAAGGGTAACCCAGTAATTACACGTCTGACGTCGCCAAGTAGTCGATTGCTTGCTTGGCGGTGTGCGACGAGACGTTATCGTGGTGAAGGAGGATCCTATTGCGAGGTCGTTTCCCTCGAACTTTTTCCAAGACTAGTGGCAAACAATCGTTAGTGTACCACTCTGCAGTAACTGTTTTTCAATTCTCTAAAACAATTCTTGCGTAATGAGCTGTCCTTCCGAAGAACGAGGCCACCATCTTTTTTCATCAAACCAGTTGTTAACAGTATTATATTGTTTACTGGCCACTTGGCCAGTTCTAAAAACTTTCAGTGTCGCCCTCGTCTTCTCTTCCTCGACGTAGACACCCACTAAGAAAGGATTCTGGAAAATTTAACCACTGAGGGGGTGAAATAGCATGTTACAGCTTGTAAGTAATAAATATGATATGAGGGAGGCAATAACTATTTTTTCCAATGCAGTGCACTCTGTTGATTATTATTGATAGAATGAATATTCTAGTAACGTACTGATGGTGGAACACCCGTTCAATACCGCTTAACCCAACATGGCCAAACCAAATGCTTAACCCAAGTGATACATTAGATGATGTACATGTTGTGTCACCCCGGGGAGAGTATCTGCTCTGCTCTCATCAATGTCCAGCAGCAGACACAAAGGACTGTTGATGTAATGTGATGTAACGAATGTTTATTTCATGTCTTTAAAATTATATCAATTTTAGGTACATTGGTTGAAGACTTTGTCTTCGATTCTAAACCGGGATCTGGTGCTATTGGAAGTCGAGTGTTGCATTGTAGGAATGCGCCATCTCCAGGAGCGACCTCATCTCTCGCGATAGCAAAAATGATTGCGGATAAAATGGAACAAGAATTTAGACTATAGTAAATAACTATGTGATGTTAAAATCTATTAAATAGCCGTAAAAAAAGAGGTTTGTTGATTCAAATTCATTTTTTAACGCATATGTTATGGAATATCTCAGAACAATAGCTTTCAACAGCTTTAAAGATTTATTACTAGAGTAAGTATAGGTTTTTACTTTGTAAGTGGTGGCATATAAATTGCAACCAAATCAGATGATAGTTTTGTAGTCAGTTTATATATTTTTAATAATGAATTATTAAATAGAGAACAATATAATAACAAAAATCTATTTATTGTTATTGTTGCATAATTTAAGAAAATAAAAAGCTAATTGAGCAATTAATTATCATAATAAGTACTAATTGTTTTCATTTAATGATTTGCAATTTTTTATTTTGATAACTTATTTCAAGTTAATTTAGGACATTTTATACATTTGTGATTGACCATTTTTAATTCAATCACAAATATTGTTTCACAATTCTTAAATTGTTTCAGTATCTTACCAATATATTCTAATCACGTTATATATTACCATATTGTAGTCATTTTATTTCTAATCATTATTATATTACATGCACATAGTTCTTAAAATATAAGTCAGTACAGTAGGTATAAAAGTACTTCAGTGTAATAATATAATATTATCTATTTTCATATTGTATGGTACTACATATCATCATCATCATTACAGCCTTTTTTCTCTTCAGATTTTTAGAATGTAAATAAAACTGGAAAAACTATTTTTACATTTTTTTTCACCTCTATATACGGGGTTATTTTGCAATATACCGCAAATTTGCAGAAATGTTCAGAATAAGCAATATAGGCGAATGGTAAAGAAAAATTAATTAAAAAACATCTCAAACATTTTGTTCTTTTTATCTAAAAATATGCAATAGTATTTTCCCTGACACTTGGGCCATGTCTTCCCGGATTGACTACAGGTTTCGCATGGTGGATTCCAACTTCAGATAGCCGATGAAATGTGCTGTAAGACACTGAAATTGGGTAATCTTCGATTCGGATATCGCTCTTGTAATATCCGCCGTGCTAAAGATCCATTACTGTCAGCGCTGACATGCATGAAGACGATATCAGCATATTCTTTATTAGTAAAAGCAGCTATAGTTGATTGATCACACAAATAGTCGCAGAACAGTGATGGAGCACATAGCTAAAGCTAGGCTCAACTCAATAAAAAAAATAACATCCGAAACAAACACAATTTCGCAATTAAAATGTCTAGTCACAAGGGCAGTCGTTATTTGACTAACTGAGGGGTCCGAAGATGTGACGAACCCACCCTACTACTCGAGTACTGATCCTAATTAGTGTAAATAAATAACTAATTTATGTGATTTACTAAACCGATTGTTCTATTGAATAAAAGTCTATTCACTAGGCGCTATACTTGAGAGTCAAAAATGTCAAGATTTTTTTAGGTCGCAGAGCAGATTTTTCTAAACGAATTCCCGGAAATTAATCCGTGCACGTGCACCGTAATTCTTAAAACTAATCAGTTGTGACAAAAACAATAGTGCATTAGCAAAATCTGTACATTATTTTGATCCTTTAATAGCTAAACACATTTCCTAATTTTTTTTTTTGGTTTCACTTAAATATGCGTATATTTTTCTAATGATGAAGATGCTTGGAAATTATTTTGTTTGAATACATGCACATTATATTAATAAAAAATAACAACATAACAACTGTTACTGGACACTATTAGCAATTAATTGAGAAAAAAAGGATTTTATTGTTAAAAAACCTTAGAAATTCGAATAAAAAAGGAGCAGACTTCGTTTAAGACAAGTTTAGCTTAATATGTTCTAAATAGTTTAAGGTTTTATCCCCTTCAGACTTTGCACCTATCTTTCAAACACCCTGTATTTTTACTTAAATATAGAATTTGGCTACTCTTTGAAAAATGACCCTGTATAAAAATCAATCGTCTCGCTAAAACTCAGGAACGGGTCGACCGATTTTAAACTAGTAGATGGCGTTGTTGTCGAGATCCCAAATCACCCGTGCGAAGCCACCGAGACGGATCACTAGTAATAATTTTACATTGAGCTATTATGTACTACCTACTAGAGGAGACACTGCATTCAGCTACTCTGTTCCACTCAACTGCGGTGCATATACCGCACTTTAATCAGTCACTCGCTAGGCGCTTTTAGAGTTGTCACGTGTTGTGTTGATTTAAAAAAAATCTCTTGATAAAAATATGCCGTCGTGTATACTTAGATATTGCACAAATAATTCAAGAAATGTCAGTAAAAACCAGGGAATTACTTTTCATCGGTTAATAAGATACTTAATCAATATAAAAGTATTATGTATTAATAATAAAACAAATTAGTCCTAAGATGCCGTCTCGTGTCAGGGAATATAGATTATGAAATTAATATGTTCAGATGCGACATTTCTGTGGGTACTTAAGTATAGGACGAATATATTATTATACACATTTCATATTGGCCAAAATGACCACGACATTCGAGTGGGTAGGTTATTATAATTTGGCAAAATTTTTCATGTTTTAAATCTGCTTATTATTCTTTTGTTTTATTTTTAGGTTTCCACATCAAAGTCAAAGTGGAATAAATTCGTTCCATTTTTTACTCTCGCGTGCACAGCATTTACGAACGACTTTTATTCAAATTTAAATAAATATATTTGTAATTTAAATGCTATGTTAATAAGTTTTGTTAAACATACATTTAGTATGTTTTTTATATTTGACTTAGATACCTTTTAAAATATTCATATAAAAATATCATTAAAATGTAATTGTGATATAATATCATGTAATATTGTATTAAATAAACAAATATAATGTACAAAATAAATGACAAAATTTAAATATTGTTCTCGATATAATTTACCTATTTAACAATACAATCTATTATTACGGTTTATTTTCTATGATAAAAAACAACCGCGCGAACAAAGAGTAGCGCACATTTTTGGTTCGAGATAGCTGTTCTAGTACATAAGTACATATTACTTCAATGTAATTTTATAAATATTTGAACATATAGGTACCATATCACCATATTTTCATTATGAAAAATACTCGTATTGGCATTAAGTTCAATAGTTTAATTTTGGATATTGACGAGACTAAGGAGAATACCTTTTGTTGCAATACTTACGGTTCAATCCTTAGAAATCTAATCTATGAAAATATACACGCATGTTTGTGATGTCGTAACATTTGTAAAATATATTTAACCCTTTCACCGCCGCCCTTAATTAAAGACTGTCTCCACATCAGCAACTTTTATTTAATATCTTGCAGTCTTGAAAAAACCGTTTATAGATAAATGAAACAAAGTTTTAAAATTTATAGAATATTGTTTATTTTAATCAATAGACATATCAAATTTATTATGGTATACTCCATTTCAAATGCAATTAATGTACCAAAGTGCTCATTTGGAGGATCTTCTGTTCTTTGATTAAAGAGTCTTGAAGCGGGCAAACTTATATAGGCCGTGTAGTCATCTTCTTCCGATTTCACATAGCATACAAACACGCCAACTTGGCCCGTTTTTTCCCTAAATTTTAACTTTTTTCAAATTTTTATGGGGACTATTTTATTAGTATATTTCATTATTCCCTATAACTTTATGATCGTGTGCACGTATTTATTTTGTTAAATTTAGTGCAAGTTAAAATTTAAACCAACATTTGATCGATTTTGAAGACTGGTAAAATTGTGTAAAATTGTTGTGTGTTGGCACATAAAACATGCTATGGATTTTTTACTTTCTGTATATTCCGGCATATGGTCAGCAAGATGATATGCTGATAATCGTAACGCACTAGTAGACCGGGAAGTAGTGGGTAACGAATACTCTACTTTATACTTTTTGATCATTTGACAAATAACACGTAATTGAAAATCAGCCAAGCTGCTTTCACCTCCGTGAACTATGTCATAAAACACATAACAACTGCTTTAATATTGCTTTATTTACATATTAGCATTAAGCATGCACAAATCGATATGGAGACCGAGCTTTTTCCCCATATTTTACATTTTCTTATGATTGAATTGAGTGCAGCACCATATCCGTATTTTATCAACTAGACCTTTCTTTTTATTGTAATCGATAATCGTTCCAGGCTTCATAATAGGTACTCTTGTTTGTCTATTATATTTTTCGGTAGGTCCAAACTCAGCCGTGTGAAATGTAGAGAGAACATATAAATGTTCTCTTTTATCATTAAATTTAAGTGCCATGAGATGCTTGTTGTATTTTGCGTCAGCTTCTCCTTTTTTCAGATTTAGCCGCACCGTGCCACACGTGTAGGTTTGATGATTGTATATACACTGAAACAGTTTAGGACTACTGTACCAATTATCCAATAGTGTAGTTACCACACCTCCTGTTATTCCTACGTTATTTGGATCCGCTATTTCAGATTGAGATCCACAGTAGATTATAAAATCAATTATTAATTTGGTCTTTACATCGCACAGCATAAATATTTTTAAACCAAACCTATTTCTTTTATGTGGTATAAACTGTTTGACTGAAAGGCTTCATCGATGCTGAGATCTCTATATGGCGTAAAAGAATTCCAGAATCATTTTTTCCAATTTCCCAGCAGTGGAAGCAAACCTTTCGAAATGTGCAAACTTTCTGAGTTTGACGGCGCAAAACCTGTACACCTGTTTCTAGGCATTATTTTCGAAAATATTGGTGATTGTAATAACGGATCTGTAGACCAATGTTCTTCTATACTAAGGTGTTTGTTTCGAGTAAATAAAAATGTCACGGCCAGGAATACGTACATTTCAGCAGTCGAAATCTCCCGCACATTTTGTAACCTTGAATGAAGTCTTATATCGCAATGACTATTAGTAAATTCCACTATTTTGCACACAATATCTTTGCCTAGAAAATACAAGAAACAATCCAACTCGTTTGATTGAATATTAATATTCCGTGTTTTAATTCTTATAATAAATTCATTGAATTCACCAAATTTAGGCGTAAACGAGGTTCTACTCTATATACTAGAAGATTCATGTTCTTGTAAAAATGTATAAATTAAGCAAATATAAAAAGTAGTATATAAGTTTCTCAAATACTTGGCTATTTATTTTACATGAATATTTTCTTACCGCTTCAATATCACTGTCTGTAGATGAAACATTTGCACTATGAATATCATTATGCGATTCTTAAATATTTAACAGTTCTTCTTCGTCTAGCATAATCGATAATTTCAAGCAATACAAATGCAAATTTAGCAACGTCAACCTTAAGATTCGTAATATTACGGCGATGGCGGTGAAAGGATTAAATATAATATTATTATAATATGTAAAACGTAAAAAATATAACCTAAAATATATGAGGACAAGTTGAACTTTTTCTTATTTTATTACAATGAGCTTGGCGGCGCAAGAGATTGTATCACCCTATTACGTATTGTGAATATCGTAAACAACTATAAAGTATGCCCGGAAAATCTTATACCCAGAAATGTGACAGGGAGCAGCATCAAAGGTGTCGCTGTGATTACCAATTTGTCGAATTGTGTTGATTGTGCCCATATCCACTACTAAACTGTATATTTAATAAAACTTAGTTCATTTAAGAATTAAAATGTTTCATCATTATTAAAATAAAATGTAAACTTTTATATTTTGCTAGGCTAATGCGTTTTATAATTTGTTTAAATAAATAAATTTATTGTTATATCTCGACTATTTTTATATACATTTATAATTGGAGTTATAAATAAGCTTGTTAAAGTTACGAATTGCTTACAGTTAATATAATATTTTGTTATTGATATATTGATATTTTTTGTTATCGAAACTTGCAATAAAATATTTGTTTTCTTTTTATTTCCTATATTTTTATTTCTTATCTAGAATAATTTAAAAAATAACATCACAAAATTGTATACATCTAATACCATAATTACTATTAATAATAATAATAATTCATTTTTATTTTTATATAATATTAATACAATTTAACTACAAGCACACTAAGTCTTTGTATGAAGGAAGACATGTTTTTTTAAATAATTAAAAACCTACTGCGCTTTTACAAAACAAAATCATGGTTCAAATGCAACTTTTCTGAATTTAATTCTATTCAAAATTCGAAATATAATAGTTTTGTCTTCTCTGGAATATAATTAATAATAAAATCAGCAAAGCATCATTGCTTCTGTTATTAATTGATCTTAGCTGATAATAGAAAGTAGAAGTGCAATACTCGTATTTAGGTCTCAACTGAATGTTAGACGCAGTCACCTTCCAAATTGTTTGTCTAGTTTTTTGTGCTTTAAATTTAATTAAAATTCAAAACGTTTGATTGATTTTAAATTTGCAGTAAGTTTTACTTTTGAAAAGTATAAGTAAAGCATATGGAATAATTACCTAAATAAAGCTTGCTCATAAGGCTTTACTAACTTTGGCTTGATACATTATCACCACTTATTATTCTACTGCAATTCCCCTTGTACTAATATAGACATTTCGCCTCTTTAAATCATAAACAGTTGTCATATGGAATGCTATATTGCTGAATACAACAATATATTCAGAAAATCCAAACATGGAGTAAACTGAAAAGAAAAATAAAATATACACATAGCAAACAGTTTGTAAAAGTAATAAAAGTAAAGTTACAGCCTATATACGTCCCACTGCTGGGCTCAGGCCTCCCCTCATTTCTGAGAGGGTTTAGGGCAAGGGAGTGTCCGCCGCGCTGCCCAAATGCGTGTTGACGAACTTCACATGTCTTCGAAATATTTTTTTTCTTATTCCTCAGACATGCAGGTTTCCTCACGATGTTTTCCTTCACCGCCGAGCACGTGGTAAATCAGCACTTAAAATTGCAACTAACAATTTCATTGGTGCCGGCGGGGATCGAACCCGGGTTACTCGCGTTCTGTTATATTTACAGCGAGCGTTAACCACTGAGCTACCACAACTCAACAGTTTGTGATTTACAAAATTCATTTCTTTACGGTATGGGCAATGGACCATGGTAACCCATGGGCTAAGCGCTGTAGATGAGCGACCCGGATTCGATTGCCACCGGCACCAAAAAATTGTTGTAAAAGAAAATATCGTGGAGAACTCCTGTGCGTGTGTGAAAAATAAAATATAATTATATTGGTGTTTGATGTACATCTGGCAGATATCCATAGGGTGTTTTGCACCATGTAAAAAAATACTTGTTTATGAGAGGTTTTGTAAAAAATAAATGAGAATTGTTGATTTCTATTCATAAAAATGAGCATCAACTTATGCGGTAAAGAATTAACATGAGCGTATACGGACCGCAAAACAAGTTAAAAAGGGAGATAATAATTAAAACTTTTAAAAAAGTAAAATAATAATGATATTTATTGACTGAAAATAATAATGGACTAACCATATAGATGTTAGTAAAACAATAATATATACTTAAAACTAGTGTTAGTATTTAATTTATATTATATAGTAAAAACCGATTTCAAATTGCTAAAGTTATTTATTTGTTACACTGAAATTTTTTCTCCAAATTCATATGGGAACCACCCTTGAACCTATTTAATTAAATAAGTTTTTGCAAATATGACTTCCACTTTTTTTCTAATCTTAAATTCGTTAGTAGCCGAGGCCAGAAAAAACTAAATTAAAAACTACGCAATTTTTTATATTTCACATTTAGCGGGAATTTGATTCGTATTGTTACGCGCTAAAATCGGCGCACTAGCGCCATCTAGTCTCGAACCGAAGAACTAAACTTCTTGAAGTTTAAAACTCGAACTCTCGGTACCTTTCGCGTGTTTACTTGAACATTCTGGATATTTTGCTAATTTATATAAGTAGGCGCTGCAAGATGCGATCGGGCAGAGTTGAACTCGGCGACACAAGCGAAGCTTCGGAGCGGAATTAAGTGAATTAGTGTGTTTAATTATTAGTGTTTTTAGTTTTAATTTGTGTAAAGTAAATTAAAGTGTTAATTTAGGTAATTTTATCGGCAACTTTTATTGTCACGAACCTCAAGCTCGTAACAATTGGTGTCAGAAGTGGGATAAAATCATGCCGATTTTACCTAAGGAGGAAACCGAGGGTGTCCGTACCCGAAGTCAACGCCAGCAGGAGACGGACCAACGAAGATTTGGTGGTGCAACGCCGCAGACGTCGGAGGGCCAGCCACCGGCTGAAGGCCCGTCGGTAGCTCCTACATCTGCAGCACCTGACTTAGGTGCTCTGATGGTGATGTTGCAGGAGCAGGCGCGCCGACAGGAGGAACAGGCTCGCCGACAGGAGGAACAGGTCCGTCAGTTGAAAGAGCAGCTGCAGAGCGGACAGGAGGAACAGGCCCGCCGATTGGAAGAGCAGCTGCGGGGCGGACAAGAGGAGCAGGCCAGGAGGAACAGGCCCGTCGGTCGGAAGAGCAGATGCTCCTCATTAAGGACCTTCATGCTACCTTTGGGAAAGAGATAAAGGAGGTGAAGGATAAGGTTGCTCAACATGACAACCGCCTGTCGGAAGCTGAAACCCAAATCAAGGAAGCTAAAACCCAAATCGACCAAGTGAACAATCGGGTTGATTACGTGGTGGCTGACGTGAAGAAAACGCTGGACGACCTCAAACTGGGTGATGGAACTACAGCTCCCGTAGTAGCTACTACACCTTCGCTACGTGGGTTCAAAGTGCCACCGTTCGACGGGACTTCGTGGTCAGCCTACAAAATCCAGTTCGAGGCTGTTATGAAGGTGAACGGCTGGAATAAAAGTCAGGCCATGACTGCTCTCACACTAGGCCTGCGCGACCAGGCCTTAACAGTTCTGGAAGCTCTCGGTGAGGAAGTGACTTATGAGCAACTCCTTGAGGCATTGGAGGCGAGATATGGTGACGCTCACCTGGAACACGTCTTTCGTGCGCAGCTTAAAGATCGTGTGCAGCGCATCAACGAAAACCTGCAGCAGTGGGCTCTAGAAGTGGAGAAGCTGGTGCGAAAAGCATACCAGTCTGTACCTGCGCTCATTGAAGGGAACCTGGTGCAGACATTCATCGACGGCATCCGCGACCTGGAAGTCAGAGCTGCTGTGAGGCTCGGGCACCACGAGACGCTTAAGGACGCCTTGGCCCATGCACTGGAAGTGGAAGCCGTGCGGCAGGATCATCGTTCCCATCGCGTCAGGGAGGTTGCAGCAGCTACAGTTTGCGACCGCAACAAAGGATACAGCCCAAGGTGCTATGGCTGTGGGGAAAAGGGCCATCTTCGATCCAGCTGCCCTAAGCGAACCGTAAAAAGGGAAAGTGAACGATATCAGGAGGGTAGTGCAGCTAACGGCACTGCCTGGCGGCGACAGGATCGTCGTTCACCTCACGCTAGGGAGGTTGCAGCAGTTACGGTTCGCGACCACAATAGAAGATACAGCCCTAGGTGCTATGGCTGTGGGGAAAGTGGCCATCTTCGGTCCAGCTGCCCGAAGCACACCCTAGGAAGGGAAGGTGAACGGTCTCAGAAAGGAAGTGCGGCTAACAGCACCGCCCAGCAGCAGCAGGAATACGACTTTACTATCAGACACTGCAGCGGAAAATCTCACGGCAACACAGATGCATTGTCAAGAAGACCTTGTCCTGAAGATGGCAACCATTGTAGTAGGCAAGGAAAGGAAGTGGTATCCGTGAGGATGCTCAGAACAGACCACCTCAGCAACGGGTGGAAGGACAGCCTACGGCATGCACAGCAGGAAGATCCGGACATCAAGCCGATTCTGGGATGGATGAAGGCCCGTGCTACCAAGCCTAAGTGGAAGGACGTCTCAGCGATGAGTTCAACCACGAAAAGCTATTGGGCCCAATGGGACAGCTTGCTGCTTCAGGATGGAGTCCTGTGCCGCAAATGGGACAATGGTCGAGGAGACAGCTGTCGTTTGCAAATGGTTGTCCCTAAAGCTAAAGTGCCGAATGTTCTACAGCTGTGCCATAAAGGTCGTTCAAGAGTCCATCTGGGAGTTAAACGAACTCTACTGAAGGTCCGAGAACAGTTTTACTGGGTCCATTATCGTGACGATGTCGAGGATTG
This sequence comes from Parnassius apollo, assembly GCA_907164705.1. Taxonomy (NCBI): domain Eukaryota; kingdom Metazoa; phylum Arthropoda; class Insecta; order Lepidoptera; family Papilionidae; genus Parnassius; species Parnassius apollo. Next base: position 2,497,615 of record CAJQZP010000741.1, on the reverse strand, counting down.
GTGTCGTACATGTACAAGTTGTGCGGCCGTGCGGGGACCTCAGACACGTAGTAGAGGAGCACCGAAATTGTACAATGTTGGTGCACCACGGGATAGAACAGCCCTTGACATTGCGGAGCCGTTACAGAAAGGCGCAAGAGGGACTCCTAAGATCGTCCATGTGGATCGCCTAGCGCGGTATTATGGGACCGATAATGGTCGGGACGAGCATGTCTTAGGAGGGGGCAGTGTTACGCGCTAAAATCGGCGCACTAGCGCCATCTAGTCTCGAACCGAAGAACTAAACTTCTTGAAGTTTAAAACTCGAACTCTCGGTACCTTGCGCGTGTTTACTTGAACATTCTGGATATTTTGCTAATTTATATAAGTAGGCGCTGCAAGATGCGATCGGGCAGAGTTGAACTCGGCGACACAAGCGAAGCTTCGGAGCGGAATTAAGTGAATTAGTGTGTTTAATTATTAGTGTTTTTAGTTTTAATTTGTGTAAAGTAAATTAAAGTGTTAATTTAGGTAATTTTATCGGCAACTTTTATTGTCACGAACCTCAAGCTCGTAACAGTATGCAAAATGGATAAATTTGAACTTCGTGCGGTTATTAAATATTTCTGCCTGATCTTTTTCTACAGTGTTTTTGAAGAACTATAGTCTACTTTGGCAGACAATGCTCCGTCTTATTCTACAGTGGCATACTGGTGCGCTGAATTTAAACGCAGCAGAACCGCCTGCTATAATGACACACGCTCCGGGCGGCCAACAACGGTCGCTACTCAAGAAAACGTTGAAAAAATCGAAGAAATTGTTAAGGTAGCTCGACGTATGACCGTTATCGACGTATATCCGTTATTTAGTTGAGATCCTAAAGGTTTCGTTAGGGACAATTCAGTTTATTTTAACTCATACCTTAAAATTCAATTCAAGGCCGCGCGCTAGGTTCCTCGAATGTTAACAGATGCCCAAAAGAAAGCAAGAGTTGACATTTCAAAGCTAAGTTGAGTAATAATTAAAGAAGATTCAGTTTAGTTTCATAATATAAGAAATCTGGATATGACAGAAATTTCATTGCCCGCAGCGCTTGCGGTTATTTGCGGCTGCCGTTTAATTATTTACTATGTTGCGATGTTTGTGCGATTTGCAGATGTAAACTACAGGGGACGCTGGTGCATAGCGGTGTGGCCTTTGTTGACAATCAATAGTGTTGCGGCCGCCCGACTTGTGGTCATCTCCCGCCAAGTTACAGGAATACACACAAAACTGTGGTCTCGTGAGTTTTGAAATAAAATCGCAGTTCCTCTGCCGTTGAGGGCGTAAGTAAATATCACGACGTGAGTTCACAGCCTTATACAGTACGAAAACTTAACACATAAACGCGTAAACTTAAAATTTGTGATTCCCGAGCAAATTTGTTTGCCAGCTATTGATGGATAAACAGCCCATCGTTTTTTCATAGGGTCGCAAGTAAGGGGGCCGCGTAAATACCTTACTAAGGCTATAAGATGATGAATGCCTGACAAAACATTTTTTTTATAGAAGAGGGGGCAAACGAGCATGCGGCTCATCTGATGTTAAGTGACTACCGCCGCCCATGATCAACCGCAACACCAGGGGAATTGCAGGTGCGTTGCCGGCCCTTTAGAAAGGAGTACGCTCTTTTCTTGAAGGTCCCCAGGTCGTATCGGTCCGGAAAAATCGCTGATGGTAAACTATTCCACAGAGAGGTTGTACGCGGAAGAAAACTCTTGAAACGTACAGTGGTGGACCGCCAAGCATCCAGGTGTGGATGGTATCGGGACGTTTGCCGCGTAGTGCATTCACGAAATTTGGCGGCTGGGATTAATCCGAACAATTCCTCAGAGCACTCTCCATGGTATATGCGAAAGAAAATGCAAAGAGATGCAACATCTCTTCGCAGTGCCAGTGAATCGAGCCGATCCGAAAGCACTCGGTAGTCGACGATTCGAGCCGCTCTGCGCTGGATGCGGTCAAGTGGAAGGAGCTGGTACTGGGGAGCCCCAGCCCAGAGATGGGAACAGTATTCCATATGCGGCCGAACCTGCGCCTTGTTGCGCCTGCGCCTTGCAGGCGGTGTGCCGGCATGAAATACTGCCCCGCTCTGCTGAGCACGCCAAGCTTTTTAGAGGCCAATTTGGCCTTCTCTTCCAAGTGACCACGAAACTGCACGTCACTCGATATGTCGACGCCAAGGATTCCGATACTGGCTGAGGCAACAAGGGGGAGTGCCTTGAAACTGAGGAGATACGACAAAGGGGTTCTTTTTAGCGGTTAACGCGCAAACTTGTGTCTTCTGGAGGTTAAACTGGACTAGATTTAGTCGCCCCCAATCCGAGACTCCGTTCAGCAAAGACTCGACTTCAGACACAAGTTTGTCCCGGCACTCGGAGACGTTTTCCCGAGAAATATTGGCACGGCCGGTGTAAAGAGCATCACCAGTGCTGTCATCTGCATAGCAATGAACGTTACGGGTTTGCATCATATCATTGATATGCAGAAGAAACAGCGTTGGCGATAGCACGCAGCCTTGTGGAACACCAGCATTAACAGGCTTACATATGAAAAACGATATAAGAAATGAACTTTTTTAAGTCCTACATTTCAGCCGAAACGCGCCACAATGTTAAATTGTAAGCCTAAATTGAGTTCCTGTCAGTAGGATGTTTCTAAAACTGTTGGCTTGGTTGGGAAACCGGTACGACGAAATATAAATTTACTAAATATGGATGGTCAATGGTAGCATATAGGGAATCTAACCGGGAATCAGGAGCATCTTCCTAATAATAAAACTGTGGTTGCCAACCTGCCTGCCAGCATGGGAACTATGGCAATGGAGCTCCCTATCAGACAATCAATGGGGGAGGCCTTTGTTCAGCAGTGTACTTTGATGGGCTGTAAATGGTAACAAACAATCAAATATTAAATAAATATTGAATTATATTATCATTTAAGTATAGTTGTAGAATGAATGGGTCGGCTCGACCGGGGTATGACCACACTCTCACGGAATACCAGCGTGAAATAGTAGCTTAATGCTGCTGTGTTTCGTATGGTGAGTGTAGAGAACCGGGGACGCTTTTTACTGGAAATGAGGCATTCTATCTTAGTCCTCACGGGTGACAAAGCATCTGCATTTTGATTTGTAATCGAGGACAGATGTAGATGTCTATGGGCCGCAGCAACCACTTACAATCAGGGGGACTGTGTGCTGGTTTGTCACCCTATCCTATAGAAAAAATATATAGATAGATTCTACCAATTTCACCAATTATAAATATAACAAGTTCTAACAAATTCCAATTTTATTTTTATGTTTTGCTTACCATATGGCTCACAAAGGCTGTTGTGCCTTAGGAAGAAGTAAGCTGCAATTGCAAATGATACAACATTAATAAAAAATGCTCGCCATTTTAACTTGACAGAGCTCCTCTCCAAATGTGACATGTGAGGCTTTCTACGGTACTGTGTTAACAATATGCATGTTAGTAGCATATAAAATATTGATGTTCCAATAAATGTTTTGAAGAATATTTCATGATATGCTGTAATAAAACAAATTATTACACTTTAAAATTAATACAAGTTTACAAATAGTAGTTTAATTGGGTAGTCAACACCATCACAAATAATCTACATCATATAATTTAAATTTGTAAAAAATTATAATTTGAACTTGCTGTAATATATATATTACATACAAGTAGTAAGAGGTGCTTTCTTATTTTTGACAAAGTTAACAGAAGTCATAGTTATTTTTATTAAAATTTGGACTCTATTACACCTAAAATTAGATATTTCTGAATAAAAATCAGGTAAAATAATGCATTACCACGCATTCCGAATTTAAAAGATAAAAAGCAAAGAATGTTTGAGTTTATTATTAATTTTTTTTCATCATTCGCCTATACCTATTACTTATTCTGAAACTTCTCTGCAAATTTGAGAGTACATTGCAGAATCACCCTGTATAGTCACCTAATTAAGTTTTAGAAGTGTTACCATGACTACATCTGAAATCTCTCTTTCTGTAATATTTCATGGTAGTTTTCTGTAAGCCATAAATATATCCTTTGTTGCTTTGTCCAACTGCACAACTTTTACCAAATGCACAGGCCCTGAGACTTATCCCTTCACACACCAATGTTGTGTACCATGGACTGAATAATCATGTGCTTATTTGTGGAATGAGCTTAATTGTGGAAAGAACATTGTTGATACTTCTTTAGTAAACAGCTTTAAGAATAGATGGGCCAAGATTGAAAAAGATTAAAGAAAAAGCAGTCCATGTGAAGTGTCATAGTACACACATATAATAAGCAACATAGTGCACAGAATGTACAATCTATAATTAAAACAATCAACAATATTCTGTCATAGGTATAGGCACACTGATAGCTTCGTAGAGCTTGTCAAAGCTGAAATGACACACCCCACTACCGCATTTATGTACACACGCAAGTTTTAAATACGGACGCAATAAACATAAAAATGCCATTGTAATTGATCATTCAGTTACAAAAGTAGAAGCGATGAGCGCGATGAAGAAGAAATGATATATATATATATATATATATATATATATATATATATACGACGTAATACCCCTCCCTTAAAAGGAAAAGTTGCGAAACCCCCCTTTTCTAGTATTTTTATTCGTAATTCTGAGAAACTTTTCCTCATTTTATGGATTAATATTAAGTGTAAAAAACCAGGCGAACCCCTTGAGGGGGGGGGTCCATCTACGGAAGGGGGAACCCCTTTCATCAGAAAAAAAATAGGGGGACTGATTCGGAGGGATTTCTGTATCTATTTTGAGACTACAAAGTCTCCGGCGATGCGGGAAGAGCAGCTTCTATGCCTTTGCGTAAAAAATCGCAGGCATCCATCCTCGTCTCCGCAGCTTTGGCTTGTTGGTCACCTTTAGCAACTAGCCTCACACGCTCCTGCTCGTCCGATGCCTACGATTTGTTACAGCAGGCGGAGGCTGTTCTCCCTACGCACCTCGGGCTTTATAAAATACTCTAGGTGTAGGACAGACTCGTACCAAGTGGAGTCGGGGTCAATCAATTCAATTTTTTGACATAAGTTAAACCTAAACTATTTTATTTGTTATCTGCCCTAATAGGTACTGTTAAAATAAAACAAATCAAATATAATTAATAATTTATTAACCAATTTTATATACATATGGCATTGCTTTTATTAATTCTTCGAAAACATCTTTATGCGCTATTTTTATTTGCCAACAATATTCAATTAGCCAGTCTGTGAAGTTTGCTTTATAATTATAGCTACAGAACATCACTTTTAAATTTCGCCAGTGGGTTTCTATTCTTTGTGTGTGTCCCGTCTGGTGCCACAAATTTATTTATAGGGTAGCTGTGATTAACCTTATTATGTATGTATTCCATATTGAGGTAAGCAATCATAGGCTCTCCAAAAATCGGTATAGATTTCAGTGCCTACCTCCACATGCTTTTGTAATAGTGGCACCAACATTTTGATTGATCTATCATTATTGGGACACACTACTAATCTCAAATCATCTTTCCCATTTTCTATCATGCCCAGCACCCCATCGCCTTCAATGTGTCTCTTTCTGTTGTACTTTGTTTTTTTAAATTTTGATTCATCTATTTGCACAATATTGCCTGGACCACCAATCTTGCTGTTAACTTCTTGGTGCTCCAATTCATAAACAAATACTGTTTCCCGGCAGTAAGAAAACAGTTTCTTTATCTTCACGGGCTGTCTCTAATTTTACTTGAACGTAACTATACTTATGGATAAATATATACAACAGTAAAAATTGTAACTCGATAGACAGCCGCGCACTCTCGAACCATGTTCCCATTGCCTGACTCACTGCCCTAGAGCGACAGTTGCTCTTCCTGCATCAGAATATGCCAAGCTGATCAGTTATTACTACTTTTTATTAGTTATTATTACTGCTTAACTCGTCAGCTTTTTCTGTGAAGTTTACATATGTGGCTATATAAGAAAACACAATGAACCAACCTTATTTCCTCAGTATAGTAGTGGGCTCTTTGGCCAGACGAACCAGGAGCTTGAGGTTCCGCATCACCCATGCTGCTTTCAAACGATGTCGGAGAAGCAGGCGGCAGTACCGACACGATACTGGGAAAAGTTTCGCATGAACTACCAGCTATTTGGTTTCAATGGCATAGTCACAAGTGGCTCACTAGAGTCCAACACTTGCACTCACAGGGGGCCTGCAGAATAGCTTGCGACAAGTGGCTCATCAGAGTCCAACACTTTCACTACACTCGATTCTACAGAAGTCACTTCACCACACAGGGAGCCTGAAGAAGAGCTCGCAACAAGTGGTTCATTAGATTCTAACACTTGCACTACACTGGATTCTTCAGACAGCACAGCAAAACACGAAACTTGGGGCTTCAGAGACGCCATGGTGATAGTTAAATGTTGTTTTCACCAACAAGAGTACATAAACACTCTCAACTGCTAGGGACACAAACAATGACTGACAATGACAGTGACAACTGACAATACAAAATAGCGTCAGTTTTACATTTCGTTCCACAAGCCGGCAAAAGACCATAAACACCATATTTTTATTTTAATAGCTCATATTGAAAATAATTGTGTAATTTAAATATAAACTGTTAAGTATATGTGCATATGGGGGGATAAGTCGCTCGCGTCCGTAGGCTTTGACCACTTATTCCTAGGCCCACCCTACACGTGTCCCCCCGGGTGGTGCTAAATGAGCGACAAGCCGATACCACAGACTCGGCTCCACGCCGTGGTAGCGGCGTAAAATATACTACCCTATATTTCGCACCATGAGGAACCATATAAAAGAAATGGCCCCGAGTTCCCGGCGCCCCTTTAATGGGGCAGGGGTGCGAAGAATGTCCGGGACGAAAACCGGCGACTAGGTTCGCCACCCGTCACGTTCTGTCTCCCGGAGAGGCGAAAAGTGGATTGCAGAGGCCCGTCTGGCTATGTTGAATGTATGTGGGGCAATGAATGATAAAATGGATCAAGTATGCGGTATGATGTATGATAGAGGAATAGATGTGTTATGTGTAAATGAGACGAAAAGGAAGGGGAAGGATGTCACTACACATGGCATGTATACCGCACACTGGTCTGGTGTAGACGAGATCGAGCGGGCATGCCAGGGAGTAGGTATCATCCTTTCAGAAAGAATGGGCCAATGTGTGAAAGAGTATGAATGTGTAAGCCCAAGACTGCTATGGATACGAATGAAAGTGGGCTTAAAGAAGTTGTTTGTGTTAGGGGTCTACGCCCCAGACATGTCTAAGCTCACTTATATCCGAGAGCAGTTTTGGGAAATGGTAAGGATGGTGTTAATGAAGTGTAAGGGAAATGAAAATATTATTATGCTAGGAGATTTTAATGGAAGGGTTGGGGTGAGGAGGCTTGGTTATGAAAGGATATTGGGAACGTTTGGTGATGAAAGTATAAATGAGAATGGTGAAAATCTCCTCACCGTATGTATGGAAAAGAATCTTTTTGTGACGAACACTCGCTTTCGCCACAAGAGGATTCACATGTATACTTGGGAAAGAGGTGACGATAGAAGCATGATAGATTTCATAATTGTAGATGAAAGATTGAGGGGCGCAGTGGTAGATACAAAGGTTTACCGGGGTTCTAACGTAGGAATGGATCATTATTTGGTTTTATGCCAAATTAATGGTCTATTCAGGCGTTGGCGCCATCGATCATCTGTGTCTACCACTGCGTTACAGCGTATTAGAACAGAAAGGTTACAAGATGAAGGTGAGAAAAACAAGTTCAAATGTAGACTGAAAGAAAATATAAGTGGTTTGGATGAATTATGTATGAAGGAGTTAGGCTTGGAGAATGTATGGCAAAACGTAAAGAAAGGTTTAGTGGATGCAGCTACCGAAGTATTTGGTGTTAGTAAGAGAAAGAATGAAAGGAAAAATAATATGATATGGTTGGATGATGAGATACTTATGGAAGTTGAAGCAAAGAAGAGAGCATGGCTAGATTTACTAGCAACAAAGGGTGGTAATTCTAGCGGTACGAATGATGATATAGAAAGAAAAAAGGCAGTCTTTAGACATCTTAATAAGAGAGTAAAAGAAGTAGTTGAGAGAAAAAAGCAAGAAAGAACAGATAAGAATGATAGAAGAATATCGGATAACTTCCAGGGAAATAATAAAATAATCTGGAAACTTGTAACAACTGCCAGGGGACATTCAAAACAGCCTATGATGAATGCTATAAGAGACGAGAATGGCTATATTCTGAATGATGAACTTTTGAGTTTAAAGAGATGGAAGGAATATTTTGAAAGTGTGTTTATGAGTGAGGAGACAATGTGTATACTAAGTGAAGTAGAAATTCCGAAAGAAGAGGAAAGAGGTAGCGAGATAAGTATAGATGAAATAATGAAAGCAATGAAAAGCATGAAAGCAGGTAAGGCTGCCGGATATGATAGAGTTTCACTCGAAATGCTGAGGGCTGGAGAGGAAGTCTTGGCAGGCCTGCTGCACACCTTGTTTAATTTATGCTGGGAACTGAAGCGGGTACCGGTAGACTGGTGCAATGCGGTGATAGTTCCTCTATATAAAGGAAAAGGGTCGCAGCAGGACTGTAAAAACTACCGTGGCATCAGCCTTCTTAGCATTGTGGGAAAACTGTATGCTAAGGTACTGATTGAAAGGGTCATGAAAGAAACTGATGAAAAAATTTGGGATGTGCAAGCGGGATTTAGAAAGGGAATGGGATGTACAGATCAAGTCTTTTTCATGCGCATGATTGTGGAGAAGTTTTTGGCCAAAAACCAAAAGTTTTTTGTGCATTCATGGACTTGGAAAAGGCCTATGACAGAGTGGATAGGGATGTGCTATGGCAAACACTGAACTCATTTGGGTTGAGCGCTGGCTTGATACAGGCATTGGAGTCTCTTTATAGGGACTCTATTGCTTGTGTTAGGATCAACGGGGTCTACTCGGACTGGTTTGACATCCATAAAGGTGTCAGACAGGGCTGTGTGGCTTCCCCGTGGCTGTTCAACCTATTTATGGACAGTTGTTTGCAAAATTTGAAAGTTGAAGAATGCGGATTAAGAATAATAACCGTCAAATGCCTTTTGTATGCCGATGATCAAGTTATCCTTGCGTCGTCGGCGGCCGAGTTGCAAATGATGGTTACATTAATGAACAGATCATTAAAAGAAAGGGGTATGAAAGTGAATGCAAGTAAGACGAAGGTTATGGTTTTTGAAAGAGAAGAAAGTAAAACGATTTGTGAAATAAGAATAGAAGGGGAGTTGATCGAGCAAGTAGATGAGTTTGTATATTTGGGCTGCGTATTTAGCAGGGATGGGAGATATGATAAGGATATAGAACGACGAGTGAATGCGGGAAATAGAATAAATGGTGCCTTGCACTTTATTGTGAAGAGTCAAAATGTGTCAAAAAAGGCACGTATGGCAATTCACAATGCTGTGTTGGTCCCTACTTTAACGCATGGTAGTGAAAGTTGGGTGTGGCAGAAGAAGCACGAGAGTAGAATCAACGCAGTAGAAATGCGGTCGTTAAGAAGTATGTTAGGGTTGAATTTGAACGACAGGGTAAGAAATTGTGTAATAAGAGAAGAGTGTGGTTTGCAAGATGATGTTGTGACCAGGATTAAGAAAGGAATGCTTCGGTGGTTTGATCATGTGGAAAGAGTAACAAAGAAAATTTATGTTGCAGAAGTGAATGGCAGAGTCGGAAAGGGACGTCCTAGGCGAAAATTTATCGACCAAATTGGCGATTTATTGAAAACGGGCCAAATTAGGAGTACCCTTAACCGACGAGCATGTATGCGTAGGTGTATGGATGTGAAGGAGGCGAGAGAGGTGTGTCAGGATCGTGCCAAATTGAAGTCTGTAGTATCTGCCTACCCCTCTGGGTGACAGGCGTGAGTGTTTATGTATTATGCTATGTATGTATATGTGCATGTAAGTATGAAAAATATTAAAATGAGTAAAAATATAATTATTTACGTAAATTTACATAAAATAAAATGTTACCGTATGACAACTTAACCATACGTAAAATGGAACATTAAATGGCGAGATATATTTGTAATATAATCTGTGGTAGGGATTGACATAAATATTGAAAAAATAATTGATTTTCAATAACTTCTGTCTCAGAAATTATGGGTCTGTTGAAACTTTATGTGTATGCTTATAATAATGTAACCTTTCTGTAAAAAATATCAACCCCCAACATGACGGATGTCAATGGAAAACTTAACCATTTTTGCATTCACACATTTAAACCAACTAGTTAAGTAGTGGGGTGCATTATTTCAACTTGACAAGCTCTAGCCTAATTCCGAAATAAATTAAACATACCTATATACAAGTTTTTGCCTTACTTTATAAAATCTGCCCTAAATATTAAATAAACATAAAGTACTTACGGTAATTATATGAAGATGTCCAATATGTCAAACCTAATAGTGATAAATTTTCTGCAATATTTAATAATACTGCTAAATTTACAATTATAATACAATTTTCTAAAATAATGTCTTGGTAATATTTCCATCGTAAATAAATAATAAAACATCTTAATGGAAAATGGACGTAAATAGCAGTTTTCCAAATGCTTTTTTGTGGCTCATAATTTCCAATAGATGCTGATATAGATGGAAATATATTAGGCACATTACAATGTGTATTATTGGCTCTTTCAAAGTCTTTATACATAGTCATTATGATGCAAATAATGAAGGCAAGTAAAGGTAGTAATACTGTAAGAAATCCGAGTTTGGACACAGACATTCTAACCAGACATCTCTTTTCTGATACATTGTAAAGAGGCAGATACATCTACTTTTTCTTATATCTATGTTATTTTTTGCGGTGACGGCAGTTAAAGCTTCAGTTTGTAGTAGTTTCAAAAACTTTATTATATTAGGAAAGTAATTAACGACAAAAGAAACGCGTAAATTTTTATAATATTTTGTAAACTTTGGTTAACACCTGTGGTCAACACACTAAATTCTTTCAGTTTCGGAGTTTAATTAATATTACTACGTTTACAGTTTAATATTTTAAAGACTGTGCGTATGTACTTCTTCTTCATAATAATTTCTATAAAATTTATTAAATTTTTGTTTCATAAATTTTTATTGTACAGGTTGTCAAAAAGTTAATATTGTCAATGTCAATATGTTTTTATTAAGATTTTTTGCTTGGATGATTGTCTTTTAAGCCACGTCTACATTTTATTTGGATCTTCGTTTTTACAGATTTGTTTTCTTCATAATCAACATTGTGAACTCGAATATTCGATGATGACAGTTACCCAAGTTCATAAGGTACCTAATCGATCAAAATAACTTGAGGCTTATATCAACATCGAAGCGTTTGTTTTGTCGTTTTCTTTAATAGTTCACATGTGCTGACGTTTAATACACAAAATCGTATAATTTTTATGTAACTCTGTTCCATTGACATAAAGTCCGAAACGAGCTTTTAAGTAGTAGTGTGTCCCTGTATGATTGCGAGCATGAATAAATATTTTCACGATGGAAGTTCTGATCTAGCTCATACAATTAAAATTACTGTTTATAAAATTACAAATAAATATATTTTTTTTGTTTCTGCGTTTTTTCATATTACTATTTTATTTTCGTTAGTCATAAATATAATTTAGTTGGAAGTTAGCATTATGAAAATTAGAATATTTAAATAACAACACTGGTAGTGACGTCATTAACCGTTTTATCAAAACGGCGAAAATTGAGCTAAAGCTAAACTTACATTAAAAAATACCATACTATTATTTCACGGTTGTTTAAGCGTGTAAAAAATATGGTAATAAGGTTGGATTCAACCAAACACCATGTTACACCAGAGTAACTAACCCTCGAATAATTTTACTCTTTGGCCTTACTCTCAGATAATATAGTGCGCTCAAGACATGAAGTTATAGATAAAGATGGAGACCACACACCTAATACCTACTTGAAGCTTAACCTATGTATTACTATCTCGATCTCTGTGGGCATACCCTCTCTTTCTAAGTAGGTAACCTTTATTTTATTTTTCCCGGGATATCGCTATAAGTAGTGGCATTACATCAAGTGGTTTATATATAAATATCTACGTCTCTGTTTACTTCTAAGACCTAGCCTATATAGATTTATATTTTTGTACAATTTTCAAAGTTTTCATTTCCATGGGCAGTAGCGGTATCTAAAATATGACTATGCATTGCCGTTGCAACCAATATAATGCCGAGCCTATTTAGAAAATGTTGAAAACAAATATATCAGAGAATATTTTATAACTACCATTTCGATAGTGTATTTTCTGGTTATTGTATGCAATTCCTAAACTACGGACTTCCAGACAGAAAATCAGACTAATAGCCCTACCACCTAGTACAGTCATAAAACTTTACAACTGGAGGGTAGAATAATATTTGGATTGTAAGTGCGTAGGCGTAGGATCATATGCCGTTATAATTAGCAAATAAATTACTGCAGACCACTAATAACTATATTTATTAACACGCAAGTACAAGTTAGACAAGAGTACGAAATAGTACCTGATTGCATTGGAAACATTGCTTATATAGGTGAAAATAATTAACAATAATTAAAATCGCGATGAATGTTGTTTATCTTAACCTACACACTGATTGGTCGTATTCACAGCGAACACAATACATGCGCAAGCGGCCGTTGAACTCCGCCCATGACGCCGTCGATGAGAACAATAGGGTACACAGGCGGCCATCGAACTCTGCTGGCGCTACGACCAATGGGAACGCATGCGCCCTAATGAGCGGGCGGTGCTTAGCAATGACGTAGAATATCGTCCGATGTATGACGTAGGAGTGGCGTGATGTTTAGGTCCGTTCTAGCTACTAATTTACTCGCCACACTACTCCCTCGTTGAGACCGTAACTACGGGCGATAGTAATCCGGAAACCTTACTGTGCGTCCGCTTCTGGTCGTTTTGGTGGTAGGTTGGCCATAGTCACTTAGGCTTTGCGGAATGGTCTCTGCGGTCTCTCTAGCAACATACGCTGGCTTCAGGCGGTCTATTGAGATCCTTTGTGTCCTGCCCTGGATTTCTACGTCGTATGTTTTGGAGTCCCGTCTCAGGACTTTGAAGGGACCTGAGTAGGGTGCCTCGAGTGGTCTTCTTGCGGGACCTTGGCGGACGAAGACATGCGTCGAAGTTCTGAGGTCTTTAGGCACGTAAAATATTCGACTGGAACTGCCATGCCAAGACGTAGGTTGTGGGGTCAATCTACTGACGTGTGCGCGTAGTCGACCAGCCACGGTGGTCGGGTCCGTCTCCGTATTGGGATTTGGGGAAAAGAACTGTCCAGGTAAACGGAGTGGTTCACCGTAGACTAGCTCTGCTGCCGATGATTGCAAGTCCTCTTTCCAGGCGCTGCGGATACCGAGGAGGACCCATGGTAGAACTTCAACCCAGTTTGAAGATGCGTGGCAAGTGATGGCGGATTTTAATTGGCGGTGCAGTCGTTCCACAAGACCATTAGCAGCTGGGTGATAAGATGTGGTAGTGTGGTGTGTTGCACTGACCAGTGCGGCGAGCTCCTTGAAAGTGTGCGATAGGAACTGTCTGCCGCGGTCTGTAGTGATGTGTTCTGGACATCCGAAGCGTGAAATCCATCCATTTGTTAGAGCGATGGTGCACGTCTCTGCTGTCATGTCCTGGAGTGGGTACGCCTCAGGCCAACGAGTGAAGCGGTCGACAATCGTGAGGCAGTATCTGTACCCAGAGCATAATGGTAAGGGACCGATCAGGTCAAGATGTATATGTCGAAAGCGTGCTGAAGGTGGTATGAATGATGCGAGCGGTGCTGAAGTGTGCCTAGCTACCTTGGATCGTTGACAGTGCTGGCACTCCTTTGTCCATTGCCTACAATCCCGCTTAATGCCAGGCCAGATGAACCTCTGCATCGTCAGCTTGACAGTAGCCTTCGCTCCTGGATGACTCAAGTTATGTAGTGCATTAAATACCTGTCTGCGGAACGAAGGTGTGATAAACGGCCGTGGACTCGGGGTGGAGACGTCACAGTATATCTGCAGGTCCTGTCCCGGTATCCTAAGCTTCTCCAACTTCAGGGCAGAGCCGTTTTTCAGCAGATCGTGTAGTTCGCTGTCGGTGTCTTGCTCACTGGCTAGGGACTGGTAGTCTAAGGGCATAGAAATTTCATTAATGCGGGAAAGAGTGTCAGCGACTATATTATCTTTTCCGGCAATATATCTGATGTCCGTAGTAAACTGGCTGATGAAGTCAAGGTAGCGAAACTGGCGTGGTGAGCAGCTAGTTCTGTGCGTTGTAAAAGCAAACGTCAGTGGCTTGTGGTCTGTTATGACCGCGAAATTTCGTGCTTCGACCATGAAGCGGAAGTGTTTGATGGCTTCGTATATGGAAAGAAGTTCGCGATCATAAGGACTATACTTCCTCTGGCTTGGACTTAGCTTCTTGGAAAAGAATGCCAGTGGTTTCCATTCGCTGTCCTGGTATTGCTGCAGGACTGCCCCTATTGCTGAATTTGAAGCGTCTGTATGAATCGCCAACTCTGCTTGTGAATCAGGGTGTACCAATAGTGTGGCTTCAGAAAGACTATTTTTGCAGTTATTAAATGCCTCCAACAGATCGGGTGTCATGTTGATAGGTTGTGAACCTTTCGTCTTTGGGCCGGTGAGCTTTTGGTTCAGTGCAGCTTGAATGGTAGCTGCATTTGGTATTAAACGACGATAAAAGTTTACCATTCCAAGAAAACGTCTGAGTTCCTTGACGGTTTTTGGTGGAGGGAATTCCCGAATAGCCTGCACCTTCGCATCCATTGGCTGGATTCCCGCTGCTGAAACCTTGAATCCTAGGAAGTTGACCTCAGACTGTCCAAAAACGCACTTGTTGGTGTTTATTAGAACGCCGTATTCCGTCAGTCTTTGAAAAAGTTGCCTGAGGTGTTGCTGATGCTGCGTACTGTTGGAGCTGTATACCAGGATATCATCCAAGTATCCAAAACAGAAGTCCAATCCCCGGAGAACCTCGTCCATGAAGCGCTGGAACGTTTGAGCGCCATTTCTGAGGCCGTAAGCCATGAACGGGAACTCATATAAGCCAAATGGTGTTGTGATAGCGGTCTTGCATACGTCAGTTTCGCAAACTGGTATCTGGTTGTAGGCTTTGACCAAATCCAATGTTGAGTAGACAGTACTTCCGGCCAGCTGTTGTGTAAAGTCCTGCAAGTGTCTGATGGGGTACCTGTCTGGGATTGTGCGTGCGTTCAATAAACGGTAATCACCGCAAGGTCTCCAGCCATCGTTCTTCTTGCGAGCTAAATGCAGTGGCGAAGACCAAGGGCTATCGGATCTGCGCGCTGTGCCGTTTTGTAGCATCTCGTCAAACTCCTGCTTTGCAATCTTCAAACGCTCAGGGTCTAAGCGACGCGGACGGCTGGTTACAGGTGGACCTGGAGTAGTGCGGATGTAGTGTACCGTTGAATGTTTTATTAACTTTTGCTTACCAGCAGGACGAGTGAGATCGGGAAACTCTCTCAGTAGACGATGGTAAGCGCAGTCTTCGATGGTTGTTCGAACAGATGAGATTGCCTCTGTTGAAGTATGACGTGGTACAGCAACTGTGAGCGACGTAACGCCATCGATCAGACGCTGGTTACGGCAATCGACTAGTAGGTTGTAGTGACCTAGAAAGTCAACGCCGATGATGGGCTTCGAGACGTCGGCTACGGTGAATCGCCAAGTAAAAGCTCGTCGAAGTCCTAAGTCGATTGTTAATGGCAAGTAGCCATAAGTAGAGATAATTGTTCCGTTGGCTGCGAACAACTCGTACTTTGTTTTGGTTCGTGGCTCCCGAACAGCGGATCGCGGAAAGACGCACAGGTCTGAACCTGTATCGATGAGATATTGCACCTTTGTTTTGCGGTTCGTAATGAACAGGCGGCTCGAAATCGTTAGGCAGTCGTTTACCGCCACTAATGGCTGCCTTGGTAGTTTCCCTTTTTCTGGTAGGTACAGGGTTGAGTACACTTCCGTGCTTTTTCACCAAACCGGTAGTGGTAGAAACAATGCGGGTGATCGCTAGGACGTGAGCGTGAACGGGGGCGGTATTTTTTTCTTGAACCGTTAGAGCGTGAACGTGAACGCCTACGTAACTCCATACTCATTGCTTCCACTTTTTTGCTGAGCTCTGTCACTGTCCGCGTTAAGGCTTCAATGGTGTTATTAATTGGGGCCGTAGGCGTAGATGACGTACTAGCTACTTGCGCAAGTACTTGACTGTTGGCTAGCATAGTTGGAGGAACAACGTCATTAACCCGGTCTGCAAGCTCGGCCAAGTCTTCTAGCGACATCTTCGTTTGCTGCGCGGCGATGCAGGTCTGCAGGTGTGTAGGAAGTCGGCTTGCCCACATTGTTCTGATGAACTCAGCTGGTACATTTGCTCCGGCTAGGTGCTGCAAATGCCGGAGGAATTGCGTCGGCTTTCTATCTCCTATCTCCTCGTGCATTAACAACTGTTTGATCTTTCGTTCCTGGGAAGCGGACAGTCTTCGTATCAGCTCCGTCTTCAAAGTATCAAACTTGTTTGCAGCCGGTGGGGAAACTATTAAGTCTCGTACTTCTGCTGCGTGTTGCGGTTCCAGCTGTGCCAGGACGTAATAAAATTTCGTGGCGTCAGCGCTGATGCTGGACAACGTGAACTGCCCCTCCAGTTGCGCGAACCATAGTTCAGGGTCATCCGGGTTGAACGGGGGTATTCTTACCCCAACTCGGCAGGATTCTCCCAAAACACCAGCCTTGGCACCATCAGCTTGCATCTTCTTCGAGGTCTTGAACGTCGGGGTCACCAGTGTAAGTGCGTAGGCGTAGGATCATATGCCGTTATAATTAGCAAATAAATTACTGCAGACCACTAATAACTATATTTATTAACACGCAAGTACAAGTTAGACAAGAGTACGAAATAGTACCTGATTGCATTGGAAACATTGCTTATATAGGTGAAAATAATTAACAATAATTAAAATCGCGATATGTTGTTTATCTTAACCTACACACTGATTGGTCGTATTCACAGCGAACACAATACATGCGCAAGCGGCCGTTGAACTCCGCCCATGACGCCGTCGATGAGAACAATAGGTACACAGGCGGCCATCGAACTCTGCTGGCGCTACGACCAATGGGAACGCATGCGCCCTAATGAGCGGGCGGTGCTTAGCAATGACGTAGAATATCGTCCGATGTATGACGTAGGAGTGGCGTGATGTTTAGGTCCGTTCTAGCTACTAATTTACTCGCCACAGGATTATCAATTCAATTACATTAGAACAAACAAGTTTGTCCTATGGTTCATAAAAGATAGCTTGATCTCTGCGACAGCTGTCGGTAAAAATCATTACTTAGTGCTAAATGCACTAATTAGGTTGGCATGCCCATAAAGTATGACATTGACAGGTACGTCTGTACTACTAAGAAATTCAGGACTTCATAGGCGTGATTTTTACTGACAGCTATCGCAGAGATCAAGCTATCTTTTATGAACTATAAATCTATTCCTGAACAATTATTTTAAAAAAATATCACAAAGACTAAAGGAGCGTAGCGGAGCTCCTGCCTTAGCCTTTTGACCTTACTCATCTGAGTCAGGCTGCTCTGAGCTGAAATGTGTATAATACCATATTGCACACGTCTTGTTCATTTTAAGAATTATCTACAATTCCTAGTAATTCTATACAATGACGGATTTCATAGATTTCCAGTAACATATGTACTATACAACACCTCAATACATAAAACGCCTCAAAAAAAATCACTTTCCATTTTAAAATCATTTATTGAAAATTTTCTATTCATCATCATCAGCATCATTACAGCCCTTAACAAGTCCACTGCTGAACATAGGCCTCCCCCAAGGTATGCCACAAAGCACGGTCCTGAGTCACCTGGATCCATTGACTTTCTGCACGTCTTACCAGGTCGTCACTCCATCTAGTGGGGGGTCGCCCTACACTTCGCCTACAGGTACGAGGCTGCCACTTGAGAACCTGTTTTCCCCAACGGTTGTCGGTTCTTCGAGCTATATGGCCGGCCCATTGCTACTTCAGCTTACTAATCCGTTGGGCTATGTCGGTCACTCTGGTTCTACTGCGAATATCCTCATTTCTAAGTTTATCACGCAGAGAAACTCCGAGCATAGCCATCTCCATAGCTCTCTGAGCGACTTTGAGCGTCCTCATACGTCCAGCAGTGAAGAACCACCTCTCAGTTCCGTCATCGTTCGGGTTCATTACGTTCAGGTCATCACTGGCAACACGCACTGGTTATACACTTTAGTTTTCAGGTTTTGAGGTATACCTGACGAGAAGATGTGTCGTAATTTCCCGAACGCTGCCCAGCCGAGTTGAAGCCGTCGATTGACCTCTCGGTTGAAGTTGGACTTACCTAATCGGACTATTTGTCCCAGGTAAACGTACTCGTCAACAACTTCGAGCTTAGTGCTCCCAACAACTACGGGCATAGGTGTGACATGGACATTAAACATGATCTTTGTTTGGTTCATGCTCATCTTAAGACCTATCCGTTGAGAGGCACTATTGAGGTCATTGAGCATAGTGCTTAAGTCCTCCAGCGATTCTGCCATAAGGACTATATCGTCGGCAAACCGAAGGTGAGTGATGTACTCGCCGTTGATATTAATACCGTATCCTTTCCAGTTCAGTAGCTTGAAAACGTCTTCCAATGCAGCGGTGAAGAGTTTCGGGGATATAACGTCACCCTGTCTTACATCTCTCTGGCGTTGGATAGGTTTCGTACTCTGGTTCTGTACTCGGATAGCCATCGTAGCCCTACTTTACAAACACTTCAGCACTTCGATATACCGACAGTCAACTTGGCACTGCTGAAGAGACTGTAGCACCGCCCAAATTTCGACGGAATCAAAGGCTTTCTCATAGTCCACATACGCCAGGCAAAGTGGCAGATTGTACTCTTCGGACTTCTGTACAATTTGCTGAAGGGTATGTATGTGGTCTAGGTACTGAAGCCTTTTCGGAAACCGGTTTGTTCGGGAGGCTGGAAGTCGTCGAGTCTGCGTGCGAGACGGTTCGTAATGACTCTCGAATACAGCACGTAGACCCGGCTCAGAAGGGATATCGGTCTGTAGTTCTACAAGAGGGCGTTGCCACCTTTCTTGAAGAATAAGACCACCGCACTTCTGCTCCATTCCTCGGGAGTAGTGCCTCCATGGAGGACGGAATTAAAGAGCTTCTTATGATGATGAAGAAGGACTTCAAGTACCGGTTTTCCACCCGCTTTCAGAAGCTCCGCTGACTTGCCGTTTTTAAGGTGCTGGAGAACCATTCTAATCTCGCTCAGACTGACGTCTGGGTGTAGGGCGAATGTTAGGAGAGGAGTTAAACAAACGAATGATATAAGAATCTCTTTATTGTATTAATAAATTTGATTATATAGGATTATTATTACACTTGTGTGTGTACTTTTATATACTCTTACTACTACTACTACACCTTCCATCCAAAAGAAAAAAAATGTGACAATACAAGGATACATTTTTTTTAGGCATCAATACATTAAAAATTTTTATTTTTGTAAATATTAGGAACAGTTACATTATAAAATAATATATAAGGTATTTATTTTAAGAACATTTTTTTAATGAATATTTAATTTAGAATATTTATAATTACGTAATATTAAGTAATATACAGAAAGAAATAATAATAATAAAATAAATGTACTTAGACAAAGCATATAAAATATGTTTTATTTATCATTGGATATACAATTTCGTGCGGTTTTTATGTACTAATTCATTTTTACCATTCTTAATTATTTCTACGTTTGGTGCTATATCTTTAACAACTTTATAAGGGCCAGAGTATATCACTTAGTTTATTACCTGACTCATTTTTAAGAGTACTAAATCATTTACATTGTATTTTATAGGCTTGGTATATTTATCAAATATAATTTTTCTCTTTTCTTGACTTTATCAAATTATTTCTTGCCTCTCTTTGTGACAATTATAACCTGTATTTGAGCTCACATGGATAATGATCGTAGTTATAAAGTGGCTCCAAATCTACTGTCAAATTACTAAGAAGTGAACATTTTTGACCAAAGACATGTTCATAAGGGCTGAATTTCGTCTCTGTATGAACTGTCGTATTATAGGCAAACGACCAAAATGGTAACCAGTTGCTGCATGTTTCAGGGTGAATATCAATTTCAATGCGAACAAAAGCATTTAAAATTTTATGTGACACTTCCAACGCACATAGTGATTGGTAAGCAATCGAATTTAATTGGAATAATGATGCGGTGAACACTTTCCCTCTGTCAGTAGTTATTACTTTCGGTACTCCATACCTAAGAATAAAGTTAGTAACAAAAGTCTTTGCTACTTCGTTAGTTTTTTTAGAAATTAAGGGATATGCTTATATGCTTAATTATACACTAAGTATTCTAGATAACTCACTAAGTATCTAGAATACTTAGTGAGTTCGCATTGTAGCATTAAAGCATAAGTGTAATTATTATTATCAACTTCAAATGGACCTAGTAGGTCTAAATATATCTTTTCAAACACTGTGTTAGCTGTCGTTATTATTTCTAATGGCTCTCTTACGGGTAACGAAAATTTCTGACGCTGTCTTTTGTCACAATGCCTAACAAAGTTCTTTACATCCTTATCTAACCCAGGCCAATAATAATACTTTTTTATATTGTTGACCATCCTTCTCAAAACTGCATGGCCACTGCTAGGTAGGAGATGGAAGTCATTTAATATCACCTTTCTGTCATCCTTATTATATATCGTTTTTACATTATTTATTATATGTACACGTGGACCGGTCCTATCATTCATAGATTTGACTTCTTCAACTAGTTGTTTTAATAAATTCCTTATTACCATCCTTCTTTATTATACATACTTCATTAACATTTATTAACTTACAAAAATCATCTAATTCCCTCACAAACTCGCGTCGCGTCATTCGTGAGTCGGAACTTAGATATTTAATATAAATTATCTTTTCCTTTTCAACATAACAAAATGTATTATTTTCTTTATTAATAACTCTTAATTTTCTCAATATTTTTAAATCATCTTTATTAACCATACGCAACTCCACTGATTCTGCTGGTTTGACATGATTACTTACGACTTTCGGTTGATCAGGCCTTCAAGTCTGTGGGTATCATGTCCAACGAGGAGGATCCTGGTTTATTTATTTTTCGCGATTTTGCTCGTGTCATGACATTAACGATGTTCTCATTTAATTCTTTTAACTCTTTCGAACTCAAACAGATTCTAGATAACGCATCTGCAGCTGCATTATCTGAACCCTTTACATACTCTACGTCAAAATTATATTCCTCTAATACCAAACGAAACTTCATAAGCTTGCGCGATGGATCTTTCATGCCAAATAGGTATTCTAGAGGTTTATGGTCAGTCCTGATTTTAAAATATTGCCAAAACAGATACGGTCTGAAATGTTTGACGGCTCGGTGTGGTGAATCCATCCATTGTTTACTATCGCTAACAACTCTTTTTCTATAACTGGATAGTTTGATTCAGCCTTATTCAGAGATCTGCTAGTAAATGCTATTGGTCTTCCATTTTTATTCGACAGAACTGCTCCAATTGCTTTATTAGATGCATCGGTTTGTAAAATGAAATAATTTTCTTTTGAAAAATCAGGGTAATCTAAAACTCGGGGGGGGGGGACATAATACGTTTTTTGAGTGTTTCAAAAGGCTTTTAACGTTTTTCAGTCCAAACGAAATTAGTATTTTTTCTACAAAATTGGTTTAATGGTTGCGCAATTTCAGCAAACTTGGGTATAAACTTTCTATAATAATTTGTGAACGCCACGAATCATTTAACTTCGTCGGCATTCTGCGGACAAGGATAGTTTTTTACTGTATTTAATTTTTTCAGGATCAGGTAAAATCCCTTCATTAGATTTTTAAGAAACGTACATTTTGAAGGATTTAATTTTAAATTTACTGAACGAAGTCTTTCAAAAACATCCTGTAAGTTTTTATTGTGATGGTCTAGTTGTCTACCAAAAACAATGACGTCATCTAAATAAATTAAGCATTTTTCATTATTTAGTCCTGACATTGCTAAATTCATCATTTGCGAGAAAGAACTGGGACTTGTTTTTAATTCCATGGGCATTCTCGTCATCTGGTATTGACCAGAATTGAAAGCAGTAAATTTTCGACAACTTTTATCTAAATTAACATCGTATATACCCTTGATATAAATCTAAATGTGTAAAATATACACTTTCAGACAAAGATTCTAAGATTTCTTTAATATCAGGGATACTTATTGTCCTCTATACAGTTATTTAATTTACGGTAATCCACTACCAGTCGCCATTTTTTTTTACACGATTCATCAAATTTTTTAGGCACCAATAATATTGGGCTAGACCAGTCACTTTTACTAGGTTCTATAATCTTTATTTAAGCATGTTGCTAATTTGAAGATTAATTTCCTTTTTCTGACTAATTGGTAACCTATAGGGTTTTGAAAACACTGTACTAATCTGTTGTTGTCAATTTATCGTCCTCTAAATAAAAAAAACATCTGCATATTTTGCACAAATATTTTGAATACTTTGAATTTCTAAGTCATTTAAATCATTTAATTTTAATGAGGAAAGTATTCGTTTTATTCGGTCTGAATTATTCTCATTTTTCTCAAAACTATAAATATTATAATCGTTAAGATCATGAATTGCAGGATTTATTCCTGACAAAGTTACTGATTTTTCGGTAACATTTAATATTTTTATTGGTATTTTCCCCCCTAATTGGTGTCGCTATCGAGCTAGCAAAATAAACGCCATCTTGTAATTCTTATGAACAAATAATGCAATCGGTTTGAAAATCAGTTTGAATATAATGTATGGATTCACTTCTTGGGGGAATTTCCAATACGTTAATATTATAATTATTAGTGAAAGGCAAGAAACAAGTGTGTCCTGACCCTAACTTCAAAGATAAAATATTTTTCTCGAAATCTAAACATGCTCCAAATCTATTCAAAAAGTCTCTACCTAGAATTCCATGCGACGAAATTGGTAACGAATTAAAAACAAAGAACTTGTGATTAATAACAGATCCATGAATCATTAATGGAACATAAACATATCCGATTGTTTGCACCTCGCCACCTAGACCGTTTATAATTACATTCTCTTTATGTAATGAAACACTTAATTCGATAGCATGTTTATATGTTACGGCGGATAAAGATGCGCCCGTGTCGACTAAGAAAGAATAAGTTTTATTGCATGATGAAACTGGTAAATGAATAAAACAATTGCTATTACTACTAGCCAAAATTAAATGATTTTGTTTATTCTCGAAAAAACTTATCTAGTCGGGGTTCATTTGAAGTTGATTCCTGGTTTTCATTAATTATATTGATTATATTTCTTTTTATCCCTTGATTTCCGCGATAATTACGAAACGTACCTCGATTATATCGTCCTCGCTGTCCTTGGCCACGTGAGTTCGAGTGGTTCCGTGAACTCGATCGCTGCGAGTTTCCATGGTAGTGTCCTCGCTGTGAAAACATTTGCCGATTACGCCCGTTGCCGCGTGGGTACCTAGAATTATGATGAAAATTCCTAGGATAATAAAATTTCTTACTGGACATACCCATCACCTCTCCTGCGGCCGATGATGATGAAGTCTCTTCATCCTGAGCTGCTTGAATGGCATCTTTCAGAGAGCTGTAATTTCTAGCAGAAATTATTGTGCTGATTCGACGATTTCGTAAACCATCGGAAAATTGCTTGATCGCTTGTTTTTCATTAACAGTTTTCAAAATATTGTAATATTCGGTATTACCATTGGCTTGCGATATCGTAAGTTCCACAAATAAATCTGTTATTTGTTTTCCATAATCAGCAATTGACATATAATTTTGGCGTAATTTTTGCAATTTATTTTTAATTGCTGCTGCTCCTTTTCTTGGCAACAACTCTTTCTGCATGTCACCAACCAAGTCTTCAACATTAGAGTAATCGTCTTAAAGACGTAATCTAGCAGATTGCGATAATATACTTTTTAATATGAATTTAATTAAATTCTTTTTGCATTCCTGTTTTGTTAACAAAGAATTATAATACTGAATATTGTCTACTAATTGTTTCACACTTGTTTCGCCACCTGACATAACAGGTAATAAAGTCAAAGCCGTTTTCAAATCGAAAATATCCATATTGCTCGGATTTTCAGATTGTACACACTCGGGCTTACAGAATTTTATAATATCCTGATATAATGATTCAAAATTCTTACAATAGGTTTGATAAGATGGAATATAAGTAGATTTAATCTTACCTTCCTTTACTTTACTATTAAAATTTATTAACAACTTAGAATAGTCACTAAATATTTCATTGGCCTCTTTAAGTTTAGTATCTAAAACTTTTCCTTCACGTCTACTCGGTCCAATTTTAATTAAATATGTTCTCACTTCTTTTAATTTCTCTTATAATTTTTCTAAAGAAATATTCATAACTTACCACCAATACGTAGAATAGATTATACTATAAATAATTTTACGAAATATTTAATATAATAATAATACGGTTAAATGACGATTAAAGACAGTACAACTTTTTTTGCACTATTAATAGACACGCACTTTTTACTCATTTTATATGCACGTAAACGCCACTTTTAAACTTCGATCAGCGCCGGTCATACTTTATAATACCCCCATGATTGACTTGCCTTTTCCACATTTGTGGGGGGTTGTGGTTGCCGAAAAGTAGACCTTCTTATTCTTATCTCTGTGTTAATCCACTTTATATGACATCGCCTATATGTCCGATACAAGCAATATAGGGACCCCAGTAGAAGTACCAGCACAATGATAGACAGCAAAATATTACTCGTAGTCAGGTGAAATTGCTTGTTCTTTTGAATTGAATTGTTCAACTCCTGCCTTATTGCTTCCCACTGCGTTTTGCACAATTACGGTCTCTTCTTTAGTCTTTTTACCGCCCATCTTGGATGTTATTTTTCGTTAACTTTTTGTTAAACACGTGTACACAGTCGCCTATATAGTGAACGCCATAGCTTGATTTAGTTCATCAGTTGCACACGGAAAAAATGTTCCACTCCAAATACGGCGGAGGGTGTCAATATATATTATATTCGCGTCGCGAATTACTTCGGCAGAGTCGCCATGTAGGGCGAGTGTTAGGAGAGGAGTTAAACAAACTAATGATATAAGACTCTCTTTATTGTATTAATAAATTTGATTATATAGGATTATTATTACACTTGTGTGTGTACTTTTATATACTCTTACTACTACTACTACACGGGATATCGCCGGAACAGTGTCGGATAAGACTATTATTCATGACTAAATATCATTGCTTTGTGTAGTCTCTGCATCCATCCATCGATGGAAGCAGGTGGCTCAGGACCGTGGTTTGTGGCATACCTTGGGGGAGGCCTATGTTCAGCAGTGGACTTGTTAAGGGCTGTAATGATGCTGATGATGATGATGATGTGTAGTCTCTGTCTCTTACCACGTAAATCACTGAGTATATTTTCAATGTGACTAAAGTGGCCATTTATTTTTTCCTTAAAGCGGGACACCTGTAAAATTATTATAGATTTAACACTATTGACTGCCTTCTTGGCCTCACGGTTGTAAACGCAACTGTTGATCGTGTGGTTCCGGGTGCGAAACCTGAGTCGGGCCAAGAATCATTTATTGGGTTTTTCTATCACAAAATTTTCAGTAGCAGCCCGGAATATTGATTTCTAACTTATTGAAGTTGGCGGGGTATCACCACTGTGCCTCCGGAAGTACGTAAAGCCGTTGGTCCTGCGCCTGATCTCTCTCCCGCCGTCTCGGATTACCGTTCCATCGGACTATACGAGTAAGGGAGTAGGGTAGACCTGTGCTTGCGCATACACTTGGCAATATAATCCTGACCTTCGCAGATGGCTATTTTCCGTTGAGAATGGCAGCCGTTACCAATTTCCAATCTGGAACCCTTTATTATAATTTTAAAAATAAAACACGTATTTGTTACAATATTTTAATGATCTAAAGTGAGAATAAGAACTTAGAATCATATAAAATCTGGCTGCTGGCTTTTCAATTTTTTCTGAACAGCCAATAAATACTACATTTAAATAATACTAGTTTTTACGGAATTTCTCGCGTATATTTAACTTTTTAAATACCCGACGTTTCGAGAGCTTTACAGCACCCATGATCACGGGGAGGACTGAGATGTTCAACGTCCAGATGTCCAGTTAACCACGGTTACCATAGATTAAAATTTAACTTTTGTTCCAATCTACACAGTATAAACTTACGGTATTTTGAAGTCTTGCAGTTGTATGCTTGGGTTGGGATTTAATTTTATTTATTATAGGATCCCAAGCAGATGGTAGCACCCAGCCATCTTCTCTATTGAAATTAGTATGTTTTTTGATTTCAATAGCCTCGCGAATCATCCTTGGAAGGAATCGGTGTTCTTTAGCGAGGATTTGTGGTCTATCAAATCTGATCTGGGAGCGATTCTCCCGATCGACGGTTTTATTCAAAGGCCTCAATTTTGCTATAACACCACGCAAATTACCGTACGAAGAAATTATCTGTAGTATCGAGGACTGTTTATGTAAAAACAATATGCGGAAAGAAGATTTGGAGACGATACGTCAAGATATTTCGTCTATGTTACGTCGATGTTCAGTGCCTAAACTGATAGCGTTAAAGAACCTACGCAATAAACCAGAACTTACGATTCTCCGCCCTTATCTGGGTTATTCTGAATGATTATTATAATTCTAAAATACAAGAACTTTTGTCGGATGTAAGTACTTATAAAAAGGTTAAAAACGACCCAACAAATAGCACACTAAAAAGAACTAGTGACCTCATAAAGAAACACTGCGAAAAATTAAATCTGGACGCAAAATGGATAATACCTACGTGCGCCAAATCACCAAAATTTTACGGGTTACCAAAAATACACAAGCCCAATGCTCCATTACGTTCCATAATAAGCCAAATCGATTCACCAACTTACAGATTGGCTCAACACTTAGTGAAAATACTCTCACCGCTCAGGGGACATACAAGAGCACACATAAAGGATTCCTACCATTTTGTCAGCGAGATTAAAGACCTACGTCTGGCAGACAATGAAACTATGGTCAGTTTTGATGTGCAGTCATTGTTTACATGCTTACCGGTTGAAGACTGCATCTCAATTGTAACTAGAAGGCTGGAAGAAAACAATATGCCCGTAGAATATGCAGTATTACTCAGACACTGCCTTACATCTGGCTACCTATTGTGGAGGGAGGAGTTCTACAAGCAAGTAGATGGTATGGCGATGGGCTGTATCTCCCATTGTCACCGACATATTCATGGAAGACTTTGAGGAGAAAGCCCTGCTTACTTCTCCCATAAATCCAAGATTCTACAAGCGGTACGTAGATGACACTTTCACAATTCTACCTTTAGATAAAGTAACTGCATTTTTAGACTATCTTAACTCTATAAATTCTAAAATTCAGTTCACAATGGAGTTAGAGGCAAACAATTCTTTAGCTTTTCTAGATGTGTTAGTAATTCGGAAACATTGAGCCATACTGTGTATAGAAAAAAGACCCATACAGATAGATATTTAAATGGTGATTCTCACCACCATCCTTCACAGTTAGCTACCGTGGGTAAATCTTTGTTTCAGAGAGCACGAGGTATCTGTGACAGTAAACACCTAGCTGCCGAGCTCCACCCTGTCAAGCAAGTTTTGCATGGCAACAAGCTTCGGGTCCCGCGCCAATGTCACAGTGAACGAGTGAAGCCGGCCACAGTCGAGCGTGTACCTGCTGTACTGCCATATGTTAGAGGAGTCACTGACAAGATTGGCTACATCTTCAATCAAAACATACTTCAAGTCGCTGAAGAAGATTGGTCAGTTTTTACCATCAGTCAAGTGTAACGTCCCTCTACAAGATGCAGGAGTGTATCAGTGTACAAGCTTGATTGTGAATGTGGTCTCTCCTACAAAGGACAAACTAAAAGATCAATTAAAACCCGCGTTAAAGAACATATAGCTGATGTGAAGAATCGACGCTCCGGGAAGTCTGCAGTCTGTGAACACGTACAGGATCGCCCCCGTCACTACATCAGATTTGATAGACCACAAATCCTCGCTAAAGAACACCGATTCATTACAAGGATGATTCGCGAGGCTATTAAAATCAAAAAACATCCTATTAAATCTGCTTGGGATCCTATAATAAATAAAATTAAATCCCAACCCTAGCATACAACTGCAAGACTTCAAGATACCATAAGTTCATACTGTGTAGATCGGAAAAAAAGTTAAATTTTAATCTATGGTAACCGCGGTTAACTATGACATCTGGACGTTGAACATCTCAGTCCCCCCGTATCCTCTTAGTAGTCTGTGGTTCCCCCCCCCCCCGTGACCATGTGTGCTGTAAAGCTCTCGAAACGTCAGGTATTTAAAAAGTTAAATATACGCGATAAATTCCGTAAAAACTAGTATTATTTCAAAATAAATACTATTTATAAATATATGATTAATTAAAAATTTGTCAGTTCGTAACTTTAAGTTCAAAAGTGTAGGTTTTTAGAATAATCAAATCAAAAAAGGCAAATCTGGTACGCACAGTGTCATAATGATGGCACAGGTGACAGAGTTTGCACGATGCTCCGCTTTTGTTTGTCAAAGCGGGAAATTTTTAGGTATTTTAGGGACAGTGGGACACAACTCTTTAAATCGGGACCGTCCCGCCTAAAGTGGGACGTTTGGTCACGTTATGTATGACGCTTTAAGTGTGCAAGTATTCGCATATTAAAAAAATGAATTGGCTATTTTCCTATCATAGTTTTATGCAAATCATTACAATTGATTGAGTCCATGATCGGATGGTTGTGACACGAATTAATTAATTTGTTTTCAATGTTATTGGCTCTAATTTCGCCCATCAAATTAGCTCGTTGGAAAACTTGATAACAATATTTTGCAATTTTGTGTGCTCTGGGAACTTTTACGACGGAAAATAAAGTTTGCCTCGGTTCACATACGTCGTAAATGAATTTAATTTATTTACAATCATATGAATATGAATGATCCACTGACACATTGTTAAGTGCTACTAACGCATTATTACAGTGTTCACAAGCAATGCGCGTAAGAATTTGTTTTATAACGTAACCAGTTTTATAATATAAAATATATTTTTCTGGTATGGACTAGTATGAATCTTTTATGAATTTTGAAACATATTTTCAACGTCTTGTTGATATCAGATTCTTCGCGTTAATGAAACAAACTTTTCTGTTTACTGAAATCGAAGACGTGTGTAGTCCAAAAGCCTTTTTCTATGCAGCTGGCATTGACGGATGGTTGAATAGAATGTCTGAACAACATATTTCTAATTATGTAGCGGAACTCGAGAGGGCACGGGTTATCTTGTGCCCGCCCGCGAGCTGTAAAGCAGGAAAAAAGTTCCAAGTTGTCTTGCGAACATTTAAAAGTCAACAAATATTTAATTGTATTTTGCTCTAGTGTACACAGATCATTAACAAGTAACGATAAACTATTTATGTTCATTAAAAATCATAATAAAAAGTTTTTCTGGTATGATTTAAAATACCTTTACCGTTTATTGTTAACGATTTTAGAAACATTCCAGTATCATTAAATATTTGTTCCCAATAACATTTGTATTTTAACGATAGTGGAGACTTAGAACCTTTTCCAAAGGGTAACTTTGAGTTCATGAGATCAAAAAGTCTATCTACCATATGCAAGAACTCTAGTCGCTTTAGAAGTAGAGTTTAGAAAGTCAGGATGACTACTAATCCTCAAAAAATCTATTGCATCAGCAACAGATGAACTAAATACTTGTGCATACTTGCCTGATATAAATTTTTTTGTTTTTAAAATCTACATGTAAAGCGCTTAATTTATTGGCAAATTTTAACCCCTCCTTGCTTTGTATTTCGTGTAATTTTCGGATATATTTAAACGAAATATAGCCGGTATTTGACTTCATCTCAAAATCGGCCAACACATTTCTAGCGAGTTTTAACATATGTGAAGCGTCAAGCATACAATATTCATATATTGCTCTTCCCGTTTGGATGTCAAAAGTACGGTCTTAAATTATTTTGTTCGAGAGAGCAGCCTAAATATTCATAAGCTTTTACATTGGATGATGCACCATCACAAGTCAAAGATCTTACGGTGACACCAATTTCGTCAAGCAGAATTATAGTGGTTTTTATCAATTTGGAAAGCAGTTCCCCGGGCAAGTTATTTGCAATAAAAAATATGCAATTGCAATTTAACAAACATTTAAAACGTACACCGTAAGACACTATTTGAAACACGAGTTCTTCGGAAGCTAATTTTTCTGGACCACTTACAGAATTTGGCCCTAAATCTACATACCCATACCAGTATACATGTACTAAATATACATTTTTGATCATATGATCATATGCCAATTTTTTTAATGCCATTCTGTAAAATATTAAAGCAATATTTTTTAAATATATTTTTTCATGTGTTTTAACTTGTTCTTTTAAATATTCTAGTACTTTAGAGAGGAAACCAACATTACAGTTAAATAAAGCTAAAGATGTTCGTATAGTTTCTACATGAGGTAATGTTATATATTTTCTTAAGAACTCGTTAGCCTTAGATCACCATGGCGTTGTTGTTCCGCTTGACCTGAACAGTTTTAGTCGCGAGCGGAATTGCGCCCCTCCCCCGAGAATACGCGGGGCAGCCTGAGCACCCACGCTCAGGAATAGTAGGATAACTTGGTCGTGGATACTCAGCGAGGGATTCTCCGTCATCAGGGGTGCTACCCTCCTGGGGCAATCTTTTTATTGATTCCGCTACCATGTTAAGGGAGGTGGGGGGGGGGGGTAATTGGGCCTCCGGCCACCTGCACTTACCGAGCGAAACGCAGAGGTAAATCTCTACTTCACGCTGGTATTCTGTGTGGTCGTGGTACCACGCCGGTTCGAGCCGACCCATCCATGTGACAGCTAAAGCTGCCGCGTGGCTCTACTACTGTTGAAAAGGTCCGTACGTTTTCATTTTAAGGAAATATTGCGTACGATATAAGTTATTAGCATCTAAATATCTGCATTTTTGACTTAATAATTTCTTCGTGTTTTTATATTTTTAAATTAAACTAAACTAAATTAATATATACTGAATCTAATGAGATCAAAATTGTCTCATTTCGTAAAGGTTTAGGGGGGTGAAAACGTTATCACTCGAAGCATAGTAATATAGTAAACGTAATGATCATAAAATATGTTTACCATCAAACAAAACAGCTCAATTTAACAACAGCGTATTTTGTATGGCCCCTCGAATTTATAACCATTTACCACTAAACATTTTGAGATGTTCCAACATAGATAATATTAAAATACAATTGAAGCAATTTCTTGTTAATAGGGCATACTACAGTGTGAAAGAATATCTCGAAGATAAATATGAAATTCAATAATTGACACGACTCAGTATAACTACTTAATTGACTTGACTTATATAATATTATCTAAATTGACTTATCGCTATTAATTTTGATTATGAACTCCAATTAAAACTCCAATTATAACTGAAGCATGTTTAAATAATTTATTATAAAACTAATAAAATGTGATGATGATGAATATTGCATGTCAAATGGCGGAATATATCTGTACTGTTTGTTCTCTAAGTAATAAACTATGACACCACCATCTGTGGTCATCCTATACTCGCAATAAACGATTTTAATTTGAATTTGAATTTGCAATATTTTAAAAAGAAAAGAAAACGGGGATACGAAGCGAGTAATGTGAAACAGATAGCATTTTTGTAAATACTCACGCCGCGTATCGGCACTTCACAGACCTCTTAAATAAATCAAAAGTTTAAAAGTAATAGAATAAGGTTTGAAATTTCCTCGATATGGCGCTAGTAGTATACATTCATAGACGCGTGTCTTATTTATTAAGTTTAGATTTGGATAATTCTATGATTTGGAAATATTTTTCTCTTGGTTCTGTGGGTGTTCTGTGCACAAACCAATAAAAATACGTTTTGTATATATATCAGTATATACGATTATATATACCCTTACCGGCTCACCGGGGCTTTAAGTAGATATGGACATGGACATAGACATAGACAAAAATTTTATTAGCATCTATACATCACAGAGTAATTTAGAAGTAAATAAGAACGTAAAAACACACAAGGTATAAGTCGGGAAACATAAATAGTAATTCTCAGCAAGAGTGATTGATGTGTGATTTCGTATCAACGTAAGCTAGCACATGTACTGCATCAGTGTTGACTTTCAGCGGAGCCCTGATAAATATTAATTCTGTATTCTGCCCGCATCGTTATCGGTGCTAACTATCCGTTTAAAAAATAATGAATGAACAATTCACTCAAAGTATACATTTTTAAGTATATATATAAAAGTAATAAATTCACATGCATACACATGCATATATATATACACACACACACACACACACTTGAAAATATATTATTAAAAAAAGTAAAGTTACAGCCTATATACGTCCCACTGCTCGGCTCAGGCCTCCCCTCATTTCTGAGAGCGTTTAGGGCAAGGTCCGCCGCGCTACCCAAATGCGTGTTGACAAACTTCTCATGTCTTCGAAATATTTTTTTTTATTCCTCAGACATGCAGGTTTCCTCACGATGTTTTCCTTCACCGCCGAGCACGTGGTAAATCAGCACTTAAAATTGTAATTAACAATTTCATTGGTGCCGGCGGGGATCGAACCCGGTTTACTCGCGTTCTGTTATATTTACAGCGAGCGTTAACCACTGAGCTACCACGAAAATATATTATATTTTAATATATTTTATATACACATGAATTATCGATATACATTTATTAAATCGTACTTATGAAATAACCTGCCATTACATTTGAAATAATGATTTTTGAAATGCAAAAACATGTTTTTTTTTAATTGAGCTTTATTCTTACAGATTTGGTTTCCCGTATAGGTGGTTAATTGTTCCAAAATTCAATGGCTATGTGTCTAAAACTGGCACGAAACGCGGCTGTTCGGTGATATGGGATTGCCAGAATTGGGATTACCGTTCTGATGCTTCGGACATCATCTGCTCTTCTGCATATTATTTTTCTGAAAGAGGTATTCCGTTATTTCTGATTTTATGCATCCGAACAGAAACGTAACTAAGTGTAAATCGTCTCAATGACATCATCAATCTCTGCCGTGCATTCCTCAAAGTCTTCCATGAATATGTCAGCGACAATGGGAGATACAGGTGAGTCCATCGCCACACCATCTACTTGCTTGTAGAACCTACATCTGGCAGAAAAGACCTCAATCTGGCAGACAATGCAACTACGGTCAGTTTTGACATTGTTCACATGCTTACCTGTTGAAGACTGCGTCTCAATTGTAACTAGAAGGCTGGAAAAAAATAACATGCCCATTGAATATGCAGTATTACTCAGACACTGCCTTTCATCTGGCTAACTATTGTGGAAGAAGGAGTACTACAAGCAAGTAGACGGTGTGGCGATAGGCTCACCTGTATCTCTCATTGTCGCCGACATATTCATGGAAGACTTTGACGAGAAAGTCCTGCTTACTTCTCCCGTAAATCCAAAATTTTACAAGCAGTACGTAGACGACACTATCACAATTCTACCTTTAGATAAGTAACTGCATTTTTAGGCCATCTTAACTCTAAAAATTCTAAAATTCAGTTCATAATGAAGTTAGAGGCAAACAATTCTTTAACTTTACTAGATGCATTACTAATTCGGAGTCCTGATAACACCTTGAGCCACACTGTGTATAGAAAAAAGACCCATACAGATAGATATTTAAACGGTAATTCTCACCACCATCCTTCATAGTTAGTTACCATGGGTAAATCTTTGTTTCAGAGAGCACGAGGGATCCGTGACAGTAAACACCTGGTTACCGAGCTCCAATACGTCAAGCAAGTTTTGCATGACAACAAGCTTCGGGTCTCGCGCCTACGTTCCAGTGAATGAGTGAAGCCGGCCACAGTCGAGCGTGTACCTACTGTATTGCCATATGTAAGAAGAGTCACTGACAAGATTGGCTACGTCTTGAAGAGCGCTTTCATTAAATCATACTTCAAGCTGCCGAAGAAGTACAGTGCAATGTCCCTCTGCAAGAAGCAGGGGTGTACCAGCTTGATTGTGAATATAGTCTCTCTTACATCATCATCATCATCATTACAGCCCTCCACTAGTCCACTGCTGAACGTAGGCCTGCCTCAAGGAATGCCACAAAGCACGGTCCTGAGCCACCTGCATCCATCGACTTCATGCATGTCTTACCAGGTCGTCACTCCATCTAGAGGGGGTAAGCCCTACACTTCGCCTACCGGTACGAGGCTGCCACTCGAGAACCTTTTTCCCCATCGGTTATCGGTTCTTCGAGCTATATGGCCGGACCATTGCTACTTCAGCTTACTAATCCGTTGGCTACGTCGGTTACTCTGGTTCTAGTGCGGATAACCTCATCCCTAAGTGTATCATGCAGAGAAACTCCGAGCATAGTCCTCTCCATAGCTCGCTAAGCGACTTTGAGCTTCCTCATACGGCCAGCAGTGAAGGACCACGTCTCAGATCCATAGGTCATCACTGGCAACACGCACTAGTTGTACAATCGAGTTTTAAGATTTTGAGGTATGCCTGACGAAAAGATGTGTCGCAATCTCCCGAACGCTGCCCAGCCGAGTTGAATCCGTCGATTGACCTCTCGGTCGAAGTTGGACTTACCTAGTAGGCCT
This sequence comes from Parnassius apollo, assembly GCA_907164705.1. NCBI lineage: Eukaryota > Metazoa > Arthropoda > Insecta > Lepidoptera > Papilionidae > Parnassius > Parnassius apollo. The sequence goes on along the minus strand of CAJQZP010000741.1, from coordinate 2,462,621 downwards.
GCTTGTCCTAGGTAAACATATTCGTCAACAACTTTGAGCTTAGTGCTCCCAACAACCATCGGCATAGGTGTGACGTTGATATTACACATGACTTTCGTTTTGTCCATGTTCATGTTAAGACCTATCCATTGGGAGACACTATTGAGGTCATTGAGCATAGTACTTAGGTCCTCCAGCGGTTCTGCCATAAGGACTATATCGTCGGCAAATCGAAGATGAGTTATCTACTCGCCATTGACGTTAATACCGTATCCTTTCCAGTCCAGTAGCTTGAAAACGTCTTCCAATGCAGCGGTGAAGAGTTTCGGGGATATTACGTCACACTGTCTTACACCTTTCTGCAGTTGGATAGGTTTCGTACTCTGGATCTGTACTCGGATAGCCATCGTAGCCCTACTGTACAAACACTTCAGCACTTCGATATGCCGACAGTCAACTTGGCAACACTGAAGGGACTGCAGCACTGCCCAAATTTCGACGGAATCAAAGGCTTTCTCATAGTCCACATACGCAAGACAAAGTGGCAGATTGTACTCTTCGGTCATCTGTACAATCGGCCGCAGGGTATGTATGTGGTCTATGGTACTGAAACCTTTTCGAAAACCGGCTTGTTCGGGAGGCTGGAAGTCGTCGAGTCTGCGTGCGAGACGGTTCGTAATGACTCTCGAAAACAGCACATAGACGCCACTCAGAAGGAAAATCGATCTGTAGTTCTTCAAGAGAGCGTTGTCGCCTTTCTTGAAGAACAAGACCACCGCACTTTTGCTCCACGCCTCCGGAGTAGTGCCACCATGGAGGACGGAATTGAAGAACTTTTGAAGTACTTTGAGTATTGTTTTCCACCCGTTTTCAGAAGCTCCGCTGTAAGTCCATCTTCGGCCGGGGACTTTCCGTTTTTAAAGTGCTGGAGAGCCATTCTGATCTCGCTCAGACTGACTTCCGGGATATCATCGAAATAGTGTCGGATAAGACTTGCTGTCGCATCGTTACTCACACTTGCGTGTGGTTCCAACGATGACGTGTACAGCTGCCCGTGGAACCTCTCAATCTCACTCAGAATCTCAGGTGTCCCGGAAACGATGCTGCCAATTCGGTTTTCAGCGTCGACAGTTGGCTCTTTCTGACAGACAGATCTCTGGCAAAGGCTTTGGAGCCCTGGTTCCGCTTAATCGCTTCTTCAATACGTATTAAAGTTGTGTAAGTCCCACCGCATGCATTTGGAGATCTGTCTGTTCAGTTGCCTGTATGCAGTCAAATCTGCTGATGACTGCAGCTTCATCTGCCGTCTAACAGCCATGAGATTAAGAGTGTGATCGGAGAGTTTTTGCCATCTTCTTCGACGGGTCTTACAGAACTTAGCTCCGACCGCATGGACAGTTTCCACAAGCTTGCCATTTATATCGTTCACTTCATTGCAGTTTTCTAGGCACTGAAAATGATTTTGTAACTCGAGCTGAAAGTTTTCGGGGCTTTGGATTAGAGCACGAGGAGGACGGAGCGTTGATTTCATTAGACGTGACCTCTCCAACTTCACGTTTAGGTTCAGTGTGCCTCTCACTAATCGGTGATCGCTGCCAGTTTTCACCCTTGCGATCACTGAGACATCAGTGAACAGTTGTCGTCTGGTCATCATAATAAAGTCAATCTCATTTTTCGTCGAACCGTCTGGGCTCGACCAGGGCCACTTTCTGTAGGGCCGCTTTTTGAAGAAAGAGTTCATCATAAAGAGTCCCTCTTTCTCCATAAAGTCGGCCAGCTGCTGGCACCTAGGATTTCGTTGCCCTATTCCGGATTCCTAGTCTCCCATTAACACCGTATAGTGGAAAACGTGATATTAATCAATAGTACAAACGTGAATAAACACTTTGTGATTTGTGAATCAGTGCAAAAGTGAATTTTTGATGAATGTTTCGTACGTGATATATCTAATTTTGAATTAATAAATAAATATTGTAACTTTAGGCTCAGAAGTGCTAGAACCCAGATCTGTAAAGCCAGTTAGTAAAAAATAACCACAGTTGGAAATTTTGGCAGGAACTTAGCCGTCGACGAATTGTCGCTTCTGTTTTGTCGCTTGAATAATGGTTTGGTGGGGATTTTAATCCGTAATAGTGATGCGATTTGTGAGTTAAGTGTCTGCGTGTGTGAACTGTTAGAGAAAACGACGAAACAAGTGCTTCGATGTCGATATAAACCTCAAGTTAATTTGATCGCTTGGGCGCCTTATGAACTTGAGTGGCTGTCGTCATCAACTGTCCGCTAGGTTGAGCTGTCGTCAAAACCTCCCAAAAACTTCGCAATGTGACGCATCAGCATATTGTGAAGAAAAAATATATAAAAATAAAGATACCGAAAGAAATGATGGGAGCAGAAAGGCTAGAACCCAGATCCGTAAAGCCAGTTAATAAAAAAAATACCCACAGTTGACTACAGTAGGGATGTCGATTCTTTCCGAAAAAGATCGTTTTCTAAATAAATTCAAATCGAAATTTGATGCATCGATTCACACAAAAATTGAGATCTAAAAGATCGATTTCTTAAAAATCGAACTTTTTTCGATTTACTTTCAAATTCGTACAAAGTACAGATTACAAACGTAACTTATTTTTTTTATTTCTTTAACCCATTAAGAAGATGCGACAGAAACTGATCATACAACAGTTTAGCTAGTTTTTGGTTAAAAAGACTGTCATTCTTTACGAGTTTGGGTACATTCAACAAATTGTAAATAATTTTATAGTTCTTTTGAAAACAGAAAAAGATACAATCTCGATTTTATAGGGTGAAGTTTCGATCCACTGTATCGATTAAGTACTAGACATCGATTAGAAAATCGATCTATTTGGCACAAGAAATCGATTCTTCGCTTAATCGATCTCAGATCGACATGCCTAAGCGCCCCCCTTTCACCCAAGGGGGGTCGCGTTCGATACGGCTTAGAGATCTAGTTAGACTATTAAGCCAGTCCTTAAAAGGTGGGGTTTAGTGGGTAAAAGTCTCCACATAACCACGCAGCCGGCTGCGTGGTATGCTATGAGCATTCCCCATCTCCCTCCCCCGCTTTCCGAAGGGTTGCCCATATTTGCTTCGGGCGCAAAAAAAGTAATATATCGTACGTAGACAGAGAAACCTATATAATGATTTCTTATATTTACGCGAACACTACACATTGAAATAATACTAGTTTTTACGGAATTTATCGCGTATATTTTAACTATGCATAGATCGGAACAAAAGTTAAATTTTAATCTATGGTAACCGCGGTTAACTATGACATATGGACGTTGAACATCTCAGTCCTGCCCGTGACCATGAGTGCTGTAAAGCGTTCGAAACGTCGGGTATTTAAAAAGTTAAAATATACGCGATAAATTCCGTAAAAACTAGTATTATTTCAAGAGAAACCTATAGACTAATGATTAGCGTGGCCTCGAGTGAGAAAGGACGATAACGTAGTTTTAGGTTATACAATAATCTTTATGAATTTTAAACATATTTAGATAAAATATTTAATTGTTCTAAGAACTGAACTGAACAAGATTCACCAATCTTAAGCTCACAAAACACTTTTTTCCTCACTTAAACCAACTTGTAAACTCCTAAGATTACTACGAACTGTCAAAGTTGTTTAGCAAAGTGCAGTTTGCTAAACAAAAAAACCGGCAGGGAGAAAGGGACAATCAATCACACAGCTCTGTCTCATTTCTATGCAAGACGTATGTATAAATCTATTTTTTTCGTGTGCGAATGTGAAAGAAGGCGTCAATTTGTCTATAGGTTTCTCTGTCTACGATATCGTGCAAGTACAATATTCAGTAATCTATGGATTATATAGGCTACAGTGGGCTACAGTTAGCTTGTTGGATTGTCAACTGAACATCAATAACGGTTTTACGTGTTTTAGGTGTCATTTTAATTATTTTAAGTTTTCTTGTAATATTCTGATTACATTACTTATATATTTTAGTATATATTAATAATATTTATCTGCATTTTCATATTGTATCTCATTTAGCGACAATTTCATACCATCACAAAACAGTTTAACGTAGCCTTAGTCTCTCGGTCGCCATGTCTAATCCAATTCCGCCTAAGCCACCGGATCCGAATTATTCTGACACTAACATTATTTCCTCACCAGCTGCTTATGTTGAAATTGAAAATGATTTAGAAGGTTCGTTTAAAAAACCATGGCAGTCATTATCGCAAGAAATTTTTGATGACAACTTCAAAATTATTTCAAACAAAAAGAAAAGAAAACATAAAACGAAGGAAAGGAAGAAAGAAGAGCATGCTAATCGGGTTGACATAAATAGAAGAATTTCAGCTTTTTCCACCAATTCCTCATTCTCAGAATCGGACTGCGATACTGGTAATACTTCATCATCTAAAATTAAAATTGTAGGCTCTAATTCTATCTCTAACTCAGGACAACGTGTTTATGAATCTCCCATGTCTTTATTATCCAATATTGCTTGTACACAATCATCTGAAATCCCTCTTTCACAATCATCTGGCATTCCTCTATCACAAATATCTTCTAAATCTCTTAACACGCATATTGATAGCGATAATAAAAAAAAAATAAAGTCACAAAGATTTCAATCTCTCCGTTCTTATAATTCTACAGATTCAGGTCCTTTTATCGTTCATGTTCAAGTAAAAGAAGATTCTCCTAATTGTGGTAAAACTTTAAATGCCATTTCATTTGGTCACTTTTTGAAAAAATTAAATGTACAAAATATAGTTAATGGAGGCCTAAAACGTATCGGGAGAAATAGAATAACGGTTGAATTCTCTAAATTTATTGATGCAAATCTATTTTTAGAAAATCCATTCGTAAATGATAAATATAAAACCTTTTTTCCATCCTTTCACGAATCTTGTATGGGAGTTATAAAAGGTGTACCAAAAGATTGGACACCAGAAGAGATTATTTCCGAATTATCTACGTATCCAAACACCATTCCTGTATTAAAAGTAAGAAGATTAAATTACCGAGTTTGCAACGAGTACAAAGTCAGATATGAAAGCTCTGAAAGTGTTGTAATCACATTTGACGGTCAAATTCTTCCCTCAAGGGTTTATTTATGCTATTCTTCCATTCCTGTTGAAATTTATAAGCTTCCAAAGATCCAATGCTTTCAGTGCTGTAGATTTGGACATACTAAAGATTTATGTCGTTCCAAGCCAAGATGCTTAAAATGTGGAGGTGATCGCTCCTCTTCTTCTTGCGACAAAGATAATGGATCTTTTCGTTGCTTATTTTGCTCAGGTAACCACAAAGCCACAGATTCTAGATGTCCTGAACACACAAGACAAAATTATATTAAAATTGAAATGGCACAAAATTCTATCTCAGCATCTCAAAAATATCTTCAAGTTTCTTCAAAATCATATGCTGATGTTTTGATTTCAAAAATCCCTGAAAATTCTTCGCTTTCTACTAATCCTACAATGGATAATTTTTCTTCCAACCCCACTACATCTAATAAAACTTCTTATAAGAAATCATTATATATTCCTAAACCATTACGTCACCATTCACAAACAGGATACGACAAAAAAAGTCATCAAAAAATTATTGAAGATTTTTCAATTCCGCAACCTGAGGATGGTTGTGCTCTTCGGGTTTCACCAGTTACTTCACAGAGTAATTTTGATTCTGCAGAAAGCATTATAAGTTTCCTTATTAACATAATCATATCTTCGTATACGTCGAAGCTACCGTCCCACGTTGCTCGCTTACTAAATTCTATACCTAAAATTCTCCAAGACATTCACTCTCACAAAGATCCTTCAATAGAATTGTAGAATCATTTTAGATAAACGTACTGAAATAATTTATTTATTAAAAAATACAATGTGTGTATCGCTGCTATTTCAGAGACATGGCTAAAACCGGGTTCAAACATCAGAGTACCTGGTTTTTGTCTTGTTCGAAGTGACAGATCTGATGGTTATGCCGGATGTGCTTTGCTTATAAAAAATAATATAACTTATTCCATTATAGATGTTTATGATGAAATATTTGAATTTAATATTGTAGCATTAAGAATTCAAAATATTACTTTCGTTTCTATTTATGTTCCCTCCCCTTCTGTCCATACGTTTCGCAGAATAAAATCTTTAATAGCCTCCTTACCCAAACCACTTATAATTCTTGGTGACTTTAATTGTCATTATTATTTATGGTGTGATAATACTGATAAATACGGCAGTTTATTAGATGAAATAATTGACGAACTTAACATTGGTGTCCTTAATACTGGTAAAATTACCAAACGCTCTCGTCCTAATGAGTCTAGAAGTGCTGTAGATTTATCAATTTGTACTCCTAATTTAACCACTCTTCTAAATTGGTCAGTTCTAGATTGCTCTCACGGCAGTGACCATTTTCCCATTCTTATTTCCTTCCCGAACACAGAATTGGCAGAAATTAACAAAAAGCCATGTATTAAATACAAATTAGACTGAGCAGACTGGAACCTGTACAATATTTTTCTTTACGATGAAATTCTAAAAATCGTTCCTATTTCTGAAAATAATATAATTTCTATTGTTGAAGCATTTACAAACGCAGTTATAAATGCAGCATATCAAACAATTCCTGTTAAAACTCTAAATAATAAATGTAGGCCCTCCCCTCCATGGTGGGATTCTGAATGTACTGAGTCCATTCGTAATAGGAAAAAAGCCGAAAAACAATATAAATTAAATTAGACATGAGTTCGGAAAACTATTCATACTTTCAACGTGTACACGAAGTCACTAAAAATACACTTCGCACAAAAAAAACAAACAAGTTGGCATGCCTTTTGTTCCTCTATTTCTCCTTCAATACCTTCATCAGTTGTTTGGCGTAATATTTTCGCTGTTGTTTTTCATCTTGTTTTTACAGTGGTGCCATTCCCTCTCAATCTATGAACACTTTTCTGGATAAACTTGCCCCTCTTCTGCTCAAAGTATTCCATGTGATTCTTTTTTTTTAGACGGTATTCCATATTCACTACTTGCCAAATGTAATAATCAAATTTTATCCTACTATTTAAATATCATTAACGTTTTGTTTGACATAGGCTTTGTTCCTGACTTTTGGCGGACTCAAGTAATTATTCCTATCTTGAAACCTGACAAAAATCCTAACGTCGGCTCTTCCTATAGACCGATCGCTCTATCCTCAACTCTAATTAAAATCTTTGAACATACGATCAAGAACCGTCTTGAATGGTATGTAGAAAGTCATGGATTGTTATCAAATACCCAATATGGATTCAGAAAAGGTAAAAGCACATATGACAGTCTTTCTATCTTCACCACAGATATTAGACTAGCATTTTCGAGAAATGAATCGGTCCTTGCTGCTTTCCTTGACATTTCTTCTGCTTACGATAATGTCAGACTTAACATCCTTAGAGAAAAGATGTTTAAGCTTAATATATCCAAAAAACTTACAAATTCGATTATCAATTTATTTCTAGATCGATATATACATATTAAAATTGATGATGATCTAAAATATACTCGAAAGATTTTCAAAGGCCTTCCACAACGCTCTGTTTTCAGTCCTTTATTATACAATATTTATAAGTCAGATTTGGACCAGTCTATTTCAAAGTGTAGAATTTTGCAATACGCTGATGATATCTTAGTTTATGTTTATGATAATTGTATAGAATCCTGTGCTAAAGCGATAGAACAAGATCTGCTCTCTATGGCCTCTTGGTTAGATGATTATGGACTAGAACTTTCCCCAAATAAAAGTAATACAGTAATTTTTTCGCGCAAAAGAGTTTTACCTGAAATCCAAGTTCACCTTTTTGATTATCCGCTCGTAAATATCCAAAAAGTTAAATTCCTTGGTGTAATTCTTGATAATAAATTATCCGGCACGCCTCATATTATTTATACCCAAAAAAAATGCGAAAAAAATATAAACATTCTTAGAGCTTTGTGCAGGGTATGGTGGGGCGCTCATCCATATTCTTTAAAATTAATTTATAATGCAATTATAAGAAGTCGATTAGATTACGCCTCATTTCTTCTTGAACCCGCTAGTAAAAAAGGATTAAAAATATTAGATATCATTCAACACAAGTCTTTAAGATTAATTATAGGCGCTATGAATTCGTCGCCTATCAATGTCTTGCAGATTGAATGCGGTGATTCTTCACTTTTTATTAGACGACAATATTTATCGGATTCCTTTTTTTATCGGGTTCTTCAATTTTCAAACCATCCATTACTCCCTAAAATTCGTTTGCTTTCTCAGTACATTTCAATTAATTCAGGAAAATACTGGCGTAATAAAGAAACACCTAACCTAGTTAAAAGCTATGAACATTATAATTCCTTACTAGATGCTATTTATAGGTCGGCGACTCTGCCTCTTTTCTCCAATTCGTTTGAAGTTGCACTTTTCAAACCCAATGTTATATTAGATATAGGATTAAATAAATTTTCTATTGAATCAAATAAAAATTTGTATTTACGTTGGACAAGAATTTCCCAGATTGTCTATTATTTTTACAGATGCTTCTAAGATTAACTCAAAAGGTTGTACTGGATATGTAATATACCATCAAAATTGGAGAATAGTTCAAAAAATGAATAGTCCTCCCGAATCTTCAGTTTTTACTGGAAAAATATTAGCCATTTTACAATCAATACGAGGGTGGATTGAAAAGTACTCGGCCTAACCAAGAAAATAAACACATATTAAATCAGTTATATTTTTATTTTTCTACATAATCACCATCAAGTTCAATACACTTTTGCCACCTCCCCTTCCAAGCATTTAGACCGTTGAAAAAAAAATGATTCTTCCTTAGAGTCAAAATATGCGTCTACAGCTGCTTTGACCGTGTCGTTTGTCGAAAATCTTTGACCTCCCAAGTGCTTTTTTAGGTTAGGGAACAGAAAGAAGTCTGATGGTGCCAGATCAGGTGAATACGGCGGATGCGGTAACAGTTCAAAGCCACAGTTGTGAATTTCAGCCATTGACTGTACTGACGTGTGAAAACGGGCGTTATCTTGATGAAACAGGACTTTTCTTCTGAGCATTCCTCGACGTTTTTCTTTTATTTCCTCTCGTAAACGACGTAGTAAGGTGCAGTAGTAATCAGAGTTTATAGTCTGACCCCTTTCAAGATAATCAATCATAATCACACCTTTCGAGTCCCAGAATACTGAAGCCATCACCTTATTTGCCGACAAAATCGACTTAGCCTTTTTTAGGGGGTGGTGAACCAGGTCTTCTCCACTGTTTTGATTGTTGTTTTGTTTCCGGTGTACAGTAATGAACCCATGTTTCGTCCATAGTAACAAAACGATTCAAAAATCATCTGCATCGGCTTCAAATAACTCCAAACAGTCGCGTGAAATAGTCAATCGCGTCCTTTTTTGTTCAACTGAAAGCAGTCGCGGAACCCACCTCGCAGACACCTTGTGGAAACCCAACTCGTTGACAATGATGTTTTGAGTTCGTTCATAAGAGATGCCTATAATCTCGGCTATCTCTCTAATTTTTAATCTGCGGTCTCACATTATTAAATCAAGTACTTTTTTTAATATTTTCGTCAGTAGTTGACGTCGAAGGCCTTCCAGAGCGGGGTTCATCTTTCACACTCTCTCTACCACGCTTAAATTCTGCTATCCATTTTTTGACGGATGAATATGACAGAGCACAATCGCCTAATGTACTGACCATGTCATCATGGATGGCTTTTGATGATAGCCCCTTCTTATGGAGGTACTTAATGACGGTACGCTGCTCGATTTGCTCCATTCGCGGAAATTATGTCCGATTACTTTGTTAATAAATTTATAAAATCACAACTAACTATCGCACACGTTTCGAACTTCACACAATGAACTAGTCTGAACTGAACTAAATAATGTGGGTAGATTTGATTTTTAGAATTGAATGGATCTGTGTTAGGCCGAGTACTTTTCAATCCACCCTCGTAAAATATTGCTATCTTTTTAAATTAAAATCAAGCGTGATATTTTCAGATTCTCTTAGTTCTTTACAAGCATTGTTATGTAATCCTTTCTATGACATTTCCCGCAATCCTTTGATATTTGAAATTGAGAAACTTCTATTCTTATACCAATTCCAAAACATCAACATTTCTCTCGTTTGGATTCCGAGTCATATTGGTATATCTGGTAATGAATATACTGACAAACTTGTTAAACAAGCTATAGTCTGTGGGGATACTTTCTTATTTAAAAATTATTGCTATGATCTTATAAGAACTACGAAATTAGTATATAGAGATAGATGGTCAAAACATTGGAACAAAACCAAAACGACAAAAGGCTGTCACTATGCCAAAATTCAACCCATCATTCCTTCTAAGCCTTGGTTTTATAAATTATCCTTAAATAAGAAACATACATCAATGTTATGTAGAATGCGCTTGGGTCACTGCTGTAATTCGGTTCACCTTGCTAGGCTTCATATTAAAAATTCTTCAATATGTGAATGTGGTTTGGATATTAGTGACCTCAACCATATTTTCTTCTCGTGTCCTTTATATGATCATGCTTCATTATTTAACACTTTGGTAAATCTTAAAATTCCTCTTCCTACAGAAATTTGTTCTCTTTTACTTTTTTCTAAAAAAAGTAAAAATGTTTTCAATTGTCTTATGGAATTTTTAGATTTAAATAATATTAGGTTATAAAATTTTATTCATTATTTAGCAATCAAACGTCTTTATTTAGTAATACTTATTATTTCAAATGTGGTATTGAGTTTGTTATTATTTTAATTCAACCCAACATCCATCAATTATTTAATATACTTCAGTACAAGTCATTTCATGATTCATTATTATAGTATTCTATGGTTCTTAACATTATGATTTCGGTTTTTAATCAGAATCGTAGTTTCTCTTTAGATTGTCCGTCGTTTCATTTCAAGTTACAAGTATTTTTATTGACTGGAGGTTGGCAGTAATTGTTAGGTTGCCACATTTTAAAAAAATTAGCTTGATGCTTGTTGGCTACTTCACGTAGCTTGCTACATATTTATTTATCTATGACTTCACGTTTGTATTGAAAAAACACAAACGAAGTTATTTGTTTGAAAGTAAAAATAAATATTTTCTTTTAATGTGACAAAGTAATGAAAAGATCATATTTTAATATGTATTTATAATATTTCTATATTATTATATATTTATTATTTTCAGGTTGGAAAGAACAGCGATATTTTGGTTTAAAAATGTCTGTTTCGCAGTTCCGAGTAACATGTGATACCTACAAAAATAATATATTTGGTGGCTTCTCACGACTGCAACAGGTAACTAAATCTATACCTTATAGAATTAGGCGTGCCGCAACCCTTCTTTTAATATATAATGGGAAATTAAACGGCCACCGTTACGTTAGCTTATTTATGGAGTATCGTGAGCTTGGTGCAAACCTGTAAGGTCCTACTATTTATGTAAGTAGAGTCACAACTGAACTACAAAACCTACCATGAAATCAACCTTAGTTTTGTGGGCAAAATGTATGCTCTCGTGGTGATTAAAATAGTTGTACTGAACTGACTAGATCTGATCTAGAAAAAGGGTGTTGGATTCAGATCTGTTCTATGCACAGAGAAGGTTTTTGTCTATAACCAGTAAGTTTTCTGTGCATTTTTAGATTTGGAAAAGGATTATGACAGAATGGTCAACACCTTTAAAAGTTGAAGATTGTAGTTTTAAGAGTGGGTAAGTGAAACATCAAAACTGTCTACGTCAATGATCAAGTCATATTTACATAATCGTCAGAGGAGTTGCAAATAATGGTTAGGTACAGTAACGAACATGTTATTGGTAATTTCCTGGACATATCCCAGAATTTATAAATTACATAATATTATACCTCCCTAAATGTCAGCAATATGTGAACCTCCGTTTCTTCCTCCGTCATACAAGCCCTTCACAGGGGACTGTCTGTAACACACATGGTAAATAAATGTTTGTTAAAAGAGCAATGTCCTGTGATATCACTTGTTAATATCTTTTATCTTCCTGGCATCTTATTGCTATAACTACTTGGATGATCCCATATATTCTGCCTGACAGACTGTTGTGGGTATCCATCGGTGTACATATGGAGTATCTTTTAGTGACAGCCTAAATAAAATTATAGTTACTAAATTTTGCCCAAATAGTAAAATAACAATTTTTTTTTGGTAGAAGAGGTAGTGCAAGCAAGAAACAGTTATTAAGATACAACTGAACAACTTAAACATAAACAAAATTTAAACGAGCAATTCTTGTATATATATATAATTTTTTTTTTTTTTTTTTTTAGTATAATCGGAATCTCGGAAACGGCTCCAACGATTTTCATAAAATTTTGTGTGCAGGGAGTTTCGGGGGCAATAAATCGATCTAGCTAGAATTTATTTTTAGAAAATGTCTTTTTGTCTGTGTTTTTAGGCAATGAAAAACTGATACAATATCCTTAGAATAAGAAGGTAAATTTTAACAGTTTATTAATGATTACAAGTAGCTTAATTGGTATATTGTGCGGTCACAAAATCATAATACCATGGTTCGAGCTCAGACCGACCGACCGACTTTTTTTAATTTTTTTTCAAGTTCCTTTCTTTTTTGAGAAAATCTATTTTTTCGAGCCCTTTTTTTAGTATTTTTTAAAAACACGAAAATTTAAATTAAACTAATTGCACTCATGATTTTTTATTCAAATAACCAGTTCAGTTTTTTCTATTATGTCGCTAAGATCAAAAAATATTATTCGTATTTCATCAGTATGTAATTTGTATCGAAATATAATTTCCAAAACACACGAATTAAAATAAACCGAGCGAAAAATACCGGTCAACCGGGTACTATTTTATTTATACCACAAGAAAATAATCTAAGACATAATTTAAGTTTTCAAATGAATAATTTAATATGTAATAATCTTAAAGTAAATACATACATACATAAATATAAATAATAATTTAAATTTGACATATAATTGGGGCTATGGCTGTCCGTTGAGCCTCCAACCACTTGCGTTATTGAGCTGACGGAGTTTCGTTGTGGTGGAGCTTGGCCTGCACGAGGCTAGTTCTGGATGAAATATTCTTTTTAATAAATTAAAAAAAAAAAAAACAATTTTTTAATTTTTTTGTCTGACTGTCTGTTTCTTACGGCTTATATTTCAAACTGCTGGACCGATTTTGACGGGAATTTCACTGGCAGATAGCTAATGTTATAAGGAGTAACTTAGGCTTTTTGTTATTATAGAAAGATAGTTAGAGTTCCGTACCAAAAAATTAAAACCCATAAAATTGTGAACGACATACAATTCAAATAAAGAATTATAATATATATTACTAAAAATTATGCGAACGAAGTCACAGGCACAGCTAGTCTTTTATATATATATATATATATGTCTGCAGTCAAAATTTTAAACAATTAATATTTACAGTATATTATTAAGAATTGCAACAATAAATATATACAATATTTATTATTATTATATTGTGGCAACCTTTGGGGAGATCTACTATCTACTGCTGTGATTAGGTGTAGGTAATGAAATAAAATGAAGATTTATTTGCTTCGAAAAAGGGTACATTTAGGTGGTTATTGTAAAGTGTAGTTCAGCTTTTTCAGCCATCTATGCACAGCATGCAAATACTGATAATAATGATGATTATTGTAAGAAAATTAAAAATAAATTAGTTTCAAATGGATGGCTTACATGCTTTTCAAACCTGTTAATTTATAACGATTTGTATTGTATTATTAAATACTTTGCGTTAGACGTAGTATATTCGGCCACACGGCGAATACCGAATATTCTGCGGGCTTCCTGGCCGAATAGCTGAATATTAGACATAAGTATTCGGCCGAGAATGAAGTACTGTTTTTTATTTAGAGCGTCTATTCTCGGCAGCTGGGAGTGTCTACGAGAAGAAAATTAGGAAACTAATCCCTGAAAATGCGGACAACTTAGTCTTTCTGCACCATAGTCTTCCACTTTGATTACTTTAATTCTAATGCATAGACACTATCTGTTAGTTTTTTTGTTATTTTTTTATAATACGGGAAATGATTATGTACTTGTGGCTACTTTAATGTTTATAATTAAAACACACAACAAAACATATTATTTAAGTATTCGGTATTCGGTCGAATAGGAAAAAAATTGTCGAATAGACCGAATATAGAATATTCGGTCAATTCGGCAATACCTAAGTTTACTTTGCGTTTTAATATCTTTCAGAAACAAGAATTCGTAGATATGACATTTGCAGCTGAAGGCCACTTTGTCAAGGTGCACCAGAGTTTAGTTGCATTGTGCAGTCCCTACATCAAAGAAATGCTGAAATCATTACCTGGTCAACATCCTGTAATTATATTGAATGTAAGCGGTTTCTTTCGGAAATTGTATTGAAATCGAAAAGAAATGTTTTTACTTTGTTCATTTATAAATATACATATAATTATATTTTCCAGAATGTAAGCTATGAAATACTTTGTTTTATATTGGAATATATTTATACTGGAGAGGTTGAAATACCAAGTCAGAAGTTAGACATGTTTATTAAAGCAGCAAACAGTTTAAATTTATCAGGAATTGATAAGTTGGAAAAAAATTCAGTAAGTTTTTATTAATCGTGATATCACTTTCATTTGCAAGTATGGTTATATTTTCAATTGTGCAGCATAAAAATATAGTCATAAGTTATTTTTATTACATAAGGTGTTATTCCTATATTATAAATTATAATTTTAAAAATAGAATTTTCAACTATGTTTATGAGCAGAGTGTAATTTTCGTGAACAAAGCTCTTAGCATTGGGTTAATTTTTTACAATCAACTCCACTCTTTTTAATTTATCGTGCATATTGTCCACAAACATTAGTAAATGCTATTAACAAAAGAAAGTTTTAAATGCTTTTTTCGAATTTAACTTGTTTTTATGTGTAATTATTGCGTTATTATTTCGTACGTGGTAGAGCCACGCTGCAGCTATATTGTGGTTGTAGTACTGATGGGTCAGCTCGACCGGGAAAGGACCACGCTCCTCACAGAATACCGGCTTAAAATAGCAGCTTAATACTGCTGTGTTTCGTATGGTGAGTGTAGAGATTCGGATACCCTTTTTTACTGGAAACGAGTCATTCCATTTTAGTCCTCATGGGTGACAACGCATCTGCGTTTTGATTCTTAATCGAGGATAAATGTAGATGGGCCACAGTATCCACTTACCAACAGGTGGACTGTGTGCTCGTTTGTCATCCTTATTCTATAAACAAAAACACATATTTCATATTGAAAAAATGATGCCACGTCTTTTTGGAGTTTGAATTTAATTTTTTTTTTAATTTTAACCTTGAATCTGAGAATGTTAGATCTAAACGCTGCTCAAGTTGCTAGTGCTATTACTTTAATTGAAACTGGGCACACCTACAAACATTATATGTATACTTATACTATGGTAACTTATTATATAAGTGTTATATATTTCTTATTTTGATTTTTTTGGTCTTATAGAGTGCTCCGTCTTCAGCTGTGCTAATTCGCCGTTGTGAGGGCCTCTACGACAGCTGCGTCTCTGTTTCTTATTGCATTTTTAAGTTATATTTTTTTCTTTAATCTTTAGGTAACAGACTCCTTTTCTGCTTGCGTATATACAATATATAAGGTGTCCGGGAGGGTGCCTGGTATGACGACTCCCGTGTATCTCTTCCTTTTCAGTAAATGCACCTGAAATCTGGTTGAATATATGGCACTATAGATTTCACTGAGGGCATATGCCATATACATCGGATTCCGGTGCATACGCAGAACTTCTTGGCTGATTGTCACGGGGCTTGGGCGAGTATATTTCATCGCAAAGAGGTTTTCCCTATCGATATACGGAAGTTGGGGTTGAGGTTCTTTCACCTCTCCTGTGGAATATGGTCATTAATGAACTCATCAGCAAATTAAACGCTAACCATTTCTGCACAGTCGGTTATGCAGATGATCTGACAATACTGGTCTCTGGTAAGACAGCATGCATTGTGTGCGACCTGACCCAAGCGGCTCTCCGTATTGTGGAGAGATGGTGCAGGGAATATGACCTAACCGTTAATCCAAATAAAACGGTTATAGTAATGTTCACACAAAAACGAATGCTGAATAACTATCATCTTCCAAGTCTTTTCAGCACAAAACTCCAACTTTCTTCCGAGGTAAAATACCTTGGACAGTAAACTTAACTGGAAAAAACACATAGAAAACAAAATCAGCAAAGCTAGTTTAACTTTCTGGCAATGCAGAAACATGATTGGCAAACGATGGGGTTTAACGCCAAAAATTGTACTGTGGCTTCGGCCCATGATCACATAGGCTCTCTGGTATGATGGACCAAAACCAATGAAGCCACCACTATACAAAAGCTTCAGCGTTACCAGAGATTAGCTTGTATGGCTGCCATAGGCTGCATAAGGACTACACCAACAGCAGCTTTGGAGGCTATGCTGGAGCTAACACCGCTTCATCTACATATACAACAAGAAGCAACTTTAGCTGCCATTAGACTCAAGACCCTAAATCTTTTAAGTAAGAGTAGAGACCCCCATACAGATATAATCGATAGAATTTACTCAAAAATTCCTATCTTACAAGCCAAGTATGATAGGATCCCAAAACAATTTGTATTCGATAAGAAGTACAGGATACAATTGAAGGAAACTGACCATCTGGAAGGATTGGGTCCAAGAGAGCTCAAAGTTTTCATGGATGGCTCTAAGACAAATGAAGGTGTGGGGTCTGGGGCTTTCTCTGAAGACCTTAATATCCACATATGCACACCGCTGGGTACCCACAACACAGTCTTCCAGGCTGAATGCATGGGTATCATCCAAGCGGCCATAGCAATAGATGCTAGGAAGGTGAAAGACTTCTCCATCAGAATACTGACTGACAGTATGGCGGTACTACAAGCTCTGAGTTGCAATGTGACGAACTCGGGACTAATATACGAGTGCCATCAACGATTGAATGAGGTATGTAAGCACAACAATGTGACTCTGCAATGGATCAAGGGACACAGTGGATCTAGAGGCAACGATGCAGCAGATGAACTGGCCAGAAGGGGATCGGCCCTAGCAACTATAGGGCCGATACCAATAATACCAATCCCCTTTGGCTACGTTCGTTCACTGGTACGTAGATACTTCAATAAATTACACGCTCAGCTTTGGAAAAATTTGGTAGACTGTAGACAAGCTAGGGAGGCCCTACCTGAAGTAAACAGTCGTCTAACCAAGGTTCTAATGAGACTGAACAAGCCACAGATCAGGATAGTAACAAGTGCTATCACAGGACATGGCTCTTTTAACAAACATTTGTTCACCATAGGTGTTACTGATAACCCCCTGTGCAGGGCATGCATGGGAGAGGAAGAAACGACGGTTCACGTGTTGCTGACATGTCCAGAAGTCGCTTCATACAGGGCTAAACATCCCGGCACGCCGGGATCGCTCCCCGAAGTTGCTTGCAACGTCAAGGGACTGCTGAGCTTCTTCGGGGAGATATCATGGCTCGAACAAGCATATTATTCCTGCCCACACGCAAAATACGCGCTTAGACGTGGAGTTGCGGAAAACAGCCCGTCGTAAACTAAACTAAACTAAACTAATACGGAAGTTGATTGATGTCACTGATGAGCATTATTTTTTCTGCTCCACTCAGTCGCATTGCCAGTACTATGGCCTCGAAATAGTTCATGAGTGCTTCGTCGACTAAAAGTGCATCTTCTGTTTTGCTTTCTCATGTCATTTACTGAAACTGAAGCCTAGTGCGCACTTTTGTTTTGGCATCGGTACCTATACGATTGGTGAACTTTTCTCTGAGGTCTTCAGCTACTTTTGTTGTGGTGACAATCAAATCTTTTTCCGCTTCAAATTGTCTTATGACCCATGTTGCTTATCTCATTTCAGAACTCCATTGACCCAATTTATTGTGGGCACCATCCAGTTTTAGTTTTGCCGTGTAGTGGCGCTTAAGAATATCCACTACCCCATATCTTCCCGTGGGTGTCGTAACAGGCGACAGAGGGAAACAGGCAGGAGATGGGCAGCTGCATCTTCCTGATAACAGCAACTGTACGACAAAAAAAAACTGCGGTTGCCAACCCGCTCGCCAAGCGTGGCAACTATGGCAATATACCCCCCATGATGAGAGTTACGAAGAGACGGCCCCCAGTCCCCGGCGGCCCCGCTATTCCTGGCTACGGTGACCATGGTAACGGAGTGTGTCGACGAGGGTTGCGTACCTTATACTCAAAATCACCAAACGGTATTCGCTGAAGGTCATAAAGGTTTATGCTGGAGGAAGAGTATGAGGATATTTCTAGAGTCATGCATTCCTCCAAAACTCACTATACGGTGTTAATGGGAGACTTCAACGCAAAACTAGGCACAAGAAAGAACGGTGAGCTGAAGGTAGAGAAATTTGGGATAAGGCAACAGAAACCAGGGCGTCAGCAGCTGACTGACTTCATGGAGAAAGAGGGACTCTTTATGATGAACTCTTTCTTCCAGAAGCGGCCCCACAGAAAGTGGACCTGGTCGAGCCCCGACGGTTCGACAAAAAATGAGATTGACTTCATTATGACGACTGGACGGCAACTGTTCAATGATGTCACTGTGATCTCAAGGATGAAAACTGGCAGCGATCACCGAATGGTTAGAGGCACACTGAACCTAAACGTTAAGTTGGAGAGGTCTCGTCTAATGAAGTCAACGCTCCGTCCCCCTCGTGCTCTAATCCAAAATCCCGAAACCTTTCAGCTCGAGTTGCAATAGCGCTTTCACTGTCTAAAAGATTTTAATGCAGTGGACGATATGAATAACAAGCTCGTGGAAACTGTCCATGCGGTCGGAGCTAAGTTCTGCAAGATCCGTCGCAGAAGAATACAAAAACTCTCCGATCACACATAATCTCATGGCTGTTAGACGGGAGATGAGGCTGCAATCGT
Organism: Parnassius apollo; assembly: GCA_907164705.1. Classification (NCBI taxonomy): domain Eukaryota; kingdom Metazoa; phylum Arthropoda; class Insecta; order Lepidoptera; family Papilionidae; genus Parnassius; species Parnassius apollo. The sequence continues at coordinate 2,443,621 of CAJQZP010000741.1, read as the reverse complement.
CAGCAGATTTGACGGCATACAGGCAACTGAACAGACAGATCTCCAAATGCATACGGCGGGACTTACGCAACTTTAATACTGCTCGTATTGAAGAAGCGATCGAGTAGGGCTACAATGGCTATCCGAGTACAGAACCAGAGTTCGAAACCTATCCAAATGCAGACAGGTGTAAGACAGGGTGACGTTATATCTCCGAAACTCTTCACCGCTGCATTGGAAGACGTTTTCAAGCTACTAGACTGGAAAGGATACGGTATTAATATCCATGGTGAGTACATCACTCACCTTCGATTTGCCGACGATATAGTCCTTATGGCAGAATCGCTGGAGGACCTAAGCACTATGCTCAATAACCTCAATGGTGTCGCCCAACGGATAGGTCTTAAGATGAACATGGACAAAACAAACATCATGTCTAATCTCCTTGTCACACCTATGCCGGTAGTTGTTGGGAGCACTATGCTCGAAGTTGTTGACGAGTACGTTTACCTGGATCAAATAGTCCGACTAGGTAAGCCACATCTTCTCGTCAGGTATACATCAAACTCTGAAAACCAGATTGTACAACCAGTGCGTGTTGTCGGTGATGACTTACGGATCTGAGACGTGGCCCTTGGCCCTTCATTGCTGGCCGTATGAGGACGCTCAAGGTCGTTCAACGAGCTATGGAGAGGGCTATGATCGGGGTTTCTCTGCGTGATAAACTCAGAAATGAGGATATCCGCAGTAAAACCAGTGTGACCGATATAGCCCAACGGATTAGTAAGCTGAAGTGGCAATGGGCCGGCCATAGAGCTCGAAGAACCGATAACCGATGGGGAAAAAAGGTTCTCGAGTAGCAGCCTCGTACCGGTAGGCGTAGTCTAGGGCGACCCCTCACGAGATGGAGTGACGACCTGGTAAGACATGCAGGAAGTCGATGGATGCAGGTGGCTCAGGACCGTGCTTTATGGCATTACTTGGGGGAGGTCTATGTGCAGCAGTGGACTTGTGAAAGGCTGTAATGATGATGATAATGATGACCGTCCAGTTTTCCCAAGTATCTCTCAATCCACAGGTCCCCGATATGGTCTCCGCCATGTTCAGGATCACGTCTTCTAGCATCACCCTGGTGCAACGGGCGGTAACCCCAACAGGGTCGTTAGAGGGGGTTTTGAATACTGCTCTCGCTTGTCGTTCTGTATCCTGCTCGTCCAAGGCTACAAAGCCCTCTGGACCGCTATAAGCTGCCATGTGGTGATCCATTACAACTCTTGGCCGCTGCACAGACGGTTTTAGTTAATCCACTTACCCCGCTTTGTGACTCAAAACTTTTGGTAATTTTTTGCCTGACTGCGGTCTTTTCAGGCGTTCTGAGCCACTAAGTGTTTCTGGATTTGCTGTAAGGTGTTGGGTCGCCTTTGTCGAGTCGTGATATTTGAAGAAGCTCAAGTTTTCACCCCTATCCTCGTACACGATTATCTCATGTTTATTTGAGGCTTATATGCAACCTATGTAGTTCATGACTTCACCTTTCTCATATAGGATCACCATGGCATCCACACTAATGATGCGGGGTATGTCCGCTGTTTCTACCTCACCGAGTCTCGTTAGCAGTGAGCATGATGCCAGGGCGAATGGGGTTTTCTCTTCGCTACATGCGAACAGCAAGATCGTTTTGTTTTTCGATCAGTAATTACTATTTATAAGGAAAAGGTTGTTAACAAAATAATTGCAAAATTAACATTTTTATAAATTTAAATTGAACTGATATCGTTTTACTTTTTATTGATTTAATGCAACCATCTGTCAATTTAATATACATTATTATTTTATTTAAAAATAGTGCAAATTTAGTCCAGAGAATCCTGCCCCAGGGTCTGATTCAGTTCTAATAATATGAACTGTGAAGTGTGTAACGCTGGCCATTACTATCAGAGTGAATCATGATCATCCTTTCATGAGAAATGCGGAAAAGTACCTGCTATTTGTATTTTTTTATACGATAAGGGTGACAAACGAGCACATAGTTCATCTGATGGTAAGTGGTTGCTGTGGCCAATAGACATCTATATCTATCCTCGATTACGTATCAAAATGCAGATGCGTTGTCACCAGTGAGGACTAAGATGGAATGTGTAAAAATCAATACACTCACCATACGAAACTCATTAGCGTCAAGTTGCTATTTTACGCTAAGTTAGTAATTAACGATAGTGTAACAAAACACCATTACATTGTATTATATAGGGGCTGCTATTATATTAATAATTACAGGTTGTGACTTGTGGGTCATTTAGTTCCCAGAGGGGACAAGTGATTAGGTAATACACCATTTACCTTTAGTTCATTTAATATAGTTTTTTTCCTTTCAGATGTTTTTATCTGAAGGCTCAACAAATAATAAACCAAAAGAAAGAGTGACCACAGATCACTATACAAGGTAGTTATTAATTACGCTTGCTTTATGTTATGTTCAATTGTTACTTAACAGGGTTATTTTTCAAAGAGTAGATATCCAAATTTTATATTTAAGTACAAATATATAAAAATGATACATCGTTATTGCAGTTTTTGGAAAACACGAGTAAATAAGGCTTTTCTTTTATTTAAAATTATCCCAAATTGAATGTAATTTATGGGCACAAATTACGTGTACCCGCAATCCTCTGTGTGTGTGGCAATTCACAACGTTTTGCCAACCGTAGTATAAATTATCTAACGCCTACTGCGTTACATATTTATGAATTACAATCAGTAAAATTATGTATTACCGTGGATTCTGAATTTAAAAGATATAATATTTTTTTGGAATTTTTATTAATTAAATAAAACTAGTTTTACGGTTTATATCGCTAAGTATATTAACTTATTTTATATTCTCAGCACTTTACAGCACTCATGGTCACGGAGGAACTGAGGTGTTCGTCGCCCCAATGTCATAGTTAACCACGGCTACCTCTAGATTAAAATTATTAATTTTTGTTCTTAAATACAAACAATTTTACAAACAAAACGATCAATAAAAACACGCGTTAAAGAACACAAAGCTACGCTACAAAGCAACATAGAGAACATAGAGAATAAATAAAGAACATAGAGATATTATACATCCTAATTTCAATAGAGAAGATGGCTGGGTGCTACCATCTGCTTGGGATCCTATAATAAATAAAATTAAATCCCAACCCAAGCATACAACTGCAAGACTTCAAGATACCATAAGTTCATACTGCATAGATCGGAACAAAAGTTAAATTTTAATCTATGGTAACCGCGGTTAACTATGACATATGGACGTTGAACATCTCAGTCCTGCCCGTGACCATGAGTGCTGTAAAGCGTTCGAAACGTCGGGTATTTAAAAAGTTAAAATATACGCGATAAATTCCGTAAAAACTAGTATTATTTCAATGTGTAGTGTTCGCGTAAATATAAGAAATCATTAACACAAAGCTGATGTGAAGAATCGACGCTCCGAGAAGTCTGCAGTCTGTGAACACCCTCAGACACACATCAGATTTGATAGACCACAAACCCTCGCTAAAGAACATAGATTTCTTCCAAATATAATTCACGAGGCTATTAAAGTTAAAAAAAATCCTAATTTCAATACAGAAGATGATTGGGTGCTACCATCTGCTTGGGATCCTATAATTAATAAAATAAAATTCCAACCTAAGTACGCAACTGCAAGACTTCAAGATACTATAAGTTCATACTGCGTAAATTTTAATCTGGAGGTAGCCGTGGTTAACCATGACATTGGGACGTCGAACTCCTCAGTCTCCTTCCCCCCCCTGTGACCATGGGTGTTGTAAGGAATATAAAACAAGTTAATATACGCGCTTTAATCTATAAAAAGTAGTTTTATTTAATTGTGTAGTGCTCGTATAAATAAAAGATATATTATTAATAAATAATTTTATTAATAATTTTTTTTTTCACCATTTGCCTATATTACTTATTCTTAAACTTCCCTGTAAAGCAGATGTTTCAAAACAGTGGCGAAGCTAGAGCTCCCAGCTAGGGCGAGCCCAAGATATAAATTGATAAAAATATAGATTGTTGTTTTTAGTAGTTTTATAAAAATACACCAATCTTGATCTGTCTCCACGCTTCAGTTTCATATTCAGTGCTGTCAAGGACGTGTTTAACAAAGCACACAGAAGGCATACCACTGCTAGATAGATTGTATTACATTTCAGCATTTGCATTGCTTCGGTGGCTTTGAAGAAAGCCGTTTGGGTTTGTTTAAGCGAAAGAAAAAAAATATTTACATCCAATACAATACATGAACAAAAGTAAAACACGAACAAAGTACAAACAAACTATGTACAAAATTAAAAAAAATATTTACATTCTAATGGATAAGAGATAAGTGGAATCGTCTCGCTTTCTTATGGAAAGATTTAATTACGTCCACGTAAAATGTTGGTGAACGTTTTAATTGTACCAATAACTGTTTTTAATTGCGATAATTGATAAGTCTGAAATACTCTTAACCTTGTGTATTATCTCAACAAAGTTTAAAGATTTCCTCTCCGATTATCACTTTAACACACTTCAATTCATCACAAGGAACACTATTATCCTCCATTTTCATTAAAAATCTTTAAAAAAGCATAAATTTGAACTCGTAATATTAAATCGCTTAAGATAAGCACACAGGGTAAATAAACATTGAAACGTGAAATGAACTTGCAAACGTATTGCCCGCGCGCCTCCGCTTTTAACAAATTTATTCCCAAAAGCCTGGCTTTAAATCTCATACTAATTGCTATATATACAATCGTAGTTATATTTCATTATAGAATATTTTGCCATAGGTTACGAAGAGAGCGATCGTCTTCTCGAAAGCCCCGTAAAAAGCCCACGCGAGCAGGAGACAACTATTAGCTCTATTAAAACTCATTTTTTATGACAGCAGCAGTATCGCTAAGGCAATACGAGGTCATCGGTCGACATGTGTCTAACAGTGGAGTGCGCGGGAAATTTGAAATAGCTTGAAACATTTTACGAGTTATTTTATTAGTTGATAGTATTGATTGATATTATTGATTGATTCCGGTTTAATAAGGCAAGCCCGGCTTTTCGGCTTTAATGGAAGCTTCGTCACTGTTTCAAAATGGGCCAAGTCTATGTACACTACCTCAAAAAAAGAGCATATAAATGTACTCTCTCGTGGTAAACAATTGATGTTTATTAAATATTTTTATCGACTTTCAACATGGCGTCACACCGATTTAGTTATTCTGTGCTTATAGACAATGACAGTAAACTGTAAAGCGACCATTGATCATAGAAAGAGAACTGTCAGTTGTCACAACAGTGTCAAAAATGCGTGAAATAAACATGTCAAAACATGTCACTAATCAATAAAAATGACAGCTTACCGCCATGACGGGTATTTGTTGTGTGTTGCAATTTCAAGTGTAATTTGCTGTTTTACCACCAAACAAAGCCATTGTAAAATAATTGGACCGTTGAGAACCGTTTAAAATGTGTTTCCCTATTTTTGAGTATAGTGTACAAGGACCTGGCCCAGGCTTCATATATTTTGGAACATCTCCTTTGGGCGTAGGGGGGCGTCCATAAATTACGTGAGATGTTTAAGGGAGGGAGGGAGTCGAGTCAAATCTCATCTAATCTTACGTTGGAGAGAGGGGGGGGGGTCTCGGCAAATATCACGCAATTTTTTTTCTCTTTGAAACAAAAAAACTATTTTGGTCCATTTAATCCAGATTGTACATGCTTAAGATTTAATGTTAGCGTATATCGTAATACTACTACTACTGAAATGTCATATTAATAAACCAATTAGTCAAACCTATGGTCAAGCCAAAGAGTATAGTAGGTTTGACCAAAGAAAATTTTTTTAATGAAGGAAAATATAACTTAGAGTTTGACCATATTCTTATCCAAAAATAAAAATTATCAACAATTAAAATATCGAATTATTTGTATGAAGGTCACGTGAGCGCTAGAGAAACGACGATTGTAAGACGTTGTTGATAAATAAAATATTTAATGAAATAGTACAGTAAAAATAGAAATTAACTTTGCACTAAATTTCCGAACCAATTTAATTTTTTATAAGCCTTAGGATCACTTACTCAGCATAAAATCACAAAGTGCTGACAGATCCAGGTGGTGCCCAGAAGTGCTGCAGCCCACGCTAGAGTGATCAGCATATGATTCTTCACGACCGTTTTGTGCCACCTCCATACCCTATCATTTAGGTTGATAGACATTTGACAATTCCGGACTTTAAAGAGCATGACGGTAAGTCATTTGCTCCATTTCTAATACGCCGACCAACCGCTGAACTGATTAAACCGATTCAACTGCTGGATGCCTTCATCAGCACACCTTATGATCTCTATTGCCCAGGTGTACGTGATGATTTAGAGATTTGGATTTTGATTTTGATTTGGTTCCAATAGTCTCTCTTGAGACCGCGCATGATTCTCCATGGACTGAATTAGAGTAGATATTCTTTTTTTTAATCACAGTAGTCACGATTTAAGTATTCTATTGTTAAATTTTTATTACACTTATAACTCTCAGCAATATTGATTACTAGTCTTAACTAGTAAAAAAAAGCACGAAGCAAATTTTTTTATTTTTTTTTTAATAGAAGAGGGGCAAACGAGCATGCGGCTCACCTGATGTTAAGTGACTACCGCCGCCCATGATCAACCGCAACACCAGGGGAATTGCAGGTGCGTTGCCGGCCCTTTAGAAAGGAGTGCGCTCTTTTCTTGAAGGTCCCCAGGTCGTATCGGTCCGGAAAAATCGCTGGTGGAAAACTATTCCACAGAGAGGTTGTACGCGGAAGAAAACTCCTCTTGAAACGTACAGTGGTGGACTGCCAAGCATCCAGATGATGTGGATGGTATCGCGACGTTTGCCGCGTAGTGCGTTCACGAAATCTGGCGGCGGCTGGGATTAATCTGCAACAATTCCTCAGAGCACTCTCCATGGTATATGCGAAAGAAAATGCAAAGAGATGCAACATCTCTTCGCAGTGCCAGTGAATCGAGCCGATCGGAAAACACTCGGTCGTCGACGATTCGAGCCGCTCTGCGCTGGATGCGGTCAAGTGGAAGGAGCTCGTACTGGGGAGCCCCAGCCCAGAGATGGGAACAGTATTCCGTGTGCCGAACCTGCGCCTTTTAAAGTTGCAGGCGGTGTGTCGGCATGAAATACTGTCCCGCTCTGCTGAGCACGCCAAGCTTTTTAGAGGCCAATTTGGCCTTCTCTTCCAAGTGACCACGAAACTGCAACGCACTCAATATGTCGACACCGAGGATTCCGATACTGGCTGAGGCAACAAGGGGAGTGCCTTGAAATTGAGGAGATACGACAAAGGGGTTCTTTTTAGCTGTTAACGCGCAAACTTGTGTCTTCTGGGGGTTAAATTGGACTAGATTTAGTCGCCCCCCAATCCGAGACTCCGTTCAGCAAAGACTCGACTTCAGACACAAGTTTGTCCCGGCACTCGGAGACGTTTTCCCGAGAGATATTGGCTCGGCCGGTGTAAAGAGCATCACCAGTGCTGTCATCTGCATAGCAATGAATGTTACGGGTTTGCAACATATCATTGATATGCAGAAGAAACAGCGTTGGCGATAGCACGCTGCCTTGTGGAACACCAGCATTAATAGGCTTGCAATCGGAGCTTGCACCGTCTACAACGACCTTGATGCCCCGATCTGCAAGAAAGCTGGTGATCCAATCGCACAATTTCTCGGGAAGCCCATAGGAAGGGAGTTTCGAAAGAAGCGCTTTGTGCCAAACCCGATCGAATGCCTTCGCAATGTCCAAACTAACGGCCAATGCCTCCCCCCTGACTCTACTGCCTCCGCCCATCTGTGAGTTAGGTAGACCAGAAGATCACCAGCTGACCGACCACGGCGAAAACCGTATTGGCGGTCACTAATCAGCTGGTGATCCTCAAGGTACCTCATGAGCTGGCAGTTTATAATGGACTCCATTGTTTTGGAGAACAAGGAGGTGATGGCGATAGGCCGGTAGTTGGACGGGTCTGAGCGGTCGCCTTTTTTAGGGATCGGGTGGACGAAAGCCGTCTTCCATGATTTTGGGATTACGCTTAGGGAGTAGGAGTACCGGAAAAGACGCGTTAAGACCAACCGACGTGCCAACTCTGGAGCACACGTCCTCAGCACAATTGGGGGGATTCCGTCAGGCCCATTCGACTTGTGGATGTCCAGGGAGAGGAGTGCTTTGCGAACCGAGCGCTGTGTGAACTGCACTTCCGGCAAGGAGCACTCACACCGCGGGATGGTCGGCGGCGTACTCCCCCCGTCATCGAGAGTCGAGTTGGACGCAAAGAAAGAGCCTAGAAGATCGGCTTTCTCCTTTGCGGTGTGGGCCAGTGAGTCGTCCTCCCTGTGCAGAGATGGAAAGGATGGCTGACAGAAATTCCCCTGGACAGCCTTGGCGAGAGACCAGAATGCACGGGTTCCAGAAGGAAGGCGGACTAGTTTCTCGCCAATTCTGCCTATGTGCTCTGACTTTGCCTTGGCAATGACTCTTTTGAAGGACCTAGAGGCGGAATTATACTTCTTTTTTAGAGCGCTGGTGTTTACATCCCGGGACGCTGATGCGTCAGCCCAGGCTTGGTAGCACTCCTGCTTATAGCATGATGCTATTTTACAGGAGCGACTAAACCATGGCTGAGATTTGCCTCCAATGGGCACCACAGAGGAAGGAATAAAAAGTTCCATACCCTGAAGTACCACATCAGTGACAGAATCCGCAACAACGTTGGGATCGTCCGGCGAGAAGCAAACCCAAGGGTAGGATGCAAAGAAAGACCGTATCCCATCCCAATCGGCTGACCTATAGTGCCAAACACGGCGGCAGCCTGCAGATTGCAACTGCGATTTCAGCGTGAGTGGCACCACACTCCGAACAAGACAATGGTCCGAGGAGCCTAAAGGGGCGTCAACGGAAATCTGATATCCGTCCGGGTGAGAGGTCAGCAGAAGGTCCAACAAGGAAGGTGCATGATCCTCCACATCTGGAATTCGCGTAGGCGAAGTAACCAGTTGTGTCAGACCATATGCCAAGGCAAAATCATGAACAGATCTCCCCGCATGATCGGTTAAACGTGAACTAAGCCATTCGGCGTGATGGGCGTTAAAGTCGCCGAGGATCACGATCTCTGCGGAGGGGATCTGCTGTAGCAACGAATCTGTAGCCATTTGGACGTGGTCGAAGAGTCTGTCTGTTTCGGCATTACCGCTATGGGACCTATAGAGGCACCCGTAGCCGCGCGGATGGTCGTCGCTGTCTACGCGTAGCCAAAGGATGGACAGGTCCGAACCTTCAAGTCTGCCGAGGCGTCGAGAACAGATGTCCTCTCTGACGTAAACGCAAACTCCAGCCCGAGGCACAAAGGAGTGTTCCAGTTTGTACCCCGGGCAGGAGAGATACGAGACATCAGCCGGAGAGGACACCTGCGTCTCGGTCAGAAAGAGCAGAGCCGGCCTCGCCGTCTCGAGATGGTAGTGGACGGCGTTTAGGTTAGAGTGAAGTCCCCTGATATTGCAGAAATTCACGGACAGCGTGGCAGGGGTCGCCTTGGTCTTGTTGCTCCGTTTGCCCCGAGCAGTTGTAGTCTTGAGCGGAATTTTGCCCCCCCCCCCCCAGAATACGCGGGGCAGCCTGAGCACCCACGCTCAGAAGTGGAGAAACATGATCGTGGATGCTCAGCGAGGGATTCTCCTGCGGTGCTGGTACCCTCCTGGGGTAGTCTATCATCATTTAATTCCGCTACCATGTTGATGGGGGGGGGGGGGGATTTGGGCCTCCGGCCACCTGCACTCCCCAGACGAAACGCGGAAGCAGAGCTTCCACTTCACGTCGGTATTCTGTGAGGTCGTGGTACCACCCCGGTTTGAGCCGGCCCATACGTGCAACAGCAAAGCTGCCACGTGGCTCTACCACGGATAAATTCTTTATACAATTTTATACAATAACAATCCAACACGTTTACATAAGAGACCCACATTTTGAAAAATCTCACGTGATATTGGGGGATGGGGGAGGGGTTGAATAAAATCTCACGACATTTCACCAAGGGGGGAGGGAGGGACAGAAAATTTTAAAAAACACCTCATGTAATTTATGGACGCCCCTGTATATTGCAAAATAACCCTGTTCAAGGATACCCTTGGATTTTTTAACGGTATGGCGAGCAAAACAGACATTTTTGTAAGTAATAATATTCCTTTACAAATATATACAAAAGAACCATGAAGGGAAACAGTTTGAATCGGAATCTAGTAACTCAATTTTGCTCATCTCTGCATCACTGTCTAAGTAGTCATCATCATCACTGCTGCTTTCCCATATAAAAATATAATATATATGTCGCGTCAAAGGTGTTTTCTTCACGCTCCGACATGGTTTTATGTAAATGTGGGCACACGAACGAAAGATGATTTAAATCAAAAATAACTTTATTTAGACTAGTGGTTGTACACGAGAAACAAACGCGTGCGTCGGTAGCGAGCGTCCGCTCCGGCTGTCCGAACTCAACTGCCTCAACACTCGGTCCCTTCTCTAGCCCTCGCTGCATCCCCTCTACCGACGATCGTGTCCAAGCGGTAGGGCGCGCTTGCGTTTCCGGTAACGGTATTATTGATTCGCAAAGCTAATTGTTAGATGGCGCTGCTTGTAGTACTATGGCGCCATCAATCCACGACACGGCCATCCCTGACTAGCACCCGTCCTCGGGTGCAGTGCCTGTGGACAAAATATGCTCAGAGAATAACTTAGCTCGGCTATCCTGCCAACGAAAACGAGGTTGATTCCAGATGGTACTTTATTTCTCCTAAATCTAAGTACAGTAATCAACTGCCATGATTGACAAAGCCCTATTATTAGGGCTTCTTACACAGTGCTTCCTGCACTACATGATTTATTGTGAAAGGCCCGATCAACAAGTTCCAACACAGCAATTCTGACAATTTTGTTACTCTTTACCATAATTCATAAGCAATGAATACTCAACTCGTGAAACTTTCATTGAAATCTGTGCACCAGCACAGACCAGAATCGCACCAACGATTCTTTACATATCTGCCGTCACATATGCCAGAATCGCACCAACGATTCTCCACATATCTGCCGCCACATACGCCACAACACATGAGGGGCTCTGTGCACCAACACAGGCCAGAATCGCACCAACGATTCTTTACATATCTGCCGCCACATATGCCAGAATCGCACCAACGATTCCCTACATATCTGCCGCCAAATATGCTACAACACATGAGGGGCTCTGTGTACCAACACAGACAGAAATCGCACCAACGATTTCCTACAGACCCATCGCCACATGTTACTCATGAGGTGCGGTCTACAGTTTCGAGTATGAGTATACATGCCATTCTTAATTAGATTTGGTTTCACTATCGCTGTCATCAACTATGACGTCTAATTCTCGAGGAACTTGGTGATCGGGGACCTTCCTCACACGATCATGGGGGTATTTGTAGGTTCGCTTAGAGTCAAGCGCCTTTAGTAGGTATCTATCCCCATCTAACACATCGATAATCTTAAAAGGACCTTTAAACTTGGGATCTAATTTCGTTTGATTCCTCTCCTCATTTTCAATTAAAACGTAATCATTGATAGCTAATTTACAAACCCGAGCCTTATTTCGGTCAAATCGATTTTTATCATAATTGGCATTTTTTTTTTGATATTCTGTGTCGCGTGCTCTCTGATCTCATCCAAGTTAAATTCTGTCACATCATCATCATCGGCGGTTACTAAACTAAGCGGTCGTGCTACCCTTCCTATCATCAACTCTAGAGGGCTATATTTAGTCACCCTATTAATAGTAGAGTTCATGGCCAGCTGAACCTCCCCTAATGCGTCCTGCCAAGAACGGTCACGACTAGTCTCTACCGCTGTTAAGATACTCTTAAGCGTACTCATTACCCTCTCGACCTGACCATTTGCACGGCTGCCTCCAGCAGCTATCAGGTGCAACTCGATGCTATTAGAAGTACAGAAACTAGAAAAATCTTTGCTTGCGAAACAACGACCCTGATCTGCTATTATGCGTTTCGGTGCACCAAACAGAGCTATACAGAAATTAATAGCACGAATACTACTATTAGTGTCGATGTTTAGCGAATGACGAAGTAGCACAAATTTGGTAAACGCATCTAATATGACAAACACGTACTCCTTGATGTCATTTTTCCCAGATAATTTACCAGAAGCGTCAATATGGATTGTGTGCCATGGGATATTGAACTTGGGAATCGGGTGCAGTTCTGCTTGAACTTTACCCGAGTGGGGCTTCGCTACTTTACATGTGATGCAGTTGTCCACAAATTTCCTCACATATTTCGACATGCCTTCGAACCAGTAGTGTTCGTAAATCTTTTCGAGAGTTTTCTCCCATCCTAAGTGCATGACAGACTCATGGACGTTATTAATAACAGACCACCTAAGCGATCTAGGTACAATAGGCAGCCATCGAGTGCGACCGTTACGCTGAATTTGGCGATATAGAATGTTTTTACGAACTTCGTAGGTTTTGCGAGTTTCCTCAGGAAAAACTTCGTTACGAAGATCAGAAACGATCTTACTAATCTCTTCGTCCTTTTCCTGTTCAGCTTGCAACCAGTTACTAGAAAGCTCAGCTAAATCGATACGCTTTTTGTTCCACACGAGTGAAAGCCACTTTGGGCTTAGGGAGGGGATTTCTAGACAGGAAGTCTACATGGCTCATCCTACTGCCTTCACGATGGACGATATCAAACTCAAATGACTGCATGTAGGCCCACCAACGATGAACTCGTGGAGACAAGTCAGTTTTGCTTTTAGAAGCTTTAACAGAACTGCAGTCTGTCACAACGGTAAACTTACGACCTAGCAAATAATGTCGAAAATGCTTTATGGCATTGAACACAGCTAACGTTTCTAACTCAAATGAATGAAACTTTGATTCGGCTGGGGAGGTACGACGACTATAATAAGCAACCACATGTTGTATCCCATTAATCTTTTGAATAAAAATAGCACCATATCCTTCAGCACTAGCATCGGTGTGTAACTCTATTGGATGTGCAGGATCAAATATCGTTAGAATAGGCTTACTGGTTAAATAAGAAATAATTTTCTGACGAACAGCCTCATGGCTAGGTTCCCACTCAATGGACCTGTCCTTGCCACTCGTTAGACGAAATAGAGGAGCCATCGTTTTTGAGAACTGTGGCACAAATTGCCTGAAATAAGTGGCCAGCCCTATGAACTGTCTTAGCTGAGTGATGGTTTTAGGCGGGGGAAGTCTGGACAAAGCTGCAATTTTATTTGGGTTGGGACTGATTTGGCCGTTCTCAACAACAAAGCCTAAATATTCTACCCGTCGCTTAAGAAAGGAACACTTAGCAAGATTTAGGGAGAAACCAGCTTTTGTTAATTTATCTAGCACAGTGCGAAGACGAAATAAATTCTCCTCCACAGACGATCCTATCACTAAAATGTCGTCGACGTATGTCACAGCATAGCTGTTAGCAAGATCGCCTAATGCCTTCATCACTGCACGTTGATAAACTGAGCTGGCATTTTTCAAACCGAACGGCATGGTCAAATATTCCCACTGACCATCAGGTGTGACGAATGCAGTGAGCTCTATCGATTCAGGATGCACTGGAATCTGGTGATAGCCTGACAACATATCGAGACACGTGAACCATGTAACACCACCTAACCTAGATATAAGGTCCTCTATCAACGGCAGTGGAAACCTATCCGATACAGTGTTGTCGTTCAGCTCCCTGTAGTCGACACACATGCGATCTGAACCATCTTTCTTCTTGACAAGCAACACTGGACTAGAAAAGGGTGAACAGCTTGGCCTAATAATACCTGCTTCCTCTAGTTCACGAACTTTAGCAGTAACAACTTCACGTTCGTTTGCACTAAGCCTATAAGGGCGACGTTTAACCGTTCGACTAGGATCTATAAGCCTGATTTGCAACTGTCCTGTCGTTACACGGGATTTAGGTACACCATTAGAAAACGAAGATGAATATTCTGACAAAAGATCCATTAATTGGGAACGAAATTCGGGCGGAACGTCTGTGTCAACTTTATTTGAATCAATTTGATAATTAGTATCCGTCTTGGGCTTATTTGAAGCATCACATAATCTCACAACCTTATCACGACACAAAACAACGCTATGAGACGTCATACTAACGTTGAACCCCTGATCTAAAATCTCGCGGCCGATTAAGATATCATTTTTAAGACAACTATCCGGTACAACATGAAATAATATCTCTAACCGTAAATCGTTAATTATAACTTCAGATAAAATTTGTAGGGTACTTTGTACGCTAACGTGACCGATTCCGGTTAAATTTACAATATTATTTACTCGCTTGCCACTAAACTTTGACGCAACACAATCTTTGATCAGAGAGCATTCGGCACCAGAATCGTAGTAAAATGGGTATGACTCACCAGCATTCATCAGCACACCGCTGGGATTGCTGACATAACAAACGTCAACACGTCGCTCACTGGTTGCCGCTGCGGCAGGCGCTACCCCAGAACTGCTTGATCCACCCGCCGCGCTGGTGCCCGCACTATTGCTTCGTGGACATTTTGCTGCCGGGCCCTTGATGGCTTCTATCAAGGACATCATATTCTGGTTTTGAGCAGCCAGCAGCTCCCGAAGCATGTTCTCGTCGCACCGTGACGACATCGCTCCAGTCTCCGTGTTTTCTTCAACTCGGGTGTATCCCACTTCTGATGTCGCGTCAAAGGTGTTTTCTTCACGCTCCGACATGGTTTTATGTAAATGTGGGCACACGAACGAAAGATGATTTAAATCAAAAATAACTTTATTTAGACTAGTGGTTGTACACGAGAAACAAACGCGTGCGTCGGTAGCGAGCGTCCGCTCCGGCTGTCCGAACTCAACTGCCTCAACACTCGGTCCCTTCTCTAGCCCTCGCTGCATCCCCTCTACCGACGATCGTGTCCAAGCGGTAGGGCGCGCTTGCGTTTCCGGTAACGGTATTATTGATTCGCAAAGCTAATTGTTAGATGGCGCTGCTTGTAGTACTATGGCGCCATCAATCCACGACATATATTTGTGTTTCCAATAATTCGCAGTGACTTAGTTTAAAAATAGGTATTTAATTGCCCGTGCTTACAATAAAACTAAAGTTATCATCGTCTTGATATCTCCTTTTGCCGGTATTCTTTTTCAATTCGTTTCACGTGGTATAGCGGGCTACATACGACACGATATCGGTGGCGATCTAGGGTGGAGTAGTGGGGATGCCTCCTAGATTGCCTCTAAATCGTGTCGTATGTAGGGCCATCCTAAGTCGTGGCCGATATCGCCTCCTTAATCGGCTGGCAGGAGCAAAAATGCTTCATAGATCAGCCGATGCTTCCTAGATCGGGGCACCGCCCCCTCCTTACTGCGTGTGTGTAGGCGCATCGGCCCGATTTCTTTTGGCAGTCAACAAAACAGTGATACTGAATGACCTTTTTTATATAACAAAATTTTTACATTTTAATCATATAAACGGAGTAGAAGCCTATGGCACTGATATTTTACAAAAAACCAAAAAAAAAAGTGAATAAAATAAATAAATTAATTGAAATTTTATCGAAATTCAAATCATATCCACCCTAGCCTGTGACCCTGCGAAGTGACATGTTCAAGAATGCCTACTAAACTAATTTTTTTATTGCCGTTCGTAAAGTAGAGTGTATGATGTAAGTAAGGAGAAGATAAAGCCTCTCCTCAACAACTAACTCCTATTCCAACGCTATCAACACAAGACCGCACTCATATCTCTAACTCCACAAGACCACACTTCGATCTCTTACGTGCCTTCATCCTCTTATCAACAACTAACTTCTACTCCTTCACCATCTACAACAAACAAGTTATATAAAAGGGAGTATGTCCGAAATTAAAGGTTTCTTTATGTTTAAAAAAAAGATATAAGCTATTTTATTTTCTGATAGTTTTACTCCATAAATAAAGATTACATTAAAAAAAAAGTATACATATTATTATACAAAAGTATTTTATTTCCTTGTTTGTTGTGTGTAATACATAACCAGATTTTGACCAAAGCAGAAATGAACAAAGAGAAGAAATAACTAAATAGCATAGGTAGGAGAAATTGACGTTTTTATATAAGTGGCGAAATCATTTCTAGAAGGTTATAAAAACTGTCTTCATCCATCCGGAGAAAATTAATCACGTCCTTGGATTACAGGCCATTTAGTACGTTTATGTGGCTTAATTTTTATCTCTTTTGGAGCCATTTTTTCACCCAGCAACTTCTCTTTTTCTATTTTCGAATAAATTAACCGAGATGGCTAATGCCAAACCAACACGTGGTGTTTTAAGAGAGTCGGAGGTATTTTGAGGAACTCTACCGCATATGCATTCCGCTCCAAGTCCGAACGCGTACTGCTAGGCAGGCCCGTGTGTAAGGTCTACCCCGATAAAAGCCCCGATTTCTTTCCACCCTAGATCGCCACCGATATCGTGTCGTATGTAGCCCGCTTATCTAGACACGCGGTAGCGTGTCAAGCCAAGTTCAAGCAGAACGGCGAGCCGCACCGTGTGTAATATTACACGAACCATTTGGAGCCACTTTTGAACCCCTCATAACTCAAAAGATATTTCACGTAAACGTTTCAAATTTGGCACAATATATTGAGACTTGCAAGATATATATGTACTTCAAATTTCGTAAACACATCTCAAACGGTTATTTAGATATTAACGTCTAAAAATCGTCATTTTTATCACCGACTGACCTATAGATCAAAACTCTAACCCAGTTCCAGATGACCTAGAAAGTTCTAATTTGGCATGCAGATAGGTAATTAGGTGAATACAAAGGAATAAATCAGAAACTGGTAAATTTTTATCATTTTATTATAATTTTTCACTTATTTGATTCTATTACGAATACTAAACTTTATTAACAATTATATTATACTTATAACTGTAATAATGTATGTTTGTAAGAATCAGCAATCAAAACTTATGACAGCCGGTCTTATATATATAATTTTTTTTAATCCAAATATTTCCGTTTTAGTACTTATTATACTTATAAATTATATTAATACTTAGTTTACTAAGAGTATAGTCGATTTTCGTATTTTTTAAGTTTTTAACTGGTATTTAGTATTAATTATTGTTTCAATATTTAGCGCATATCAATAGTGTAAGATCGTTACATATAAATAATTAAATAATAGGCATTGAGATATACTTACTGATGATAATAGATTGGCATTTCGGTACACGGCGCGCGGTGCGATCGTGCGATGCCGAAGGAGCGGGGAGCTCATAAGCGTAAGCCGCCGTCTTGCTGTCCGGTTGTCTCTCGATATCTGACCTATAAGCTTCCGATTTATGCTACGAAATCCATAGGTTTTCTTAAAAATATTTATATATTTGTGGTTATATTATTATTACATATATTATTATTACATGAGTGTGTAGATGGTATAGGCAATACTTTAAATCAAAAATTAATAATAATTTTAGTATAGTTATAAGTAGGCATGTATACTTAACTCCAAATGAGTTTGAGAACGTGAACTTGTTGGTAGGGTAACAAATTATTTTTTTTGAGAACTCAACAGATAACAGGTAATTTGTTACATGATAGTCTTAAATAATTATCTTTTTATTACTTTATTATATCTTTTTATTACAATGAGTCGTACAATAGAATTACGGGTGGGTGACACACTTACCTTACACCGAATTATTCCAATACCTCCCGATGGAAGCTGCCTATTCCATGCGATCGCCGTTTCAGGTATTAAGTAATGTATATGTTCACATGGAATAATTCCCCATTTGCTTAGCATATGTTATTACTATCCACAAATCACAAGGCCTTAGCCTTGACAGTGCTCTTCTCGACATATGCTCCTCTATATTTAGTAGAGGGCAAGCTTACGTTGAACCCTCCAGAGTTAAAACCTTAGATGGAGTACATCTTATCAATTTAGATCCAAGTCATCAAGAGAGCTCTATTGTAGAGTACAACCGTCTGCGTACGTTATACCGCCCCGACTTGGCCAAATTAAGTATAAATAGAAAATGCGTGAAAAAAAATCTGGATACTGAATGGGCAATTCACTCAAACATATTAAAAGTACAATAAAATATAGAAAATAACACAAAAAAGACGATTATACCCCGTAAACGTAAAAAATACAGCAATTTAACAAAAACCATTTGGTATTAATTTTGTTATAAATAAGTACCTACTGATAATTTATGTACAAAAAGTAATGATATCCCATCAAAAACATAAATGTGAAATGAGCACCAAGTTCAATATTATGATATATGCCTTGGTTGTTGACTTTAACGACAAAAGAAGTGAGATCTAAATGGGTGATAGTTCAATGGTCAGTCCTGAAATTTATTTATAACAACATAAAATATCATTTCTTCTTATAACTTAGGATAATGTTACGAGCTTGAGGTTCGTGACAATAAAAATTGCCGATAAAATTATCTAAATTAACACTTTAATTTTCTTTACACAAATTAAAACTTAAAACACTAACAATTAATCACACTGATTCACTTTATTCCGCTCCGAAGCTTCGCTTGTCTCGCCAAATTCAATACTTCCCCGATCGCACCTTGCAGCGCCTATAAATACACATTAGTACCGAATCATCCAGAACATTCAAGTAAATACGCGCACCAATCGACAAAGCGCCGAAAGTTCGAGAGTCAGCTTCCAGAAGCTTAGTTCTTCGTTTCGACAACAGATGGCGCTGTCGGTTGAAAGATTAATAATGTCATTTCTGGAAAGCTCTCCCCTCGCTCCGTTACCCGACACTAGATGGCGCTAGTGCCAGATGTCAACTTAGCCGCGCAACAATAATATATTGTAGCCTAAGGTATGACTTTGCTAGTTTTCATATACGAATTATATTATAGCTTTCGCAAGTTCTAAACCTGTTACTTGTCGGTTCTTATTTTATTATTCCGAAAATTCCGTACTAGTAGAAACTAGCCATCGAACATACTAAGCCAAGTCAGACCTTAGGTTACAATATATTATCCTAAGTTATAAGAAGAAATGATATTTTATGTTGTTATAAATCAATTTCAGGACTGACCATTGAACTTGGCACCCATTTAGATCTCACTTCTTTTGTCGTTAAAGTCAACAACCTTGGTGTTGACTTTAACTACAAAAGGTGGAAATTGGTGGTGTTTCACCCCAGTGCCTCGGAAAGCACCTAGTCGTTAATCCAGCGCCTACGCCTGATCTCTCTCCGGTCGTGTTGGAATGCCGTCTCATTGTGCTTTACATACTCGTGCACTATGATCTTGTCCTGATGGCTAGTCTCCGTTGTGGCTGGCCGTCTCGTCTGAAATCGATCGTCGGTCTGGACGACATTGTCATTATTTCTACAGTTTTTTGGTTGACAAGTATTGATTGTTTTATAGCGACCTTGTTCATCATAATTTATAATTCTTGAAAGTATATTACTTTCAAGAATTATTAATGATGATATCTCAAGCTGCTGTAAGAATTTATGATGGTCCAGATCTATTATTACTAATAATCGTCTTTTGACTCAATTTGCGTTTGAGTTAAGTTCGCGTTGAGTTTGGCTGCCTCCCATGGGTTCAACCATTGTGACTAATGCCTCCCATTATCATACAAGATTAACTTAGTCATAAGTGATAATCTGATTCCGTAGCCCATAATTTGCGTGCCGTCCAAATTATAATATAACGTCTAAACCGCATTTCTAACTTTCACAATCTAACGCACAGTGGTAGATTGCCAACCATCGAAATTATGAGTGTCGATCGAGGGATTTTGTGTTATGTCGCAATGAATGATGATCGTTCGGTGGAGTAGCTGCTGGAACTATTCCGATAATTACTTGGAGCACTCCCCGTACAGAAAATGTAAAGAAATGTATATCTTTTCGTTAAGCTAAAGAATCTCGATTGATCGAAAAGAACTCTTGTCATCAACATTCAAGTCGTTCTCCGTAAAATGCGATCAAGTTGAAGAAGCTGGTTCTAGGGTGTACCGGCATAGAGATGAGAAATGTATTCCATGTAAATCCCAAATTGCGTCTTGTAAAGTTGCAAGCGGTGGGCCGGCATCAAAAACTGTTGTTCCGCTCAAGTAAGCACACCAAGATTTTTAAGGTCCAATTTAGCGTTCCCTTCCAACTGACTACGAAACTGAACGTCACTTGATATGTTGACTCAAAGATGCTGATACTGGCTAAGGCTAAGGTGTCCCCAAAAAACGAGATACGACGACGATTTCTTTTTATGGTTACCAACAAATTAGCCTGTTGTGTACAAATTTTAGCGACTGTATAGTTCATAAAAGATAGCTTGATCTCTGCGACAGCTGTCAGTAAAATCACGCCTATGAAGTCCTGAATTTCTTAGTAGTACAGACAGTACCTGTCAATATCATACTTTATGGGTATGCCGACCTAATTAGTGCATGCCCATAAAGTATGACATTGACGGGTACTGTCTGTACTAAGAAATTCAGGACTTCATAGGCGTGATTTTACTGACAGCTATCGCAGAGATCAAGCTATCTTTTATGAACCATAGTTACATTTTCTACACGCTTATACCTTGCATTTAGTATATTATGGCGTTAAACAAACATTTGCATATTAGTCTATTTTGAAAAAGCATATTTTGTTATTTTCACGGTATTGTTCCTACAAAATTACTATAAATAAAAGGAAATGTTTTAAATAATTCATATGATAATGTAAGTCGTCTTAATTAATTAATTTGTTATAACTTTGGAAGCGATACAAAATGTTAGGTACTTAAAAAGTTTGTTTATCGATTACTATAAGACCCAATTATTTTTGATGACTGGATTGCTGGAATCAGAACTAGCTCTATAGACTGATATGGTAATCAGTAATCACTAATATTATAGAACAGGCTTTATATATATATATTAGAGTAAATAGCAAATTTAGATGCTATTAAATTTAATGCTTGTCAACTTTTTCAGAAATGGTAATGTTACAGAAAATATCACAATAAATTCTGCAGACTGTAAATTAAACTCACAAAATAGTGGCGAACTGACTGCTTTGGATTCACCTGCTTGTCTAGAAAACTTATGTGAATCTGATGAAATTCCAAATGTGAATATAGGATTTGAACAAAGTACATCAAATAGTGTTGCAAAGCAAGATGGAGAGGCAAATGACAACGGTATTTAAATATTTTAACTATTTTTTTTTTGCTTATCTTCAATGCAAGTTCAAGTTTTATTAGTATGGGCTTTCTATGTCTAGGAGTCCGTATTTCTTTTAAAGGGTTCTTTATTTTTATTTTTACTTTTTGCTGCAAGTGCCTACTGTCTATAAATTGTAGTATCAAATTACAGTCTAGGTTATAAGTTCGTTTATTACTCGTCCAACTAAAATAGGTGTAAAAATGTTGTGTTATATTTCCCTGATTCAAAGCCAAAATTATTATTAAATATTTAGTCTATATTTGGGCCTTGTTTCGATACACTGATGTACAGTGTATCGAAACAAGGCCAAAAAATGGAAATCTGAGATTTTAAATGATATGTTACAATTTATTTTACAACTATCAATAAAATCAATACAATGTCAAATGTCTGTTATATTTTTTGAAAAAAAAAATATTTTTACCCATTGTAACAGTATCAGGGAACTTGTAAGTGCATAGTAGGAGTTATTAAACACCATTGTCTTCAATTTATTGATCTATCTTAGAGCAAGATTTTCTTACAAAATAATATGAATTGTATGTTTGTTGCATTATATTTTTGCATTTATTCAGAAAAAAATAAAAAAAATACTACAAGTAGTTTTGACATTCCTCTCTTGATTAATAATATAACACTACCCGTAGAATTCTGAAGAGACCTAAACAGGTGAAATTCTGAGGGTGCAGGGTCAGAACTATACGGTAGATGCACCCAACTGAGCTGTCTCAAATTTTGCTAAGCGGCCAAAAATGTGGTCTGGCGTTATCATGATGAAAGACAACTCCTTTCCTGTTGATCAGTTCCGGCCGTTTTCTTTCAATTTATTGCTAGTCTCATTAGGGAGTTCGCAGTAGAGATTTGAATCGATGGTTTTGCCCGGCGGTAAAAGCTCATAATAAACGATGCCTTCCTTCCCTTCCAATCCCTCTATACACATAGCATCACCTTATTGCGTGTTAATCCGGATTTCGCCACAATCTGTGGACCTTGACTAACCTTTTAATATTATCTTTTTGTAAACCTCAAGTGTTTTTTTACTTTTTATTTTTAATTTCTTAATGACCTAATAAAACCAGCCAAATTATAACAAAACATTTTTTTCTTCAATTTTATACAAACAAAATACGAAGAAACTTTTTCCCCAACCTATTATGTCATAATTTGTATTAAACTGTAACTAACATTTACATGCATTGTAATTTAGGTTATAAACAAATGTATGTTCCGGTATTAATTTTTTATCGATATCTAATTTTTTATATAATATTTATATATCGTTAATCGCCTTTTTCAAATCGATTTAACATTGTTCCATCGCTAGACACAGCTAACATGTAAGCTGTAACCCACACCATGGCCATGCTATAACGCAATGATCATAGTGTTAAATAATTGATATGACTATTCAAATTGTTTCAGATACCACAACGTTGCAGTTTACAGTATCAAATAGAGGTTCACTACAAATAATTCTGAATCGATATATGTATCTTACACATCACAAGGCGTACGGAGGTCGAAAACGTCGATGGAGGTGCATCGATTATCGTCGATTGCACTGTCCTGCATTTGTTGATACTGATGGTGACACCGTTGTTAAAAGGTAGAGTAGTAACAGCTGTAAATTTTCTTCTAAAGGGCGCAGGTTTTGTCTTGGTTATGTAGTGGAATGACAATTCGCCTCGCTACTTTATTCCTTGAGCTTTTTTTAATAGCATAAAGGTGATAAACGAGCACACAGTCCACCTGATGGTAAGTGGTTGTTGTGGCCCATAGACATCTACATTTATCCTCGATTACGAATTAAAATGCAGATGAGTTGTCATCCGTGAGGACTACAATGGAATGCTTCGTTTCCAGTAAAAAGGGTCTCCGGTTGTCTACGCTCACCATACGAGACAGCAGCGTTAAGATGCTATCATAAGTCTCGAGTTGACGATGACATCATCATCATCATCACCACAGCTTTTCACAAGTCCACTGCTGAACATAGACCGCCCCCAAGGAATGCCACAATGCACGGTCCTGATCCACCTGCATGCATCAACTTTTCTGCACGTCTAGCCAGGTCGTCACTCCCATCTAGTGGGGGGCCGCCCTACACGTCCCCTAATAGTATGAGGCTGCCACTCGAGAACCTTTTCTTCTCCTATCCGTTGTCGGGTTATATGGCCACCCCATTGCCCCTTCATCACTAAATGAAAACGCATAAAAAAGTACTATTAGTTAAAAAAGAAAATGATCAAATGGTTTACAACTAACCGGATGGTAAGTTGCTACTCCAGCTTCACCTGTAACCATATTTAAAAGAGACTTCAAATTGCTAACACAGAAGTTATTTATGTGCTATCTTTTTGGGTGGATTTTTTCACCAAATTTAATCTCACTTAAAGGATCACTCTTGAAGTATAATCTATTTAATAAAAAAAGAATCGAAAAAATTGGTTCACAATGTGCGAAGATATTGCGTAGCATACATACCCAAAAAACATACACTCGAATAGGGTATATTACACTATGTAAAAAATATATTTATGACAGATTTTGTAAAAAGTAAACGGGAAATATTGATTTCTATTTATAAAATTGCGTTATAAATTTTATATTTCAATTTTAAGAATTTTTTGTCCGTGCCTCCAATCTGTAAAACTGTCCGCCTTATTAGAGACTGTCGTGACGTCACTGATTAAGAGAACCTTCTAATGTGCTGTTTTAATTCGAAATTTTTGATTTTTTCTATTTTTAAGTTTTCTATTATTAAGTTTTATTCCGAATTTTATTGAAAAGGCATCATGGAAGACGAATTCGTAAAAGCAGAAAGTACTAATCTACAAGAATATATTGATGTAAAATTGTTTGCATGCAATCCCAATTTTTATTCTGCTGAGTCGAGGAATGTTAAAACATAAATGTAAGTACCTATTACCAACTTTTGTTTATACAAAAACACAACACCAGGTCAGTGTATTTTCATAAAACATAGTTTAGTAGCTATCATAGTTAAGTTTATCTATAATTACAATCATTAGTTTTAATATCTAAGATAACGTAATTTATTACAAAATTTGGATTGCGATATCCTTCACCTCATGATGTTTCGTTTTGTATAAACGATAGTTAAATGTAAGCCATACTTACATTAAATTGATCATCACAGAAGTATGGTCTAGTTTTTGTAGACAATGTATTCGGATATCTTCTTGCCAGTTTTAACCAAGTATTTCTTATATTTAAATCAGCTGGCACTTGAATACATAACTTTAGCGGCGTTTTTATGCTCGTTTTTTTGCATACAGGCACAACACAATAATGATGTAGATGATAACTCATTATTAAACATTAAAAATATCTTATTCCTTTGCAAAATCGGCAAAATTCTAGGGAAGTGACGTCACGAGTTTACAGCATGGCGACTAGCGTTTTCTCGCGAAAATTTACAACGATAGATTAAAAGTAATTTTCATGGCACTATTCGGTTTTAAAAAAATTGTATAAAATGTATATTAGTTCATTATCACTCTAGTGATATATAATTTAAAACTCTGAAAATGAGTGTAATACCCTATTGAGAACCTTCAACTTTTTGAAGTATGTTTAAAAGGCGAAGAATTTGGATAGAACGTCATATAAAACTTAAAAAGAACCGAGGCGAATTTAATCGCATTTTTTCAGCGATCATTCTGTATTTTCTGTTTTATACGTGGTAGAGCCTAGCTGCAGCCATATTCTGGTTGTAGCCCGAATGGGTCTAATCGACCGGGGAAGGACCACGCTCTCACAGAATACGAGTACCAGCGTAAAATAGCAGCTACATACTACTGTTTTGTATGGCGAGTGTAGAGATCCGGCGACCCTTTTTTACTGGAAAAGGGGGGAATACCATCATAGTCCTGAGGGGTGACAACGCATCTGCGTTTTGATTTTTAATCGAGGATAAATGTAGATGTCTATGGGCCACAGCATCCACTTACCATCAGGTGAACTGTGTGCTCGTTTTTCATCCTTATTATATTAAAATATTTGCAGGTAAAATCCTATGCTATATTTGTATCTGTAGATAACATCTGTCACTATCTTTTGATATATGTCTGTAATAAAATATAAATTATCAGGGCTCTGTGTTTTAGTTCATTGAATTTCATAGCGAGCAATATCGATTGTCTACTAGACTGCTTTTACGAGTGCATGTTGTTACAATGGATACCCTTGCCCTTTACTAACATTATCTTTTTTATTTTATATAAATCAGCAATGTGGATTGCTATTTAACCAGATTCTGATCTGATTTATATTACATAAAGAAAGATAATGTTAGTAAAGTACAAGGGTATTTGTGTTATAATATATAATGTGGTTTTATTTTGAGGATAATCATCATAATCTGTATTAACCTCTTAGCTACCAAGTGACCGAATTCGGCCGCACCCACCCACAGCTCTTTAACCCATAAATACTTATGGTTAGAGACTACTTTTCTATGAAGAAGTTTGGCATTATAGGCTCAATATGAAATTTTCTATCTTCTAGTGCAATAAAAAGTCAGTTACTCTATGGTTATTTATTTATAATCTACGTTCATTACGTACGCCACTTTCGTGTGGATGATATTTTGCTTTGCTGTGTTGATTTTTGGAATTTTTCTCGTGTTTTACTAGTGTTTTAGTATGTTTTATTATAAAATTGGTATGAAAGTTTTGTGTGGATATAATTTATCTTTTTACGTAAATAATTTCAAGTAATATATAGAAATAATAGTGATTTTCACGCTGCCGACATCCGCTTGGTATGTACCCGTATTTTG